>VWZO01004817.1:43350-307386 GCA_013396975.1 Bucco capensis
TTTTTTTTTGAGAATTAAGATTTTTACCTAGTATCATGGCCTCAGGACTTGGAAAATCTCAATGCACCCTCCTCCAAGTTGCCAGTGCTATCCTTTTAAGTTCCTTCAATTAGAGAGATCTGCGTTAAAGGATCCAATGATTCCTAGTGTTGGTCTTTCAGGATAGAATCATAGAACAGTTACAGACGGAAGAGACCTTGAAGATCATCGAGTGCAGCCTTTTTCCTTGCCCTATCACTCCACTAAATGATGCTCCCCAACACAACATCCAGCCGTCTCTTAAACACCTCCAGGGACGGTGACTCAACCACCTCCCTGGGCAGCCTGTTCCAATGGCTGACAACCCTTCCAGGAAAGAAATTCCTCCTAATGTCCAGCCTGAACCTCCCCTGGCACAATTTCCATCTATTTCCCCTCGTCCTATCACTCTCTGCCAGGGAGAACAGACCAATTCCCTCCTCTCTACAACCTCTCTTCAGGTAGTTATAGAGAGCAATGAGGTCTCCCCTCACTCTCCTCTTTTCCAGACAGGCCCAGATCCCTCAGTCTTTCCTCATAAGGCTTATGCTCTAAGCCCTTTACCAGCTTGGTAGCCCACCTCTGTACTCTCTCCAGCACCTCAATGTCCCTCTTGTAGTGAGGGACCCAAAACTGGACGCAGTACTCAAGGTGAGGCCTCACCAAAGCTGAGTAGAGGGGCATGATCACCTCCCTGCTCCTGCTGACAACACCATTTCTGATACAGGCCAGGATGCCATTGACCTTCTTGGCCACCTGGGCACACTGCTGGCTCATGTTCGGCCGGCTGTCAATCAGCACCCCTAGGTCCCTCTCTGCCTGGCAGCTCTCCAGGCACTCCTCCCCAAGCCTGTAGCGCTGCTGGGGGTTGTTATGGCCAAGGTGCAGCACCCGGCATTTGGCCGTGAGGGGAAAAGGATCATAAGATTACATCTGCATTTGAATTAGATAGGCCAAGTTTCTCAATTAGCTCCAATCTTCAGTTCCATATATAAATATAAAAATGCATGCACAGATTTGCAGATATCTCTCTGTACTTATATTTAGCTTTATTGTCATCAACAGTATGCCAGCAGGACGCAGTTCAAAGAAGTTGCTTTATAGATGCAATCAAGGATTTCAAATGGAGGCTCTTTTCAACAAAAATTCTTCCTTCATCAAAACCAACTTTTATATTTATGGAAACATACTGGGTTTAATTTAAATGCCACTGGTGTACAAAGGCTAATGTGAGACTCTAACGGAAAAGATTTTAAGTGTTTCAATCTTATTGCAATAAATATTTTCTCTCTAATTTTTTTTAAGTCAGCATGTTTAATTACCAGGCTTCTGTTATATCTCCTCTTTATGGAGCAATTCTAGCAACACACTTTTAAGAGGGCTAAAATTACTCTATAATAATCTACCCACAGGGCTGTAATCTGAATAGAAACTGTGTTACTTGATTCATTGCACAGTACATTTCTGTTGTACGTGTTTTTCTCCGCCACCATATGACAGAAGTAATGCCACAGTCCTTTCCAGTTTATCAACATTTTGGGATGTCCCCAGAGAACCAAATAAAACCTGCTTTTTTTAAAACTCCAGCAGCAAACAGGCTCTAAGCCAAGACTGAGTTCACTTTACCACATTTGAAGCAATTCAGATAAATGATGCACATTTCTGTGCAGCTCTTGCACAACATTTTATTGAAGATTTTCCTCAAGCTACTGACAAATGCTGACAAATGTCCCTGTATGGCATGACCTGAACAGATTTCAGCATCAATCTCTTCCCAATTCTCCCAATTTATTACTGACTATGAATAAATACATCAAGTAAAGTTTCTTTTTCCCAGCTTTCACTCACTGAGCCTTTACAAAATACTCCAATTTTACTTCTGTGACAAGCTTCCAAGTTCTTGATTTTTCTGCCTATGAGATGAGAACATCTATCTGTCCCAAATCCTCCAGTTCTTCCAGAAAACCTATTCCATGGTCATTAGGTATCTATCCCATGGCTTTCCTCTTGTTTAGGACACTAGATTCTCAAGGCATACCAACACCCTAAATCAGAAGACTTTCAAAAGGGGTTTTGTGCACTGAAATAAGCAACTTGATCTACCTCCCACCACCCACATGTAAGGGACACTACATAGAGCTGCTTTACATTTTTCAGCTTTCCGTGCATATCTGCTTGTGCTCCTACAGAGTTCAACAACAACAAGGGATCAACTGGTGCTTGATTTTGCTAATGATTCCTGCTCAAAAAGGAAAAATATGCAAAGCATAAGGAGGACCGAGCCTTCTACAAAGCCAACATGTATTTCACTTACCTCACATGCACTTCCAGTCACTTACTACATAATGTAGGAAACTCATCCTGTTCCTGTGCCCAGAAGGACTGCCTTGTGGGAAAGCAGCAAGGGCCTATGGTGAAGGAATGCCATGAACAGACATGCATCCCCCAGTCAGAGAAGGGGGGAGGGGGGGAATAAATATAGTAATTTTAGCTCACGTATTAGCACATACAGTGCATTTGCATAAGGATTTCCTAAACCCAGAACACATTAGTTTTGCTGTGCATGCATAATTATTTCTTGTAAACACATGTATATGGGAGTCCAAACTACATACTCAGCCTCTCTGCTTGACTGGCTGCTTTGCCTATCTATGGCAAGGGCCAACTGAAGCACGAGTAGACATCTGATTCATGGAGGAGGAAGGAAAAGGAAAAGCATTTCCCCTTGCAATAGGACTCTACATTACTAAGCCACTGTAATTTTAACTATTGCACTAACTATTACTGAACATCTTTGAGAAAACTGGAACCTAAATCCATTGACTATACCAATGAGTGCAACAGCTCAAACCAGGGCTTTTGGAAGTCAACAGAAAGTCACATATTGATTTAAAGGCTGTTGGATGCAGGCCTTACCAGTTTATCAGTGCATAAGCATGTGCAGCAAACTGTAACCAAATATACCCTTACATCTGGAAGGACTTTTAAAAATGTGGTTAAAATATAAAAACCATATGAAACACACAATTTTGCAGGAAGTTCTAATATGCTGCTAAAAGGAAAAGCACACTACTGGTCTGGTCCCTTGTTACTGAACGGACATGAAATGGGAGAGCCCTGAAGGGGAAAAGTAGACTTGTTGGAAGTAATAATTTGTTATTGCATGTACTGAACATCTTTTCCTATGCAACAGCCATTCTTTTGAAACACTGTGCACTCAACACTTCCCATGAAGACATCTAAGAGCTATTTTAAAACGTATTTTAGATATTATTTGTCTATATATTAAAGAGGACCAAGTGCTTTTTAAAAATCTAACTGCATGTCTTAGTGTCTATCATCACACTGAGCTGTTAGGAAAATTTATCCTCATTCATGCATGCTTCCATCTTGTGCAATCTAACTAAACGTATAGTTAAATCTTAATTCAAAAGAATTAAATCAAACTTTCCATCTTCTAAACAGAATTTTGTATTTTGGTTCTCACATTATTGTTCTGTCATCTTATTACTAATTTAAAATATCTTTAACATGACCAGCTGTAGTATTTTTGTTTGCTTTAATTTCTGATTAGTTTTGTTTTCCTTCATGCTGGTGCCCATAGCATAGTTTGTGATGGGCAATGAGGCATCTGCAAAACTTGTACCTAGACAGAACGAAAGCTGTCACAAAGAATCATGAACATTCACTTCTATTATCCCAATCACAGAGAACTTGCATCAAATTATAAATAGTTCCTTAAAAACAAAGTCCTTAGACAATCTTCAGGATCAAAACTGCATGCAAGATCACCTAAAATGAATAAGGAGGAGAGGACTACTGGGGAAAAGAGGTCCAGGATAAACTTCTTGCTATAGTAAACACAAACAAACCTGCACCATTGCTGAAATGCAGGCTCTTAACATTTCACCTTCTTAAATTTTAATATTTTATTTAAAAAGCATGTATATAGTGTTCCCTCTGTTCTTCAGCATTTCAGAATAGAGAGTACATCCTAATTACTACTAACTTTTTAAATTAAGCTACAAATTCCATCCAAACCTTGTTGCTGAATGGACTTCTGTCTGCAGTGACCTGAAATCGTTAAGATTTCCTGTTGCTAGTGGTAACATTCCCGTCTTGAAAAATATCCAGAATATTCAGAAGTAGTACCTTTCTAAAATAGTCCATAAAAGACAACAGATACTCATATGTCACAGGTTTCTATTTTCCTCTAATACATCAACTAGTGATTGCTGATGATCATCACTCATTCAGCTTATAAAATGAAAAGGTACTAATGAAAATCAGTTGATGGTTTTCCTTATCTTGAATGAGTTTAGAAGGAAAACTTATAGACACTAGTCCCATTTTAGAAAACTGTATCCGTGTAATCAATGAAATCATAAAAGGCAATGGTGATTCATTTGCATCAATGCAGTGTGTTTGGCCAAGAATTAAAATGCTGTGTATAAATATGAATTAAATAAAAAGGATAAGCAAGCATTAATATTTTCATTCTTATCCTTAGAAAAGTAATCCCAAGTCTACAGAAGCAGGCAATTTGTCCAAGGTAAGATTGGATACATAGGCATTTTAAACATAAACAAACAGAAAATACTGAACTACTTTAAAATCAAGCTTTTATCCTTATCTAAACATATCTATACTGACTTCAACAGAGCCAAGAAAGAAACTGAGTTATGGCTAAATTCCCAATTGGAAAAAGTAGACTTCTTCTAACTTAACTTTTATTTTCATATTTAGTACCTTGGCATCCCTCCCTCATTATTTATAGAGAACTTAACTGAAGTTGGGAATATTACTTGAAAGATTAGTATAAATCTCACGTTTTTTTGTGCAGCTTCTGATGACTGAAATAGTAAGTGATATTTTCCATACAGCATGAAATTCTCAGTAAATAGAAAAGAACAGCAAACAAGATGTTCTTGTTTGCCTATAGCAAGTAATTTACATCCTTTTAAGATCTTCTGGCATTTGGTCCTTTATTCTTTTGCAATAGCAAACCCAAGGTGTCCTGTAAGCACCAGATTGAATGAAACCTGCTTTCCTATGGATTTATGCTCTTTACTCACTACCTCCACACTTTCTTCTCACTGCAAATGGCTAGATCTCTCCATGTTGCCTATTACACTATCACCTGGCAGGAGAAACTGTGCTGTGACTAGTGTAGGACTGTGCACATTTTGTTTGTCCACTGAGCCACTGCCAAACAGAATGTATAACAGCTATGTTCTGCCTGTTTTCTCCAAATTGGCACTGATCTGGATTTCTCTCCTGCATACAGCCACAGATTTTCATAAAATATTGTATTCATTGAGAATTTCATCTTCCTAATTTGACTGAGATAGACAAAAAGGTTCAAAACCCATGGAGCAGGGAAAGCAAAAAGGGGAACAGACAAACTTTAGTAGGAGTCTCACATTCTTAGAAAGTGAGAGTAATAAAAACTATTTAAGAATAATATTGTTAATAATGTGACAGTTCAGCAGCTCTGTGAAATACCAGACCACATTTTGGGTTGTCTGGATTTTTTTAATAGATTCTAAAGTTAGGCTTTTAAATCCATTTTTAGGAACTGTGATGGAGTGACTCTGCTTTCAATACTGCAGGAATCTAGCATCTTAATTTAAGTGTGACATGCTTAGCACTTTAAAATACAAAATTCTCACTTCATTACTTTAGACATACCAGTGAACACCTACAAACACATTCAACCAGATGTAAATAATTACATACAGAAAATTAGGCCTGCAAAGTTAAAACAAACAAAAAAATTCCCCCTCTACATAAACATTATCAAATAAATGTACGAGCTAAAAGAGAACATGCTAATTTATAAAATAAATAGAAATACTAAAAAATATTTTAGCAGTAAGATATCACATGTTTAAAGTGATTTTCCCAAAGGTACAAAGAAGTTAGATGACACCTTGAGATTTCTAAATCCAGATGGAGACTGAAACTTTTAGTACTTCTTAATGCTGTAGTAAACTCAGAGTAACTCTAGAACAACAGAGGTTGGCACTATGTCAATGCTACTGTTTACTGTTTATTTCTGTTTCTAAACACCCTTTTCAAATATTTAAACTGAGATAAAGATGTTTAACAAAGCTGATGTCTGAAGTTGGTTCTTTCCTGTCCAGTTCATAACTGGACTATCTTAAGAACAAATTCTCCCACCTGAAAATGAAGGCTGATACGTAACTGTAGATAACATATTTTGCTCAATTCAGGTAAAAGAATCAAATTTCCATCTAGTATTTTTGATAGTTTAATTTTGGCCAGGTGAAAAAAACTGCTGTCATATTTTCCCTTTTGGAGTTCATCCCTAATGACTGAAGAGTTCTTTGCAGTCACGATATCAGACCATCTATAAAGTATTTTACTCATTTCAATTTCCTGCTAAGATGATTGAGGCACAAAGAAATTACATTTACTGTAAGAACATCATTTGGTTTAATAGATGGTTACTAAATACAACATAAAGTAAAGGTAGTTAAATTACCTAAACCACCAAACCACAAACCAAAAACCACCACAAAACCCCCACTAATACACTCAAATCTTAATAATATAAAAGATGTAATAGACAGAATAAAGTCAAGATTCTGAGTGTCACAATCACACTGTTCCCTGATACTCAAAAACTAACCAGAATGCTTGATATTGGTTCAGTAGTTTCTAATGAATTTCCTATATTTCTTTTTCTAAAACAATTCAAAAGGTATGTCCTCCTGACTTGCAAAAAATTAAAAGTGTCACACTCCATAATGTAGTAGTATATGGCATGATGGCATTTAAAAAATAACAGAGTTTTGAATATAAGTGGCTGAATAAAAGAAAGAAATTTAAAATAGTGCTGGCTTTGTGGTGGCCACTGCCTGTCCTGCTAGACTGCAGCCAGAAGGTCAATTAGCTGAGATGTTTTTACCAACTAGTCAGAGCATTTCTGTTAATTGCCTGGTGGTAAGGTCAGGAGAGATGCAGAATTTGTTGAGTTATTGCAACGATGTATATGGAGCATGTGATACAGAGGGGGAAAGAAACCCGATACATCTGTAGATTTCTAATTAATGCAGCCTGTTGCTGCTTATTTAAGAGTCTAGAAAGTCTTGAGTAACAAAAGCATCTCCTTGTATTATTAGCAATATGAATATACGTGGCAAAATCCATATGCAAGTTGAACAAGCCCTATTCACATTGTTTTTGTGGAATAAACTCATGCAAAAATTTATTGTGATTCTTAACTTCTAGTTCAGTAATAAAATCAAAACAATTCTGGGAAACACAGCCAACAGCCCTAAAATGAATAATCTATATCAAAACAGAGCATTAATAATACTTGAAGAATCTGAAAGATGGAGAGAGGGTTCATTCCTTCTCCATGTGAAATGACCCAAAACCGCAATCTTGCTCCCTGTGATTTTGCTTCTCAGCACCAAGCTAAGTATGTATGGCTAGGCTTCGCGAACGAAGATCCAGGGAGGGCTCCATCCACGCTCCTCATCAGCGCCTTTTCCAAGCGCGCTGATAAAAAGAGGATAGCAGATAGCACCCTCGAGCCTGCGCTATGGATTTTTTTTAGGTGAGACACAGCATGCGCAGAGCTGGACCCACCCTTTAGTCCTAAGGTTCATCTGCCAGGGCCTAACCAAGCTAAGTTAACTTTGGGTAAGTGCTCATGCCAAGCTCTTTCAGCATTGTGGTCTCAAAGAACAGGACACTCAGTTCTATACATATGCAATGCCAAAATACATGCAATAAATATCTATAGTTTTAACATCTCTAGTATATAACAATTTAGATCTTTTTTTACCTCAAACTCTTTAAAAATAGTCCACCAACCACCTGTTGATCACATTGTTTCAAAACCTGTTGTTCAAAGACTTTTGTTGAGTTTGTTTTGTTTACTTCGTAGTTAACAGGAAAAGTATAATTTATTCCCACTTCAGCTGCTTAAAATAATTTTAACATATTTCCTTTAACAAAACAACAAAAAAAGAAAAAGACTCAGTTGTGGTGCAGGACTACATAACGGAAAATTTCAGGCTAAAAAATACAGTTAAAAATGGGCTAAGTAATAGAAAGTAAACAGCTTAATATAACTTAAAGCATGATTGAGTTACCAGATCCTGTCAAATTTCTTGGTTTTTTTCCCAGAGGCTGGCAGTAGATTGTAAATGAAAAAGAAAATCAATCAAACAAAAAACAAAACCAAAAACAAAATGAAAAACCCCACAAAACAAACAAAAAACCAAAACCAACCAAGTGAAAAAAAAAATCCACAAAGGAAAGAATTTGGTAAGTTTTACTCTAGCAAAAATGAACAATTTTTACAGTTTTTTATTTAAACTGACATACCTCTCATTGATTTCAGTGGAATGATAGCTGGACCTACACTGTGTGCTTCTGAACCACTCAGAACCCTTTGTCTGAGTAGCCTTCCAAGGATGCACACCACTGAAGGGGCAGCAGAGGTGTAGGAGAAGAGGCAGTGAAAGAGCACAGACATACTTTCAATGAGGTTTGCCACATACTAACATTCTTGGAAGGATGTCTTTAGCTTGTGCTGCTTTTTGGAAATTATAAAAATTACTAACTATGATGGGACATGTACTTCAAGTTAGGGACCTTCTCTTTAACTTATATTTTGCTTTATCATTTAATACCATTTAGCACCATTTAACACCACGTACTGTTCAAAACAGGACCAATTAAAAAGTCTACACATCTTCCACAGGACGTTTGTGGTGTGTAGGACATTTTTTGGGTTAAGAGGAGACGTAGAGAGGTGGTACTATAACTGGAATACTTTCACTCAGAATTACTTTCCAGAAGGAGAAGTAGTAAATACTTGAAGCTGTATTTCTTACCTACTTCAATCACATTGTTAAATAAGCTAAAATTACATAACTGACACTAAAACATCATCTTTGGGCTTAAAAGGTTACATTGGAATTGGAAAACTCCTCTAGTTATTGTTTGAATCACTGAACATTTTTCTAAAGGAGAGATAGGTATTTCAGTAACATGAGGCAGCACTACAGTGGTCTACTTCAGTACTACCTTGGCCATCTAGAATGGGTGTCACTTCCAGTAGACTCCTGAAAAATCCTAAACCATTAATGGTGCCACATACATTGCAAATCATTGTGAATATTAATTTGAACTAATGGACGAATGATTTGAATATAAGGCCTCACCCAAACCATACCAAAGACAGCAGGATCTTTTGCAGTGTCCTGGGTAAAACCCCTGAATGATGAAAAAAGTACATAAATTGATGATCTGGCCAGAGGAGAGGTAGAGGAAAATCCATTGCCATTTCTCTTGTCCTTCACACCACTGATTTCCTGTTTTCTACTGTCTTGTTTCATGCTGCAGATGGCTTGTGTTTTTCCCAGATCCAAGAATCAGATTTGCCAAAACACTTTCCAAAAAGTTTTACAAGAATTTTTTAAGAGTTACTGCAGTCTGTACTGTTGGAGTTGAAAAAAGAAAACCTGTGCTCAAAATCCAATCTGTCACAACAAAGGTAACCATCAATCCTCACTTCTACCTTTGCTGTTAGACAGGGCAAAGTAAATACAAGAAGATGTTAGGCTCCCCCTTCCCACATGCTCTCTGCTGTGACCATAATTTTGGAACAGCCCTTTTTCTTGGGTGAATTTACTACTTCAGTTACAAAGCTGAATGCCAGCAGTGGAAATGCTTCTGAACAAACCAGGAGAAAGATAGCACTTCCGTCATTGTCATTCCCACTTTTTCCTCAGTATTTTGCCTCTTGGTTTACTGAAGTCAGATGACTGCACAACAGTTGATAGTTCCTAAGGCACAGGCTCATATCAGTGACTGTCAGACCAGACAGAACCATAGAATGGGTTGGGTTGGGAGGGATCTTAAAGATCATCTAGTTTCAACTCGCCTGCTCTAGACAGGGACATCTTCCACTAGATAAGGTTGCTCAAAACCCCATCCAGCCTGGCCTTGAACACTTCCAGGGAAAGGGCATCCACAGCTTCTCTGGGCAACCTGTGCCAGTGTGTCGCCATCCTCACAGTGAAGAACTTCTTCCTTACATCTAATCTAAGTCTACCCTCCTTCAGTTTAAAGCCATTCCCTTTGATCTATCACTGCATACCCTTCTAAAAAGTCCCTCATCTTTCTTGGATGCCCATGTTAGGTTCTGGAAGGCTGCTATAAGGTCTCCCCAGAGTGTTCTCCTCTCCAGGCTGAACACCACAGCCTATCTTCATCATATAGGTACTCCAGTCACTTGATCAACTTTGTGGCCCTCCTCTGGACTCACTCCAACAGGTCCATGTCTTTCTTATGATGGAGACTCCAGAGCTGAACACAGTACACCATTTGTCGCTGCCCTCTGGTTAGACATAGAGCTGTTGAGCACAACTCTTTGAAAGCAACCATCCAGCCAAATCCTTATACACCAAGCAGTCAATCCAGCAAATCCACATCTCTCCGATTTAGAGACAAGGATGTCAAAGACAGGGTGGCTTTCCTCTCTCATGTCATGTTTCTTCTACCTTTAGATCTCCTGTGCTTTGCTCTGTGCCATCCTGTCTCTCTTACCACTGCTCCTATCCTCATATCTGATTACTTCTGCTTATTCTGTGTGTCCATCTGGTTTTACCCACACATCAAAATCACTTAAATCACTGCATGTGCCAAATGTTTCTCCTTTTACCTATCCTTCTTTCACCTTCACAATCACCTTCTAGGTCAATCTTCTGATGATGATTTGATATGTTGCAGGAAAATAAAAATGAACTGAAAGACAATTTGGTTATTCCAAAGATCAGGTCTCTGCTCTCTTTATTTTTTTGGACAAGTATGTGTACATCTTTCTTTTCTTACTCCTTCAACTGTTTACTGAACTCCAAAACTCCAAAGTTCCAATGCTGGCAATTCTGACTTTTTAAATTTTTTTTTCCCCAAACAGATCTATAGTTGATGGATCCATAAAGCTTGGAGATAAAAGAAGACTAAGGCCTAAGTAATTATAGTTGCAAAAGAACTTTAAAATGTGATCATGAGTTGTAGCTAAGTTGAAAGAAATTTTTGACTTTTTAAAAATTCTTATAAAAATAAAAATTTTCAAGATTCCTAGGATATAACATAGGCAGGGTTTCTTTTTTTCATTTTAATTTGTCTTACCAACACTGTCATACACTGACACCATGAGTGCTACAATTCTCTTGTTCCTGTCAATTTCTCTTCATGTTTCAGCAGACATTGCCTTGTCGTGACAGCACAAACTAGCTCCTCTCTTTGACAGAAAAATCAAGTGTTAGTCTTGAATTTCCATCCTCTCTCGTGACAGTAAAGATATCCATATCTACTCAGCAAGGCCTGTTTCTGTAATGTACAGTTGTCAATTAAATCAACATCTCTAGTAAATAAAGTTTTTCCTTCTTCCACACTGAACAACAGAACAAACTTAAAAGTGAACCTCCAAAATCACTTTTCTATGTAAGCTAAACATTAAAGATGTTAAACACAAACATTTTAAAGAAATGAAAGCTATAAAGCAATTGTAGTTTAGCCTTTTCAAAACTACTTTTTTCTCTAGCTGGTGTCAGAGATTGTAAAAAGCCAGTATAAGTTTTTTAGTCTGAGCTCATGGTTCTTTTACTTTCTCTAAGAAAATATTAGTATTTAGAAATATACTATTGATGTTTAAACTTCCTGCCAGTCATATTACATTGTGGCAGTATGAACACTGCATTTCATCATCATTCACATGATTATTGTAGGGGTTTCCATGAATCACCTCACACAGCTACTAGGAGCAGGTATTCTTCTTTTAATGATAAATATAGGCATAAAATCATCAGTAAATTCTTCTCTTCACTAAACCCTTTCCCCTTCATCAGGCTGGTCATCAGAGCATGAAGAAAAGTTTCATAATCCTCTAATCTGGTGTCACAACACTGCTGGTGCCTTATTTTGCCAGTGGAAACCCTACAGCACAGTCAGAGCTGCTCTTCTGCTTGTGAGCCTATGGAGGAGGTGGCCGCATGTGAGCACCCACCATCCCCACTCCTCAAGTGCCTTGAGACCACCAAGAGGTGGCTAGCTCCCCAGCAGCCCAGGCCACACAAAGTGGGAGGAGACGACTCCTCAAAGTTTATTTTATTTTCAGTTTATTTTATTTTCAGTTTTTAAAGGTGCAGAGAGCACTTCAGCAGGTATTCCTCCATCAAAACACAGCCAAGAATAAAATCATGCATTTATGTTACACAAGAGAACACACCTCTCTCCCTCAAATTGAATCTTGAAACTCTTGAAAGAAAAGCATACCACTAACTGCACTAAGGACATGGCTGAGAATTTTCTTGCAGAAGTCTAAGGTTTAGCACAAGTCAAAATAGGAACTCAATTCACAATAAGATAACAAGATGTGTGAAGCCCATTTAGACAATTTTACATTGCAGCATCACCTTCAAAACCGTATTTGTTAGCATTTCTTTGAAACAACGTTTCCCCCACCCCTTTTCTTTTTAAAACCTTTTTCAAAATTGATGGGCAAGCTCAAGATCTCAAACTGACAAACAAGAATAAATGCGGTAGGTAAAAAACATGAACTTCTGCACTTGGAAGGGACTGCAACGTCAGATCAACTCAGATCTGAGGCTTCTATTTAAAACAAGCAATCTGCTAATTTTTACTATGCTTCAGATGAGCAAACAAACTTAGAAAGACAGGTTGAGAAACAAGTAGTAACATACCCTCTGTGTAGAGTTCATCTGAATAACTTCTTACCTTACATTGCCTATTAGAGTTATTCTATCAAATGAGCATTTTCCGTTTAGCTCCAAATAACAGCTACATAATTCTGAGACTTTTTCCTGCGCTTTCTAACTGTCATTATTCATTTTTGAAAGGAAAACTATTTATTTAAAGAAAGACACAATGAAGATTATTTTGTACAAAATCACACTTCTGCTGGAGGAAAAAGAGACTTATTTCTCCTCTAAATCACAGGCATTTTAAAACATCACATACAGAGTAACTTTGACACGCCTTAATGATTTATTGTGCTAGATTTCATCCACTCAGCAGTTTCTGCAAACATATTTCTAATGTCACTGTTAACATGCAATGTTTAATTCTGTTGCTGTGCTAATAAAGCAGCTTTTTCAAACTAACAATATACCTCAGATTATATTTATTTATTACACTAGATGAGTAGTGTATCTAACACAATCTGTTCAAGAACTTATCCAAAAGTATTGCACTTCCCTCCTTAAGTGAGACAAAAGTTACAAAGGTCTTATCTTCTGTATAATTTTGCAACTTACCTAAAATTTAGATAGCTCCCTGGTATTTTTGGAAATATGTATCCCAGTATAAATCCTTATTTTCTTAGCAAAAATCAGAATCACTGAATGTTGTTTTAAGAAAAATTTATGTGCATCACAACAAAGGAATGCAAAAAAAGCTGCAGGAAAGCTTGAGTAAATAAAATAAATATGGATAGAATAAAACTGGCTTCCTCCCAAACCCAAGTTTGTCAAAAGAACAAAGCACACACAAACAGCATGTAAAACCTGAATTCAAAATACGTTTATAAAAAAAAGGATGGGGACACATGTTTTTTCTATTTCAGCTTGAAAAATAAAGGGACACAGCAATGAGTCTTGCTGGCAGGCAGATAACTCATAGGCCCTGACCCTTCGACTCACCAGGAATTCAAACACAAAGCTCTTTTCATAGTGACCGTGCCATACATTCTCAAGATAAGGCAGCAAAATAAGGAGCAATGGAGAGGTGCCACAAAGCTCAAACTGCAGAAAGCTGTGCATAGAAATTATGTTCACTTATTCCTCTCTGTGCAAAGGCACACCAAGTGCTAGCTGCAAAACTATTTCTTTCCAAATCAGAAGCAATGCAGTGCGCTTTTAGAAATGGGACCTGTCTCCTGAAGCAAGGAAAAGCAGAAGAGAGAGTAAGCAGCAAGGAAAGGACTATCCCTATGCATTTCTATACCGTTCAGAATTGAAGTGCACATCCGGACAAATAATCTGTAACACAATGAGCTTCGCAAAAGGATTGCTGTGGTAAAACGGAAGGGTTTTTAGAAAGAACAAAAATAGCTACATTTCAAACAACATTTCAAATCTGGACTCACCATGAAAAAGCAACAGTTGCCTGAAGTTAGTGTGTTATTTTCTGCCCTGTTCCACTGCACTTTTTGCCTAGTTGTCCAACACTTGGTAGCTCAGAGCTGCCACACAGAGGCCCCTTCCGTGATCTGGCTTATTTGCCTGTCAGTTTGAGTCTCAGCTTCTGTATGATGCAGCTGTGCACTTTGCTGAAGGTCTAATATCATTTCCATAAGCTTTCTCCCTGCCTAGAGCAAGCAGTTTGTTCTCCCTGCTCAATAAATACTCAGATCACTTTTCTGGTACTCACAGGGATAAAGCTTTAAGTTGTTAAGGAGTTCTTACTAAGTAGTGGGTGGAGAACATAAGCTCAGTACAAGGAAACTCTGCGCATAATCAGAAACTGAGAAACTTCCTCCTTTCCCCCAACCCCTCCTCTCACCAGGCAAAGCTGCCAGTGCCTCCTTTACAGAAATTTAGGAATGTAAAGGGAGGACTCAAAGGGGCCCAGTCAGACAAGCCTTTCTCAATCAATTAGCTTGCAGCCATTACTTGTGACCCTAGGTCACACAACATAAGTGTGTGGGGTGTGCCTTTAGGGGTACACCAAAGCTACTTATTAAAACTTACATAACCAAGAGTGTTCAAAATCAAATAAACTCTGAAAGCTGGAAAATATTTTCCATGTACCACAGTTTTGCAGGAAGAAGAGTTTTGAGTAAAAGAATTGTTACTTTGCTTTTCCAATAACAAATCATTTGATGCAGGAAACCAACATTTTTATACTTAAAAAGAGATTGAAATCTGAGATACACAAGCAGACTTTAAAGCGATACTTGCTTTACAATTATGCAAAAACTAAGTAACATATTGGCATGAGTGATGTTTGACAAAGCACATGATCACGTTTCCTAAAATAAGACTACTGTCTGTAGCTGCAAAGAAATAGATGTTATAGGACCATTTAATTAATTCATAAAGTTCAGCCTACGTATTTTCAGACCTCTCCAAGAAACAAGTTTTGAGCATTTGGATTCCATTCTTCATTTTAAAACTCCAACATAGCAAATCAAACAATTTACTTTTAAAAAAAGATCTGGGATATTTAAATACTGCAGTAAGTTATCCTGCATTGAACACACAGGGAGAAGAAGGTGTAACCACGATTCCCACCCGACAAGTATATACCCCTTGGTGTGAAGGAAAACTTCAAAAAGACCCTCAGCTTCATATCCTGCCAACCCAATGACATGGAGATGATGCCTTGGGAAAACCCATGAGGGAGTCCTGATTTCAAAAGCAGGTCTATGACAACCCCTTTCTGGGCCAGACAAGATCAATGCACAGCAGGGGTGATGCACTTTAATCTCAAGGTGCATTGCAAAGCATCCATAATAGTGCCACAGATCAAGGCTTAGACATAGTTGAAAAAAAACCCACCAGTTCAGCCCAAACTTCACTTTCCACGTAAGGTAACTGAGCAACAGCTACGTAAAAGCTCATAGATAACTTAGGGAAACACCTAATAGTACACGAAAGTAGTGGTAATATATTGGAATTCATTGAGGATGTTGTAGACAACCTGCAATCCACATGTCTCTTCTTCATTAAAACCCCAGTCAAACTCTGAACAGGCAGCATGGTTTGTGTTAGTTCAGACATTCATTCCAGAGATCAGATTGCAGGATCAGGGCCACTGAGTAAGTGCCCTGGGGTAAGGATTTTGCTTCTGTCTTGCACATAAGACAGCATTTGATAAATTAGGTCACATTTGGAAACTTTAATTTTGAATGAAAAAAATGGACTCAGGATTAAGATGCTGGACTGGGATTTAGGATATATGGGTTCTGTTCCCATTCCTGTCTCAGATTGCCCAAATGATTTGGGAGACATTGTTTCACCTTTTGCATTTACACCAAGTATTACTTGCCTTACAGATCTAAGGCCTTCCTCTCCCCAAAATACATCAATAAAAAAGTGATAATAATATTCAGTCTATAGATCCCTTCTACACTGGTTCATGACATGTGCTTTACATAGCAGAATTAAAGCAGTATTTAATATGAAATATTTACTGCTGCAGGACTTCTGAGTGACTGAAAACAAGGGAACTATCTACATCAAATCTCCCAAAACATCACTGTAATCCATTATGGGCTTTACCATACACACAATCTCCAGAAGATAAATGCAAATCCATGTACAAGAATAACAATGTACAATGCATTCTCTCTCCTTTATCCACCCAAATGCAAGGTTCTGGAAAGCTTACAGCATTGCGCCCTTAAATCACAAGGGGCTGAAGTCCCTAATATAGTAGAAAAAAATGGGAAGGTAGTGCCTGTCTGGAGACAGGCTGTCCAGAGTTTTGTTTCCAGTAAATGTTAAGAAATGGAGAACGCACTCCATGTTTGGCCAATCTCTGTGAATTTGCAGGCTAAGACAGAGGAATTACCATTAATTTCATGTTTCTCTTTAATCTACAGTTTCTAAAGGAAGATACACCCAAGCACTCCATTTGGATATACATTAAAGATTCACACACCTTTCTTTTGGAAAGGTTGATATGGAAAATTTATGACACAAATAACAAAGAAATTTAAAGGATGTTTTTAATGTAACTTAAAACAATGCTTCCACACTGGAAATAATAATAAAATAATGGCTCCTCCTGGCACTGTTGAGTCCCCTGGCTAATAGCTCTTCCTTTTCCTGATTGCTGGCTGTAAATTTACCCCTGCATTGGCTCCACTCCATTCCTGCCACATTTTAGATAAGCAAAGGCAATGTGAGCGATTTCAAAATAACCTCTACTAAAGAGAGATGCAAAGCTAGAAGAGGTACATGGCCCTCAAACCAAAGATGGTAGCCAGAAATATATAAAACTCCTTTGGTATTCACCACGCACTCTCCTGTGAGCAAGACTCTTTTTAATTAATGGAAGTAAACACCACCTTAGTGCATCCACTTTTGCATTCTAATAAGGATCACCTCCGAACAGACTACTGTATTTCAAGGAAGGATAATGTAAGTTTTCACATATTTTTCCACATTCTGCTCTTTCTCCTCCAAAGTAATCAATTTTGGAGAGACCTACTTTAAATAGCCACCTTTTCTCCCCCCCACCCCCTTATAACTGTGGCATGTTATTTCACACTAACAAGTAAATGCTCATCTAGGGTGCATGCATCTTCCTTCTCACTGATATATTTTCACACTTACTAACTCAGAGGCAGCAAGAGATAAAAATGTGCAAGTATTACACAAACATTTTCTTTGCTTATGCAGATCTCGAGGCCTGGAATACACCCAAGTTCAATGTGATCAATATATGATCATGCTACATTAGGGGAGCTTTTGAGAATAAAAGGGATTTCTTGTTATTTAGGAGCTGTTTTTCTGCATAATACATAAAGCAATACCTGTAACAAACTCACAGAACCAGCTTTCCTCCCCTGTAATGCTCTTACATGAAATCATATTCATTTTAGTTAGAAAGATAAAACAGCTATGTACAAAACACTTGTGGCACAATGCGTGAAGTTTACAGTATTGATAGAGGTACTCTGCCTAGCTTAAGTTGTGCTTTAAATGCTCTGTATTAAAAGCAACTGCTTCTTTAAGAAATCAAAACTAATTCCAGGAAAAAAAAAATAAAAGCTTGCAAATATGCTACAGAACTCTGAAACAGGTCTTCCACTCTTTAAGCCTTCTTCCCTTGCCTTCCCCCACTCCCTTTTCCTTTCAGGAAACAAAACTCAAGAAGAGAAAGAGAGAGAGAGTCAAAAGGTTACAGCCGGCTTGTAAGTGCAAAGAACGTGAGAGGCCCATTCTTCCCCTTAACACCTGACATCCCAGGGTACATTTGCTTCAGTCTCAAATCTGGTAGATTAGACATGCAGCTCCTATTGATAATGGAAGCTGTGCATCTCATTCACCATGCACTGCTACTTAAAAGTTCTCCTCCTACCCTGGCCTCTATAAATTTTTCTCCTTCCTGCACCACAATTACAAACTTAATTAATAAACATTTGTATTCTGTCATGATTAGACCCAGGTAAAAATTTTATCTACAAAACAATGACAGAGCTACAGGGAAATTTGAAATTACCAAACTCTTTCCAATATTATTTCTAGAATGGAACCCCCTTCCCCCCATATAGGCAGATGTAGCTGAGATCTGCTTGTTTGGCTGATACTGGAGGAACAAGGGAACAATTGCCTCTAATTAAGTGCGTAATTGTACACAAAATGGAAAACGACTGAGAACGAAGTTAATTCTAAACACCAGAAGTCTTCAGGCAAAAGAACAAAAGTGAGACAAGCTTGATTACGGTAGAAAAGGTATAGTTCACAAAAATCAGTATCTATCTGGCCTAGCTGCAACAGAAATGTAGGAGAAAGTGAGACAATGTGATTGCTTGGGTTTTCATACTATTAATAAATGCTATGATCTAATTTAAAGATTACTTCTTTTCAAGAAAAGATTCAAGCGTCAAGGTGAAGTTGAATAAAAACTTTAAAAATTAACAAAACTGCTTAATTGAGAACATGGTAGAAAATATGAGTTCTTTATTGTTTGGACTACCCTCTGCATCTGGTGGTGTGGTAGCTCTGGGATGTTGCTCACCAGCTGCAACCAAGCAACATCAGTCCATGACCCCTCTCATCCCTCACCCACTCCATCCTAAACATCATCCAAGTGTTTTCTTTGGCACACACAAGACACTTGAACAAGTTTGAGGGTGTTCTTCCCCCCCTCCCCCCTTTTTTTTTCTTTTCACCATGATGAATATTGTAAGTTTTGTTTCTTGGCTTTTGCAGATGTCTTAGTCCAGTAGCTACCAAGAAAGAACTGCCACAAAATGTTACAGGAGGAATCTCAGAAGGGAAAACAAAGATCAAAGAGGAAAATGAAAATTCTGGCAGTTGACAGCCACATCTCCAGAAGCATACTAAGATAAACATTTAGGACTCAAAATGGTGAAAATTCCAATGAGAAGATCCCAAAGAAGGAAGATTGCAGAGATCTGCAGCAACTTTGAAGAACAAACCAGTAGGATAAGACTTTCCTGAAGAAATTAGTTCTTAATTGTTTAGGTGACTGTGGTGAAAAACTTGCTTTAGCTCATGTGGTTTCCAGGAAATAAAACAAGTTGGTTTGAGTTTGTCATCTAGGACTTCATTCAAGGTCTAAAGTTATTATTTCTTTTTTTCAAGTTACTTGGGTCTTAGAAATGTGAGTAAATACAAAGACGGAGATTAAAAAGAATGTAGTCGTTCCAGAGACAAGCATTAAATGAGAGTTTAATGACGTTCATCCATCACCTCACCAGTAACCTGTCAGGTACCATCACAAAAAATTCACTAGGCTGGCCCATTGGCCAGAGTGGTTGGCTTCATTTTCGCTGTTCAGGTGTAAAGTAATGCTCATTTTGATCACATAAAGCAAACCAGATATATACATAGACACTATGTATATATTTTATTTTACCAGTACAAATCTAGTACCAAAAAGACCTTGAAGGGAGAGATATATAAATGAATCCCAGCATCCCTGTCAAAGTAACAATATAATGTTTGCATCCAAAAACTGTCAGGCTGACTAGGGGGAAGGAAGTGAGGAGTGGATGGATATTGGTTGGAGAAAGATTAGAAAGTAACTCTAGCCCTGCATGTCCAGCCACAGAGCCTACTGTAAAAATGGGAGCATCTAGCTCTACTTGATGTGAATGAAGACTTCCTAAACCACCTGTTTGGTGGAGATACTGCTCCACACACACAGATCATTACATTAATCCATCCATGCCTGCAAACCCCACCTCATGTTGCTAATGTGGACAAGCAGTGAATCTCATCTTGAAAGAATCTCAACGTCCTAGAAAATGTTACAGAAGTTTTAGAATTTAAACTCATAACATACATGGAAAAATACAGATGGGTAAATCCTTTTTCTGCCTTTGCCCACACCAACATTTAACATGCTTTTAGAATAAAAGTCTGGAAAATTATTACCTACTGCATATCTAGGCACCCTTCCCTGACAGAGAACTATAGGGTTAAAAAGTTTGGTAATATCTGTTCCTATTTATTTTCAGTAAAGTTAATGCTACTTCTTTGCCAATGAACTTTTTTTTTTTTTTATGCCATGAAAAACATGACCTTGCTGAAGCTTCTTAGATAAAAGATGAATTCTCAGTAGAAAAATATCCCTAAAGTAGCTTCTCTTTCTTACAAGGGAATGCTCCAGCAGTCAACTTCAATTTGCCTTAATGACAAAAAGGCATCTCTCTAGAGATAAAAATCAATCCCCAAACTGTCAGCAGCAACACACAAAGTTTAGAAATGTGCTTAATTCAGCACAAACAAATGCTTGTAAATTGTCAAGCCAATATGTGAGAAGTGACTCTTCCATTAAATAAAATCATGAGCTAAACAAAAAACTAGAAAGGCGACAAAGACAGAACAGCAGATATATTTTATCCACCTGACATCTATCAAGCACATTAATACAGAAAAAATAATAATTCTTTACTAATAGATTACTGATTATGCTTAATATTATTTTAATTGCTATTAATTTTTAAAAATATTTCCATTACTGTTGTGATGAAAGGCATGTAAAAGCATACCTCCTCCATACAGCTTGGCAACCAGCAGCAGTCTGGGACCCCATCACACTGGATTGGTAATCTGAAGGTTATCCACCCTCAGCAACAAGGAAATCCGTTTCCCAGCTGGGAGATACCATCACAAACTGCAAAAACTGCACAAAAGGCTCAAGCCATTGCTGTCTACAGATATGCAGCAAGCATGCCCTTTTCTTCTTCTCCCCTCAAGGCCTGAGCAATGTTAGAAAGCTGGAAGTTCTTGCCTTCTCCTGCTCCTTGTGGTACCTATGGAAACTGCTAACACCCTTCTGCCTTCCTAAGGAGTCCTTGCCTCCAGCTAGTAGCAGTGTGACATACTGGAAACTGCTTCCACACCCACTGCAGCACACAGATAAGGTACAGGGTCTGCCTGGATGTGTAGGAAGGTAAGGTGACCCTCCCACCTAGCCATTCCCTCTGCAGTCACCCCTCCATTTCTGGAGATGTGATGGAACCCCTGCATCAAAGCAGATTGATCAAAACGGAAAGGACAGAGACAGAACATACCAACAAAACGTATGGCAGTGACAACTGTGATTCTTCCCCATCTCCTCAAGATAATGAGAACTTGGACTTTTCCTTTTACTACTGTGTTTCAAACCCTAGTAGGCCATGATGATCTACATTTTTAAGAAAGATAAAAAGTGTTGAAACATATTCAAGATTTGAACAGAGCTCCACCCCAGATCTCCTTAATCTTCAATGAAACAACCTAATATTTCTGTATCCCAGTTTCTGAACTCTAAAAATCTCCATCTAGAGTATAAGCTCCTTCAAGCATGTTCTTCATTACCATATAGGTTTTATGCAGTAACTAGTAAAAGCCTCTAAGTTCCCACATGTGGTTGAAAATGTCAGAAAGTCCTGAAACAAGAAAGCACTATTCAGTGTAAAGAAGTAGGTGTTTTGCAAAAAAAAGTAGGCTTTTACCTAGAAAGAAAGCCCTGCAACAACCAACATAACAAAAAACATACAAAACAATAACATACAAAAAAACCCAAAACAACAACCCACCTCTCCTCAGAAAGAATCTAACACAGACTCAAGTCTAGTGATCAAGTTTAGAGATTTCTGCCAAGTTACACCAAAACATCTCTATGTGTTCAAAATGGAAGGGCATGTTCTACAGTATTGACAAATCCATGACAAATCAGTTAACATGTGAAAATATAAAAATATTTGAAAATATGAAGTGAAAGGACAGTGCAAGAGAAGGAAGGTTCTATCAACAAAAAAGGCAAGTGGGGGAATCACTAAAGCAAGACCAGTAATAACCAGAGCACAAACCAGTGCTATTTGAAGGTTTTTTTCTGGAGAATGTAGAAAAAAGTAGACCAAGTACCATGCTGGAGATCCACTGCAAGAAAGACATGACCATATGTTACCACTATGCTTTTATGTTATTTTCTGTGAGAACAGAAACATCATGAATTGTGAGCTTTTCTGTATATCAAGGAAAAAAGGAAAAAAGCACAGCCAAGAGGAAAAATTATAAGACAAAAGTTGCCATCTCTTTCTGCCATTACTTTCAGAGGTAACAATACAGTCAGATTTCCACACACTGACACAACATGTCATGCTATTTCACATACAGGGTTGTAAGTGCCAGAAAAAGAATGGCTATTGTGGGTTGCTTCATTATAAAGCAATCTATGGAGATTACCAAGGATTGGAAAGGGAGGGGGAAAAAATAGTAGTTTCCTGATGTATCTTGAAAAAGAAGTCTAGGCTATTTGCAGCTGATACTTCAAAACGGTCAGAAATCTCTTCATCACTACCTTACCAAATAAATTTTCTGATACACAAGATGAAAGGCAAAGATTAGCTCAGGAATCCAGCCATCATTTATTTTGGCAGTGTGCATATGTTAGTAGATTCTTTTGGTCCTCCCTAGGATTAACAAGAGTTTCCAGAGATAGCATGGGGTTCATACAACAATCTGAAAGTGTAAAGCTATATTGCTTAGTTTAGTCACCCACAAAAGTGAACAAGAACAGCTGAACTATCTTGCATTCAAAAATACACCTGTAAAATGTTACAGAAAGGAGTAGCAACTCATAATCACAGGTATTAGAGATCTCTCATTAGCTGGTTCCCTCTTCCAGACAAAACATCATAACCAGAGTTCTCATTGTAACAGCTCTTAAAAAAATCTTTCTCTGAAATGAGCATACAATTTCTTTTCTTAACTTAAGCAAATTACTAGTTATAACTGTAAATATTTTACCTTGAATGCATAAACATTGTTATTCTTTGGTTTTCATAACACTGAACCATTTATTTATTCTTTAAAGAGCAATTACTTCTCTGCCCCTTTCACAGAAGACACTGGCTGTTGCTCAGGTCCACAACATATATCACTATTTTCAATGGGTCCAAAGTTGACAACAGTGCGAATTCAGGCTAAAAGACCAAATATAAATAGGTTCAAGTTAGGATCAAATAGATGAGGGTGTTAGACATAAGCCACATACTATATCTTGCCCTTGGAAGGCAGTGACACATTTTTAAGTCAAGCAGAGTAGTCCATTACTGCCTAGAGTGCTTATCGTTGTCTGCATGTAGTTTCAAGAACTGTGTCATATTTTCAGTCTTTTCTTTGTATCTGAGCTAGAATCTCTCTGATTTAATAAGCACGGGCACTGTCTGCTCTTGTAGTATCAGGAGCTACAGTCCTAAGCACAGGGATAGCAGGGTTAAGCCAGCAGCTCTCACAGAATAATCAATGTCTCACAGTTTTCTTTAATACCTTTGGAGGAGGTATTCTGCAAGCCAGGCTGAATCCATGTCCCATGCCTTGCAGAACTGATGGGAGAGAGGACTCTGAAGGCAGCTCGTGAGGAGGGTATGATCACAAGTCGCAGGAATGCTGCTATAGAGTGAGCTGAAGGGAGTGTACAGCTGGGACCTGCAGCCGCTCTGATAGAAGCCTCAGAGAAACCTGCTGGGTTTTTTGTTTCAGTAGCCAGGGATCTGAGCTCCCCTGCAATAACTGAATCATGCCAGTGGTCTTAGGAGCTGGATTGGCAACAACATCCCAACTGCTGGCAAACCATTTACAGCTTCAGAGTTGTAGTCTGGCCACTCCTAGGTAAAGTTACATTACCAGGGTACGGCCAGGAAAAGGAAAAAATAAAGCCTGTGTTTGTTCTCTTACACCATATGTTTTCACAGTGTACAGTCTGCTCATCAAGTGTGCTGGACCCTACCACAACTGGGAGGCAATGGACTGCAACCCTAAAACCTTATCCTAATGGTCTATGAGGAAAATAAGCTGAAGATTTCCTGAGGGAAATACTTGCCTGGGCTTGCTAAGAGGTAACTAGAAGGCTGCTGTGCTTTCCCTGTCCACTGCATGAGAGCCAGACAGTGTCTGAATAATCACTGTTTGATTTGGGTTAAGAGTCAGACACCACCTGGGGCAACGTCCAGACTGCAGGGAGGGATACTATTTCCGGAAACACAAATGACAGATGGGAATTTACAAATGGTAACACTTTATACACTTAGGGCATCACTATGTTTCAGTGCAAACCATTACAACACCAGCATACAGCATTATTCAGGGTGATTTTTTGCACTAGGCTGTAGAAATGTTGGGAGCAGTTTATCTCCAGACTCCTTGATTCTCTGCAGCAGCTGATGAACCCATGCTCAGGCATGCAAATACTGCCTTACTTTCTGTGCTGTTCCAATTTTAGTCTGTCAGAAAAATGTGCACTACATCATCTGGTGAAAGAGCATAGAGGCAGTGGAAAGGGGCTTGCTGTATGACGAGGAAAGGGAATTTTACTTTCAGAAATCCACACTTCAGTTAAGGCTGTGATACCGGTTTCTTTTTTCATCTGATTTAGAGGTGGGGGGAAATTGCAACAGGTCACTGGTGTCTTACACTAATGCAAAACTATGGAGAAAAAGTATGCTCCAATTTCTGGAAGTATGCATGCTTTATGCAGGACCTTCATCCATCTTTATCAGTAAGGACAATACATAAGTGGACAAAACCTGCTCCTCTGAACATGCCAAATGTTTTGTGAAACAGACTGACCTCCATCAAAAGAACCTATTTTTTTCTGCCTAGCAGAAAACCACCTATTTGTTGCTGCTGCCCATTATTCATGCCTATGCTCAAGGGTAAATGGAGGCAAAGAAAATTTGCTTAATTTCTAATTTGGAAAATACGTTTTATCACCTTTAACTGTCTGGCTTAAAACACTAGGTAGGTACATATTTCTTAACTTAGTGCTACTTCACTGACCCTTTTGATGCTGAATGGGCTGATGGCTTCAACTTCATGACATTATTTCCGCTCTGCCTGAATGACTGAAAATTTGCAAACAGAACAACAAAACAAGAAATAAACTCTTAAATGCAAGGCTTTGGGGAAGATGATATCCCATAATAAACTTTCTGAAATTACTACAGTTTGGAAACAATTCCAAGTGTAGGAAGAGCATGTGTTTTCATGCTTTAAAAATGAACAGATTTTCACAAATCTACTCAGAAAACAATATATTTTTTATATTTAAGCAGCATAAATTTATAAACTTCCTGAGCCCAAAAGGTGGAAAATCGGCAGAGCAAAGCTACTTAACCCACACTGGGCATGGACATGAGAAAATTTTGTCTTTAAGGAATACACACAATCTTTCTTTCCCTTTTCCAGTGCAATCCCTCAACTGGAGTAGCTATTTGTCATCTGACACCTCAGAATATCAGGTTATCGCTTACTGAATATTCTCTTTGTGTTTATGTCTAAAGGCAAGCTGAAGTGATTTAAGAGTTTAAAACACCCTGTGGCATTCAAAATGCCCTATGAAAGCCCTGAGGAGTGCAATTCCCTAGCCACAGCTCTGGTCTAGCACTGCAAGAAGCAGAGCAAAATTCCACATATGACATTACAAACGTGCCCTAAACTCCAACCCAGAGGGACCATCTTTAAGGTTGAGAGAGCACTTCAGTCTCCATTCCTCTACAGACCTTTGGCTCTCTGCTGAGGCTGCTAGCCAGGGTGCCAATTAGTGCCAGCTGATTGCTCTTCTGATGTGCACACCTCTCCAGGAACCAGACGGAAGCTACCAACTCGTTTCATATAGGTCATTGCATGTTGACAACTTTGTAAGAGATTGACTAGGGTCCAATTTGGATTAGCAATTTAGCAGGAAGGTGCTGTATCCCACAGCCCTCCAACTTCTCTCATGTATGTAATTTTAATACAGCAAATTGTAGGCTGCAAATTGACTACAGCTTCAGAGAAAGGGGCATTAGAAAACTCAAGAAGCAAGTACATTTACAAAGACTCCCATAAAGTGTTATTGGGAAATTAAACCATGCCTTGCCCCCTTAACCTTTTCCAAGGTAGACTGCATTTAAAGGATTTCATTAGGGCCAGAGGCTGTAGCCTACACTTTTGTTGCTAAGTGAAATGAATCATGGAAGAAATTGGCTTAATTGGGGTTTCTAATAAAGAACTGGTTTTAGAACCAGGGAGTCAACAAAGACTTAGCCACCTCAAAATTTTTAAGACACAAATGGGAAATTCGATTTTGTTTTAGAATATGAAAAAAATACATCATTATAAAGCCATTTACACTCTGTTGTAACAAGCCTCCTTCTACAAAACTGTAAGAAAAAAAGAGTGGGAGAGTCTTATTTGAAAAGCACATATTAACATAAGATACTTGCAGTAGTTAAACGCTCACTGCTGTTAGTACCATAAACCGTATTCAGTAGTATGACAATGCATATATTCTTTGAGCTGCAATTATCAGTTTTACTAGCTAAACTTCTGCCAAATACTTATTATAGATCCTACATGGTTTAGTCCACTTCCAGTCACTACCACTAGGACACCCACCCTGTGATAGTCTCTTTTCCCCACATTCTCATTTGTAATGCTGCTGTAGAAAAGAGATGCAGACAGCATATGTAGTCTGGAGACTTTAGGAAGGAGAAAAACATCATATAATGCATCACAAACAAAGCTCCTCCTCTCAGACTGATTTCTTTCAAGAACTACACTGTCAATTACAATTTACAAGAGATGCAATAATTTTAACTGCAACTTTAAATGAGTAACAGCCACAGTGTACGTGCGATTATGTCTCGTGTAAGGTGACATCATGACTGCCTCCACGGCAAAAGAACTGTATTTACAGATCATGAAGTTGATAAGATTGTATAATTTTCATATGCAATCAGGGCTGACATTATTATAAGACAAAGGTGTTATAAACTTTCTGTGTATCTAATCCAGCTCAGAGACATCTGTACTGTGGAGGTATGTAAACACTCAGCAAAAATAGAAGGATATCTGCCCAGCAGTGTCAGCCACTTGAAGTCCTCCATTTCCATGACTCCCACTCATCTTTGACACAGGATTGTAATGCAATAGCTCAAAGGAGATAGGAAAGAGGAGACTGCGACACCCCCACAGGGCCCCACTGAGTTTCAAAGGTGCTAGCAGCAAGGAACACAGTAAATTAAAACACTAGCATGACAAGAACTGCAACCTTTAGGGCTAAATATATATGGTATATTGTATGAAGAGTCATAATATACTGAATTACCTACTGGAAAACAGCTGTACAGTAAAGCTTTTTATCAAAGACTTCAGTTGGTTAAGCTAATAAAACCCACAAGTTTTCTGTAGTGTGGGCCATATGCAGAAGGGGATGAGAAAGTAGTTAGAGACTTTTGTGTTCCCCTTGCTCCTGGCACTCAGAGCACCCCACAGTCAAGGGAAAACAGGAGCTGATCCTTGCTTGTACTGGGGCCAGGTTACAGACAACTCAAAAAGGACAAATTAAAACTGCAACGTTACATTTGCTGTAATCCTGTCTGTTCCAGCGCAACATGATTGCTGAGAGTCCTGGACTGGACAAGAGGAGGGGAGTCTGCACTTTGTGGCGCCTAACGTAACTACTTAGCTCACAACTCATGCTCAATGCTATCCCAGCATTTTACACCTACTTTGCTCAGGTTCAAATGCCTATAGTAATGTATCAGACAGCAAAGAACAAAAATCAAAAGGATTCTCTCTGTTATTCATGTTTCTTGAAGACTGGTCTGAATAGAGCTGTTCCAATGTCTTTTACACCAAAAGAAAACACAGCAACTGTAATGCTGAATTACAGAGTGCAGGACTGGTCTTTACATGCATGGACAGCAGAAGCCTATCTACGTTCTTAGATATTTGTACTTCACAAGGAGGACTTCACAATACCATAACAAAGAGAGGCCTCTTGCTACTAGATCACATTTTACGTATAAACCTGAGCTGTATCTATTAAAAAAATAAATCAAGTCAATGAGTACCTTCTGGTATGTAGGCGGGAAGTGACTACTCATAGAAAACAGTCTGCTGCAAGAGGAAGCTGGACAAATTCCTATTAGAAGAATGACATTTTTAACATAAAGAATAAATGCTAATTAAACTTGCCTGCTTATGGGCATGGCAGATAAATCCTGAAAAAGTCTTTAAGACAAGCCTAATTATCCTTTTAAAGTCTGTGTTAAAGCCCAACAGAAAAGATGAGCTTGAGACAGCTTTATTTAGTGTGGCATTATGGCCTTTGGTAGGTCATGGGGTCAGAGAATATCAGTCACCTGGGCTGCTTTTTCTGATGGCTTTAATCTTTGAAACCTTCCAGTGAAACTGTGTGACCCATAGTTTGAAAAACACATGAAAAATGGCCAAAGTGTATATTTGGTTGCACTTCACATCATAAATTACCAACAGGACTATTCTCATCAATGAGTTCAACGAGTTCTCACTGAAATTAACCAAGAAGAAAATGGGGACTGTTCCCAATGTCACCCCTGCCTATCAGTAGACACCACCACAATGATCTGATGCTCCCAGTCCCACAGCCAAGCCTCCACTCCTATAAGCAGCCACTCACCTCTGCTGGATGAACCACCACTGCTTCATGGACAAGTGTCTTGTCAGTCCATCATGTTTTGATCTGCCAGCTGGAGGGGCAGGCTGTCCCTCCACACTGCCAATGGCATGGAGCAATCTTCCCATCTTTTTTGAAATGACCTTTCCTGAGCTCCCCAAACAACTAATTTATAAAGCACCAGCACTAACTCCTGACTCCATTATGGACTGGGAGACATAAGATGGTGGTGACTATCTGTGTTTGTACAGGAAAACAGGAAGTAAAGACAAAGGACACCTTGGATCAGGGCACAGCATGCAGGGCCTGATGTGGCTACAGGAATTTCGTGCCTACAGTGGTGTGGGTTTCCCTGCCAGCAGCACCAGTGGAAGGCATAGCCTGGAAATGTGCCCCTGTTTCCCCCAGGGTGCAAGCATGGCATTATCATCCCCTACTGCCTCTCTAGGTCTCACAGCACAACCTTCCAGGCCATGAACAGGATCAAATTCCAGTTTTATACATTCTTTCACCAAAAGTTTCACTTGACTAGAGTTAAGGTTGTTCAAATGCCTTTACTCATAAAACCAGACATATTAAAAAAAAAAAAAGACATTATTAAAGAGACATTCAACCAAAAACCAAGACACTGAAATCAAACCAAAGATAAAAGACTAGGAAAAAACACTGTAACTCACTCAATAGTGTAACAAAATGCTATCACTGCAGAAAAAACACAAAAGTAATAAAAGTAACTTTGACCTTAGTAACTTTCAAAGTCTTAGGTACTGATGGAAATTTTCTAACCTGATTTAAGAAATCTATTCTGATCTGCAACCTTCTTTCCTCCCCACCCCCCTACCCCATGACATGAAATTCTGAAAGCCTCCAGCATTTTTTTCTAATTCCAAGATGAAGTTCAAGAAATTAATCTATCATTTGTCGAAAAATTACCTTAAATAATGGCAATACTTTATCAACATCCCCAGCTGCCACATTTCTTTCACCCTCTTGGGAAAGCTTCCTGACACGTAGGAGTGAATTAGGAGCTAAACATCTTTGTAAACACAATCTGAGCAGTGAATTACAGTATGGTTCCTAAATCACCCAAGAATATAAATTAAGATTCTTGATTTTCTAGTCTTCTAACATTTTTAATTTATCTCCCTATCTCTATTTAGATTGAAGGTATACACCAGTTTATTTTTATAGCAAAAGACAGCAGCTGTAATGCAGACTCTAGGACACATTTTAAAATTAGTATTTCTGAGATTCTTTCACAATCCTATTACAACTATACTGGGAAGAAAACAAAATACAGTTGAATAATGAGGGGGAAAAAAAAAAAGGATGCTACAGATAAAAACCCCCACAGTTTATATTCTGTATCCTGAAAATATATTCCAGGCTAATTTACAAAGTCAAAAATAGACATCTTTTGCTTCCTAAGACATACAACAAGGTGAATGATGCTGTCTTATGGATTACATCTTCAACATTCTCTCCTGGGTAACTTTGCCAGATTTGGGTGTTCAAACATCTTACAAGGAGGAAAACAAGTTGCAGGGCAAGCACACAGTTGAGTTTGCTGGCTGATCTAGAGGAGTTTTCTTAGTTATCACACCCACACGTCATCTGCAAATCTTCCAGTGTCTCTTTTCCACAGAGAGCAATTTCCTTAACTGCAAGCTCACTAAATTCTGCACACAACACAAGTTGCATAGGAAGGCAAAAAGGCAAAGGTAGAGTAGTATCTACTTTGTACTTGCTGTTGAGTCTGATGCTTCATCACTTTGTCTGGCTTTGTAGAGTTATGTGGGGTAAGTCTAATGCTTCCTGAGCATCAACTCACTCAGCACATGCCATAAAATTGTTTTGTTTACATGCAGTGAGATGCAGAAATACGGGACAGAAACACAGGAACACTATTCTTCTGCTTAAGAAAGGGGACATCATGTTGAGTGATTGTACAAGGCATATGAAACTCCAGCCAAAGAAAACTGACCCATTCCTACACAAGTTTTGGCTCTCAAACAACAAAATTCCTTGCTCCTTATGGAAGGAAGTGGGAATTACACAATTTACTCAAGGAACTACAAAGAAGAAGAAAAAGTCAGAATTAACAGATATATTAGAATCTTACTTATAGCTGTACTACTTTCCTTACTAAAAAGTGCTAGCCTGCTACTATTGAGGGTATTTGAATGATTGTTTCCTTTTTATTTACTCCACACATACACATTAAGCAGTATCAGTCAGGTTACAGAATCCAGTACCTATGTGTCAGGAAATTGCAGAATTAATATGCAATCTAAACTCCGCCTACATGCCTATCTAGACTTGATTAATAAATAGTTTATGATATAGTCTTTTAATACAAATCCTTAATATTGCTTTATTTAATGCGCAAGACAGACAATGCTCGTTTTAAGAGCAGCACATATTGTAATTCTTTGTAGTGGGCTTTATTTCCTACAAACGGTTCAAAACCTGTTATGAAGACAAATTTATTGACTTTGTCCAGGCATTTGTTTGATGCTTATAATTAGAGGATACGAGTGATTCAGACATATTATATTTACTGCAGTCTTGAAAAAGTCTGGATTTGTCTTCTCCAGATAACAAAACATGTGCACTGAGATTACAGTCAGATAGATATAGGTACACAAAATCTGAGACATTTGGCACATGAGCTGAAATAGTAGATAGCAGTATTCATTACTCTGTGGACTCAAAACACGTCTCTAGTGACTTCAGAGTAGATGTGGATGTTCAACACTTCTGATTAATCAGAGTCTAGGATCTCACAGTCAGCACACAGGAGCTGGGGAATACATGCACGATATGAAAAATTTACTGTCTTTACTAAACACTGGTGGCAGAGACAAGACTACAACCCTATTTTTCAGCCTTATCTAACTTTGCACCTATATATTCCCTTTCCTGTAGTCTTTGATTTATCTAGTACACACCATCCAACTGCAAGAAATGAACAGTCTCTTCCACTGCAAAAGCCTATGTAGGCAGGTCTAACTTGCAGTTGGGATAAGGCAGAAATCACACAGAATGTGAGGACGCGGGAAAAGAGAAAAAGGCAGTACATGATTACAGAAAGACTCTGTTCTAACATGTGTGAACAAATGAGCTATCTTAAATGACGCCAGACAACTTATAACTTATAAGTACTCCACTTTGCTACCTTAAAAATATTCTCTCTACATTATTTCTTCCTGCTATTGCCATATGAAATCCTGCGCTCTGTATGTCAGGAGAACTTGCTTATGCTACAATAAAATTTTGGAAAGGCGATATAAGACCAGAAGAAGGTTATTTCCATATGTAACCTTTTTAACTTTATGATTTACTTTTTACTTAAGGCATTGTTGGTTTGTGGTTTTTTTGTTTTGTTTCAGTTTTTTGTTTGTTTGGATCAGTTGGTTGTTTTTTTTTTGGAGGGGGAGGTATTTTTGTGTTTAAAATATGGAACTAATTTCATGAATGTGCTGTTTGTGAAAAAATATACATGCTATATAGTCCCTTATTTAATCAATAATGTATTTTCCATTATATTTATTAAATAATAAAATGAAATATCATTTAAGCTATAAGATTTGGATGACTTAAAAAGATTGGATGAAAAATGAAAGCTAGCTCAACATCTGAATAATCAAAGAATCACAAAATGTTCATGGTTGGAAAGGACCTCTCAGATCACCGAGTCCAACAAAAAGAAAGAAACAAAAAACAACAAACAAACAAAACCCAAGAACAACAAAGAAAAAAAACAACAAAAAACCCTACCCTGCATGCCTGCCACTGGAGCATGTCCTGGAGCACCACATCTACACATTTCTTAAATACCTCCAGGGATGGTGACTCAACCACCTCCCTGGGAAGGCTGTTCCAGTGCCTCCCCACTGTTTCTGTAAAGAATGTCTTCCTAATATCCAGTCTAAACCCCCCATCACAACTTCAGACCATTCCCTCTGGTTCTGTCATTAGTTCCTAAGGAGAAGAGGCCAACACCCACCTCTCTACAACCTCCTTTCAGATATTTGTAGAGGGCAATGAGGTCCCCCCGCAGCCTCCTCTTCTCTAAACTAAACATGCCCAGCTCCCTCAGCCTCTCCTCATATGGACTTATTCTCTAAACCCCTCACAAGCTTGGTAGCTCTCCTCTGGACATGCTGCAGCATCTCAATGTCTTTCCTATAATGACAGGCCCAGAACTGAACACAGTACTCCAGATGAGGCCTCACAAATGCCGAGTACAAGTGCACAATAATCTCCCTTCTCCTGCTGACCACGCTATTCCTGATACAAGCCAGGATCCTGCTGGCCTTCTTGGCCACCTGGGGATACTGCTGGCTCATATTAAGCTGGTGTGACCACCCACAGCAGGACTTTGAATACTGTGGGGCACACTGCAAATATGCCATTAAAAATATCACCTAAATAAGCTCAAGGACTTCACCAGAAGAAACACATTCAAACTCCTATCATGTGTTTATCTCATTGTCACTAGCATTTTGCATTTTTGTCTGTGAATTGGATAGATCTTCTGTTCCTTTTAGACAGAGGAAAATATCCTGGCTGTACCCAGCTCAAAGTTGCATTTTACACAGCCCAGGCTAGGCAGGTAATGCCTGACAGGTGATATCCTCTTCGGGGTCCTGGGCTGGGGTCTGTGTAGGGGAAGAGGATGCCTGGCCCAGGGCGTGCTGCGCTTCAACGCCTGACCAGGAGCATCCTCTAGCGGCCAGCACCTCGGGAAGGCCCTGTGTCCCCCAGAAACAAGAATCTCCTGGAAGACGAAATCAGCAACTAAGGGAAACAGGCAGAAGATACTTACAGGATGAAGGATATTTTTCCCAGTCTCATTTATGCCCTCCTGTCAGAATAAATGAGAGACAGTTCTCTTCTGGGTCCCGAGTAGCACAGAGACTCTTTTCGCTATGCTCTGGAAAACCCTCATCATTAAGGAATGATTTCAGCAGTGCTTTGGCATGTAAGAAAACAACAAAAGAAAAGAAAACAAACAAACAAACAATAAATAAAAACTAAAAAAATACCAAAACAAAACAAAAAACTCCCCAAACCCCTACAAAAAACTCCAAATCAAATCACACCAAACCAATACACTCCACAAATCCAACCAGTCCTATAAAAATGATGATGAGACATATAGATGGAAACCGTACAAAACTCTGTGAAGAGTGTTACATTTGCATTAATTTTGTAGTCACTTCACTTAAACAACAGCCATGTTAGATTCTGATTAGTACGCAGTGCAAAATAAAGGCCAAATGTGAAAGAAAGAAAAAGAGCAATCACATGTGCTTGTCATTTCCACAGCCCATAAAACAATCTCATTGCGGTTAAAAAATAAAAATAAAAATCTGCCCAGTAAGACTTCTCCAACTTAACTGCTTGGGAACTTTACAGATTTTGGCACAGATGTGGACTGAAGTTTGGCTCTTTATACTATTATTATGATCTAGGATCAAGGCAAGTAAAAACCCTACAGTGGATACACCCTGGCTAAAAATGTAAATTAGCCAAGCAACTAGAGGGCAAAGCACAAGTGTCTGATATCTTACTGGCCACAAAGATTGCATCTGGGCTCAGAAATGGCAACCTTGAGAGTTACAAGATGAAGAACCTGACCAAGAGTACACTGGGGTTTGGTAGAAAACCTGGCTTTTTTGAGGCTTCCAGTCTCACAACTGCACTCTTTCCTCTCTTCCTTTGATCAGCTGCTTTCTCTCCGGCAGCATTTGCCCTCCCAACACATCAAAACCCAGCACATTCACTTGGACTACTCTTAGTGTTCTAACACATTCCGGCCGTGCCTGGCTTAGGAACGTAGGTAGCATACTTTGACAGGTATCACAGCAATACAGACAAGTGCAGACAGTATATTTATAAAAATGACTATGTCTGCCTTCCAGGTAAAGCTTAAAATTGCTCATGTCCTAATGGGTAATATTTTGAAATAAAATTTGCTTATTTACCTTAGGTTTCTACTGAGGATCATTTTAGTGAAAGTTTGCTCTGTTTTAAAGCAGACTATGTTTGCCTGTTTTCTCATGAAAGGAAAGTGTGACTCAGTTTTCTTCCATTTCTGGCTGGATGCAGTTTGAGACAGGAGAAAGCACATGCCAGGAGAAATGACTAAGCCACCATGTGGCTTTGTGGATTTGCCATGACCTAGGCACCAAGAGTGGTGCATACCTAACCTGCACTCCAGTGACCTCAAGCAGACTCTGCTGGCCAAGGGTGATGGCCCTAATATACCCATGACCAAAGAGAAGTAGATAGAGAAATTTAAGCATTCCTAAAGTTCATTAGATTCACAAGACACATTAAGTGCAGTGTGTTGTGAGCAGTATGCCTGCCACACTGCTGTAGATTGAGCAAACAAAAAAAATTCATAGGAAAACAAATAGAATGGCTTCTAGCAGTGATAACTATCCTTCAGGTACTTAACTTGTGCTTCTATGACTTTTGAAAGTCATATTCAGTGACAAAATTATAATGTTTACCCAGCAGAGAGACCAAAGCAACATAGAGATATCCTTAAAGAAGTCAGTGTACAAACAGGAAAATTAACTTTTTTCGGCCCTGTTATGGTTTGTAGGTCAAACACCTAAAGAAACCTGGAGTCTCTTACTAAACATGCAGCTACTATAAAAGTACTAAGATAATCACTCAGCAACACTTTGATGTCCAGAAAAATCATTTATATTGCCCAAATGTCATTCAAATTAGGCATTTAAGTATCAATAGCTACAGATCAACTTCACAAAAAGATAAGGTTATGTCAGTCTGCGCTATGCTCTCCTATGTTGCAAAGTTACACAACACTGTTCTGAAGCTTTCAAGTTGGTTTAGAGGTTTGTGACATGAGAAAAGCAAAATTAGGAAAAATTTAAGACAAAAGAGAAGAGCTAAGGACAGAGCAGCACTGTTTGCCCTCTTGTGTTGGTTACTTTGGCTTCCAGCATGGCTCTTATGATAAAATAAAACAATTATGAACTGGTTAAAAGCAAGGAGATAAAGAGTAGGAAATTAAGTTTTGACAATAAGGGAAATCTACCAGAGCAATCCTGTGCCAGATCTATACCAGGCCTTGTTTTGTTCATGACATAGTTTTTGTTATAGGAAATAATAAAAGCAGAAGGAATAGTGAAAAGACTGTTATGAATACAAAATGACTTTTGTAGCCAAAAGGGTAAGGAGAGTTATAGAAGATGGTGTCATATCAGATCATCAGCTTGTAAAGTAACAACTGAAAGTCACTGTTCATTAATGTAGTGTGCTTGAGAAAAATTGACTCTAATATCCATACATAATTTTAAACTGGACATTAGAAAGAAGTTCCTCACCACGAGGGTGGTGGAACACTGGAACAGGTTGCCCAGGGAGGTGGTTGGGGCCCCATCCCTGGAGGCATTCAAGGTGAGGCTTGACAGGGCTCTGAGCAACCTGATCTAGTTGGGGATGTCCCTGTCCACTGCAGGGGGGTTGAACTAGATGACCTCCAGAGGTCCCTTCCAACCCAAACCATTCTATGATTCTATGATATTTATGCATTTCTATCTGTACCTAAGTGTATACACACCCTGTGTACCTAAGTATACACACACACACACAATGATGCAATCTTAATTGGCTTAATTTAGGACAGTAATTTTCTGTAAACCTAAAGAATACCAATTTTATGTTCAGTGGGAGTCAAAAAGACAAATAGAATGTTAGACACTTAGTAGAAATAGAATAGACAACAAAAGATATAAAGCCATTGTAATAAAGATTTAGTCCAGGCACAATTCTGGCATGCTTGCCAAAATAAGATGTACCAGAACTCTACAAGAGAAAAGCAAAGAGGGTGACCTATGGTACAAGAACATTTCTCTACCAGGATAAATTAGAAAGCTAATTCTTTTTTTTTTTTTAATAGGACAGAGAATGTGAGGGGTAATGATTATTCACTCTTTCCCATTAAGAAGCCTCAAATACAACTATCAGGCATGCATGTTACAACATACAAGAGAAGTATGTTTCCACACAGCTTATATTGAGATGCTGGAACTCATTGCCACAGAATACAGCAGCATTCATTAAATGCAAATGTTAAAAAAAAATAAAAAAGTTGAAAATACATGCAAAAAAGTAAATCATAGCCTATTAACACAAAGATACATATATAAACTCTGGCTTAGGACACTCAACTGCTTGATCTACTAAAGGATGTAAGAATATAGTGAGGAAGCACCATCATTCATTTGACCTGCTCTTTGTGTTTTCCCACATTTTCCATTCTTAATCTCCAGAAGGTTTTGTTTTACTTGCCTTCTCCATGTAAGCTTATGTCTGTAGTCTACCAACTACTTTACTCATCATGAAAGCATCATACTTTACAATATATACTTACTACTGCTGTAATTGTTAAATGTTCACAGCATTCTTTTTAACCTGCCAGCTGTTACAAAACTCAGGGATATATTTTCAGCATCCCAGGGTAATCCAAGAAGAGAAGTGTTTCCATTTATTCCTTTCTAAATTGCTCATTAAATTTCATCTGGCAGATTTTACTTTTTCTCATTATCCTTACATTTCACCTTGTAATTCTGAATTTCTAAGACTTTTGAAAATGGATACAGGAAAAAAGCACAACTTACACATACATAGTTGTGCTGGTTTTGGCTGGGTTAGAATTAATTTTATTCATAGCAGCTAGTATGGGGCTATGTTTTGGATTTGTGCTGAAAACACTTGATAACACAGGGATGTTTTAGCTGTTGCTGAGCAATGCTTACACAGAGTCAAGGCCTTTTCTGCTTCTCACCCCACCCCACCAGTGTGCACAAGAAGTTGGGGATGCACAAGAAGTTGGGAGGGGACACAGATGGAACAGCTGACTCCAACTGACCAAAGGGATAGTCCATACTATATGATGTCATGCTTAGCATATAAAGCTGGGGGAAAAAGGGGACATTCAGAGTGACAGTGTTTGTTTTCCCAAGTCACCATTGCGTGTAGTGTAGCCCTGCTTTCCTAGAGATGGCTGAACACCTGTCTGCTGATGGGAAGCAGTGAATGAATTACTTGCTTTGCTTGTGTGTGTGGCTTTTGTTTTACCTGTTAAACTCTCTTTTAAGTCATCCTACAAATTTTCTTACTTTTACCCTTCTAGTTTTCTCCCTGATCCCACTGAGGGTGAGTAAGCAGATGCATGGAGTTTACTTGCCAGCTGGGGTTAAGTCATAGAAACAGTCCTATGATCATCCTATACATATAGCAATGAAGTGAAAAATTGACTAGCCCTTGATAACCATTGCTTTATCTTATTTATACTTGTGTGCAGAAAAATACTTTGAGATTGCTTTTTAACAAATTATTAATGCCACTGATATTATGACCTATTAATCTTTCAGTATGGATAGACTAAAGTGATTATGTTAAAATGAAGAGAAAAATGCATAAAACCCCCCACATTTTCACATGAGTTGGCTTTCAATTTTGGTTCACAACAATTTTGTAACTCTGAAGAATGTATTTTTTATTCTCAAAACACAAATATCAACTGTTAAATTTTCTATTGTCACTTGAAAGTTCTGTACTAGTCTACAGTCTCCAACTCATTCTTTGAAGTCAGATGAGAAAAGAGGGGACAGAAAAGGAAGCAGGACAGAGGACAGAAACTGTTTTGAAACTTTTAGACTTAAGTTCTGAATTGTTACTCTTAAAAATCAGGCCACTGTACAACTGAGAAAATACACAAGAAGACAACTGAAAATTGTGTTCTTTAAAATACAGGTTGGTGTGTGCAATTATATTCCACCACATTTAAACAAGAGTTGTACAAGTATATGGAAGAAACGTAGAGTTGGGTGGCCATAAATTAGTTTAAACTCCAGTTTCAATAGCAACTGTTGAGTTCCTTTCCTTTGAAGGATGAGTGTTCAGTAGACTGGTCTTTCCTGAGCCTGCTGGACAACTAGTCACACCGTCTTTGCCTTGCAGGGAGAATCCTGAGCTGCCTGAACTCAGTGTTACTGTGCTAGTTATGACACAACACTGCTAAAATAAACATGCTCCCAGGAGAAGTTCACAAATGCTCAAAGACAGGTTTGGATTATCTTTTAAAAAGTTAAAAATGCTCTTAGTTCAAGTCCACATAGCTGTGACTTTGCCAGCTAAGTAGAGCAGAGTTAAGCACAATTCATTAAAATTCTTGCAACCTCCACACAAAAAAAAGAAATCACACAACCTTAAAAAGGACTCCTAGCCCAACTTTGAATGGCCTTTACTAGAGTGGGGTTTACACCTCCATGCTTGAGGTTTCTGACTGCTACCAGAACATTACAGAACTGCAGGAGCATCACTACCATAACCAGTAGATCAATAAAATAACCCCACTAAAACCACAACACAATAGCTCATGCCTACACAGAGAAAGACTAATTCATTACTCCATTACCTACAATGGACATTTTTAGCCATGTCTGCAAGGCAGTATTAAAAGAAACATGGTCAATGATCATTGAAATATTATTTCTTTTTGTTAATAGAGTCCCCTGTAAAAAGCCTGATATCTTTTCACGGGCAAGGACCAAATGCCTTCAAAAATGTTAAACAAGTGTAAAAATAGAGAAATGATAAGTTAATATATCTTTTTAGTACTTCCTTTTCTTTTTTCCCCCCCAGAATTAGTGGGGATACAATTCTATTATCTACTTTCTCAAAATTTGGCAAAGACTACACAAACTCACCCTTTTAATAAAAGGATGGTTTAAAAAAAAAAAAAAAGTACTTTTTAACAGAATTGCTAATGACTTTGTGCTGGTCCTGGTGAATTCAGGAAAAATTTAAGTATAAAATTGACAGTATAAAATGGAATATTCATGGAGGAGAACAGGTGCTTGAGTTCCTACAGACTATATACAATATACATGCTGGCATGCTTTATTGCTGCCTAGCAAATATTAGACATGGTGCACATTCTCCCTTTTTTGACATAGGAAATTCTACCCTATATTCTGCAACAACAAGAAGAAAAATAGCATCTATATAGTAAAACAGTCAGAAAAGTCATTGCTTTCAATACTAACAGCAACCCAATTCATCCTTTTCATGAATAGACATTATATTGAATTATATTATATGGTCATAGAATCATAGAACAGTTACAGCTGGAAGAGACCTTGAAGATCATCAAGTCCAGCCTTTGGTCCTATTGGCTTCAGTTCTTCATACCAGAAGAAGTTTTCCCAAATGTATGAGTATTTCGTTGAATTAATAAAGTGGTTTACAGATTATTCAAGACTGCAAAGGTGTGTCATGCCCTATGTAGTGTGATTGGGAAGTCTGTTAAACAGTAAATTAGTGTTCTGTGTCTTCACTGAAAGTAATCAAAGCTGTACAGCCTAGCCTTTTTTAATGAACACCTCTCCTCACCCCCTGAAGTACCTCTGTTTTCTCTGATATACTATGACCCTGCCTTCAGAAGGCTAGTATTACTTTAAATAAACCATTTAGAGGAACCAGATCATCTATAGGTTCTCCTATCTTCACCACAAGGGAATCTTCAATCACAAGCCTTTCACAAGACATTACATATTAGTCTTCTTAGTCTTCATATACTTATCTAGATGAGGAATAAGACAGTGCTATGTAATCTAAACCCAATGTACATTATTGCCTTCCAGAACAAGATAGAGATTAAAACCTCAGAAGCAATACACATACTGAGACAATAATTAAAAACTGAATTCACAAAAATCCAAGTTTTACAAAAGCAGTTAAAAAATTAAAAACAGGCAATGGAAACACTGCCTGTTTTCAAGCAAATGCTATGCAAAGTATTTCCCTTACAAGAGAAAAGTTAATCCAATTGTGAAACTATCTCAGTAGCATTTCCATCCTTGGGCAACATTTTACAGCTATTTCTCATGCCATGTTTCTGGCAGGCAAATGTCATTTTTAAATAACACAGGAAGAATGCAGAGTTGGAGTCAGAGTTCACCTAGGAAGACGAGCACAGGGCTCACTCAGGGCTTAGCACACAGGTCAGTTGGAACCAGCAGTCATACGTTTTCTTGGTAATCTCTACTGATTAGAGAGACCACCGTGGTTCACAACAATAACAGAATGTCTGTCTGTCTGGTATGATGGGTATATAACAGCTCACAAAACCAGGCACTCTCAGAAAGCACACTAATCTACTCTAGTGCAGCACACCAGATAGTCAGACAGAAAGAATCAGGTTTGAAGTTTAATCTTTCCGCTGACAATTGCCATCTTGCAGAAAATGTAGCATCAGGTTATCCTGTGCCATTAAGCTGTAGGCAAAAAGTGAATGGCAGAGTAATAGCTCATCATTTGTAAAAGCTATAATGACACAGCCCAATTTTTTAGGTCTAAGTCCAGTTACTAATGCAGTGCTGAAATATTTTGGGAAGTAGAAGACATCTGTTAAGCTTGGTCTTTAAAACTAGTACACAAAGTTGTTCCCTGAAAAAAATTCCTATTAAAAATTGATCTTTGAATCCTTTCTTGCAAGGCTTCAAGAGAATATCTGGATATTTACAAAGTAATAATTGTATTCTTTTTTTCTTAGTCAGTTATTCTAGCTTTATTCCTAAAGCAGCCATAGTGAATTAAAAGAAGCACCCAAAAGTGACTATAATGGTTTATCAGGAAGAATCTTCATTAACGTCTTCATCTGAACAAAGTCATTAAAATAGGCATACTTTTCCTTTTTTTTCCCACTTCTTCTTTTAGCTAAAACAAGAAGATCGAATCAACTCAAAGTCTGAAAGACAAACTCCAATTAGGAGTAACATGGGTGTTACTTGGTCACAATAAAACTTAAAGGATCACACAGAAAAATCTCAGCTCATTTGCTTTTCAGCATTCTTGATGAATTAGTAACTCCTGCATTACTTTTCCAGCAAGACTACTCACCTATTTGTTATAGAAATTGAAATTAAGTATCAGGTATACTTCTAAGTTAATAAGAAACACTTTATATTTTACAATAAAAATGAAATTACTATTTTAAATGCTGGAGATATATTTAAAATGTTTTAATTGTTGAATAGATTTAGAATTTTTCTTAAGTTTCTGTTCATGGCAGGATGTTGATCACCTGGTGCTGGAGATATTCTGCACCAGTAAGAGGACTAAGCACAGACCACATTCAATTACCACTCAAATTCTCTCTGACCAATCTGTGGCTAACCTCAAGGGAAACCAAGCCTTCTCTGCATTTTTAAGTAAAACATCAATTTGTATGTACGCATGGCCAGAAATGTGACAATTTCAACTAGTTTTTGTCTTCAGAAAACCTACCTATCATCCAAAATCAGAGCACTGTGCAAGGTCCTGTCAAGGTGAAAGCTGTCCATTCTGGGGAAACCGTCCAAAAATACTGTTAGGCTTCTAATAGTTCTGGCATCTGAAAAATGGGCCATATCTCTTTTCTTAGAAGAAATGTTCTTTAAGACGTGGCGCTGCTGGTGAGTGCCGGCGAGCGAGCGACCGGCTCGGGGAGGGCTCGTCCAGCTTGCTTTGTGCCTGCCCGCAGGGCCTAGGCCCGAGGCGCGGCGGAAGCGCGAGGCCAGCCCCAGGCGTGTGGGGAGCCGGAGGCGCGATCCAGCAGCGAGGCTGCGGGGAGGAGCGGCGGCGGAGCCGGCGCAGCGGCCTGGGTGCTGCCGGGAGCCGCGGCGAGCGGGAGAAAAAGTGCTGAGGAGCCTGAAGAGACTTGTCTGCCATCCTCTGAAGCTGGAGCACGGCTATGTCCTCCCTAGCACAGCCAAGGAGTGCCTGAGCTCCAGGGCCAGCCAGGATGTGCAGAGGAAGGCAGAGACAGCCAGGGCAGTGTTCTACACCAGCGAGGCTGACCTGGCCAAGCACACAGAGCAGCACAAGGCTCACCACTACAGCATCGCCCTGGATGAGCTCTTACCCCAGGGGCTGCCGCAGAGCTTCCAAAAGCAGATTAAGACCTTCAGTGAAGCTTGCCTGATGGTGAGGAAACCAGCTCTAGAGCTCTTCATTTACCTGAAGAACACCAGCTGGGCACACCCAGCTGTCAGATATGTGATCTATGGTGAGAAGGGCACAGGGAAAACCATCACTCTGTGCCACATGGTTCACTACTGCTTGAGGCAAGGCTGGCTGGTGCTGCACATCCCAGATGCTCATCTCTGATTTTTTGGATTATAAGATATAAGGGGAGAAACTTTTTAGGTAGTCTGATTGTAATAGGACAAGGGGGAATGGCTATAAGCTGAAGGAGGGGAAATTTAGATTGGAGATTAGAAGGAAGTTCTTTACCTGGAGGGTGGTTAGACACTGGCACAGGTTGCCCAGAGAGGCTGTGGATGTCCCATCACTGGCAGTGTTCAAGGCCAGGCTGGATGTGGCCCTGGGCAACCTGGTCTGGTGATTGGCATCCCTGCCCATGGGGGGGGCGGTTGGAACTAGATGATCTTTAAGGTCCCTTCCAACCTGGCCATTCTATGAATCTATGAACTCTTCTCTGTCAAACCAATACCTGCCTTATTGCCTATTAAGAAATACGTCCCTTGAAATTTGAGAACCAGAACACGAGGATCTCCAAGGCAGAATTTGCTCCATTTTTAAAATACCAAGTAGGTTTATACTTTTTGTTGATCAGATGAGCATAAAAATAGAAGCTTCCAGATTTGCTAGCTGTTTCTCGGAAGTGATGCTTTAAGTGACTGGGGCAGTTGCCATGGGTAAACTCCTGCCCTTTTTAAAGTTTTCACAAAGCCTTCCACAATGGTTTGCTGGTCTAAGCGCATTTTATGAGTACTGCTAAAATAAAATGCCCACAGTACAAACTCATGGCTGTTTTCCACAATCACTACAGAATATTAATAGCACACTCTTTTCCTTCCTATCCCACACAATAACAGTTTCATACTTTTTCAAAAATAACAAAGTAAAATAAAAAGTGCCATAAAAAAATACCCAATTGAAAGATTTTGCTAAGGTTTTTGTTTATCACATATTTCTTTACCTCAGCATCACCATTCCGACTTAAATGTGACTAAGTGGGTATTAAAATGAGTGACACTATCCATGACCTAAACCATTGAAAGCAAGTCATGATGGGCAGCTGAGCCCCATATTAAAAAGCTGTTGCCAACCCCCCCTGCTTCTCCTCTCTTACTTTTTCCCAACATTTTGGCCAGATCTAATTTAAATGTGAATAACTTAAGTAATTGCCAATATTTGTAAAGTCAGTATATGCAACTCCATTAAAGACAACAGATTTTTGTGTACTGTTTTACAAGGATTTTTTTTTTAATGCCCTGCAGTTGCTGGGAAGGTGCTTGGTAAAACTTGCCTCAGTTGGTGTACAATTGTTTTATACACTTTCCCCTTACTTCATTCTTTAGTTAACATCTCTGGAATAAGTAATTACTGTGGGAACACTTCTTTACAGCAATTCTCAAACAGCAAAATTGGCAGAGGTTGGTTTTATAAAGTTCACAAACTGAATGGTGCCTTATTGCCATAAACAAAGGGATTTTAACTACTAGCATTAAAATACACTAGGAATAACAGATAAGTGAATCTGTGAATAAAGATAAGTCCTTAATTGACAAGAAAATGAAGGATTAAGCTAATGCAGCATTATAGCAATATGCCAGGGATTCAAACTTGGGCCTACATCACCATTTTGGACTAAGTGATTATAAAAGCTTTTTAAATGACAGAAAGCAAGATTCCCCTGAGAAATTTTCTGCCTAAAATTTGTCAAAATGAGTGCAACTGGTACTAAGCCTCAGTATAGGCTCTCTAAATGAATACATAATGTATTTAGTTACTTAAAATAATTGAAGACTTTCCAATTTAATTAAAAATAAGATGCCTATTGAAAAGATACTTCAAAATCTTGCAACTACTGGTACCGCTGGATGAATTTGTTTTATTATCTTCTGCCTACTAGCTTTACCTGAGAAATCAAAGACCTTTTGCCTGAAAAGATAGCTCATGCAGAAGTTCAGGAATCAAATCCAGGAGTCTTAATGGGCTTAACTGAATAAGAACTGCCAGCCTTGAACAGCAACTGGTGCAAAGAAATACGTAACATTGCTCTAAATTGCACCTAGGGAGTATCTAATTGCTTTTCCATTTGACCTTGACACCACATCCAACCTTTGTAAAGTAAATAAATAAAATTAAAAACTAAAAGTAAAAGGAATCTGAAGAGTTAAAGTTTCAAGAGGTACTGCAGGCTGATGAACTAATGGACAAATACTTAGAAGATATATAAACTTTTTGTGGATTACACTGAAATCAACGATGTGAGAGAACAAGTTTTGATTACTAGCAGTGGGAAAGGATTTATCCAGACATCCTTTCTAACTTTTGTATCTACAACAAAGGAGGAGATGAGATAGTCTCTATCTAACAAGTGCATAATGGTAGAACTTATTCCACGTATACAGTCAAAAAATATGACAGTCATTTCTTATTCAGACTGATGGGTAGAGACATGCTTCTCTCCTCTTCCTACTCTCAAGAAACCAAGAGTGTCACATTGTTGAATGGCTCTGAGACCTAGTTTGTCCAAAACAGGTAGAGACTTCTCATAATATATATTCTCCTGAAAGAGACAACTTGAGTAGTTAAGCAGAAAGAAACTTAAATGCTTTGTTGGATTGAAATCAAACCATAGACTCATAAAACCTTCAACTAAATCAGCTCGTCAAAGCCCTGGACAACCTGACCTTAAACATTTCCAGGGATGGGGCATCTACCACCATTCTGGGCAACCTGTTCCAGCTGAAATTAAAAGTAGCTACAAGTACTTTCAGTATAGCCACATGAATTAGAGGACAACTTCTGTTAAGAAGAAGCAAGCTGAACAAAGAAAGAATGCAATGGGTCACATATTAACAATGAAAATCAGTACACATCTATTGATATCAAATTTGCCAACTTATTTCCTGTAGGAGCTTTGTTCTGGACACTAAAAAAACCCAACAAATTCCTTTCAATTCTGTTAGCTAACATTAGATTTCCTGAACATAATTCTACTCTTGAATGCACCAGCTCAAATGCCATTGACTTCCTCAGAGGTACTAATTTTATATTTATATATGCAGTTGTGAGAATAAAACTCCCCATGGTTAAACCCTGAAAGACTGATACCCATGTTTGGAAATAGAGAGGCAAATTTTCTTTACACATTAAATTTAGCATTGCTTATATATATGTTATAATTCCAAAGCAAAGGATTTTGTTTACTCGACACAGTCTTACATGTTCGCAATGTTTAGTCTTCATTTATGAAGACCATGGAACTTTAAACATTGCTTTAACGGCACCACCATCTTATGCAAGGTATTTTACAGTAGATTTTTTTTAACAGGCTACTGCACTTACTCAACATTTGGTTATAGATTCCTGACATATTATGGGAACATATTTATAAAAATTTGAGAACTTGATTAAAGTTTCACAGACTACATTTAAAACTGTACTGCTTAAACTGAAGAACTAAGTGGACATGGCTTTATTACTTCATTTCTGAGTCAAAGTACTGATTAAAAACTTTTCAGAGATGTGGGTGGTCAGCATATCTTAAAGTCAAACATTTATTTTAGCTGTCTGTGACTAAATTTAAACCTTGATGTTTGAAATGTTTTGTGGATTTCAGAGTTTTGTTTTCTTGCTTGCCCCCTCCCCTTTTTTTTGTTACTGTTATTATTTTTAATGTATGCTGATATTTCTATCCTTTGCTCCCAGGGAGGAGATGATCATAGAAGAGAGATGGATAGCTGTAAAATCCATATACTTTTTTTGAAAACAAACTGACTCAGGTATTCTGGCATTTCAGAAAAAACATTCTGTTCAGTTACAATGCTATGCACAGTGCTACAGTAATACTACTGGTTAGCCTAAGTAAGCTGGTATTCAGTAGTGGGCTTAGTACTGGAAATGGGTTTACCTCCACAATGTAGAGCAAGGCATCATTTGTTCTGTTCTCTCTTCTTACTGACTCAATCTGGTCGAGCAAATGGCAGAAATTATTTTCTGCCAGCAGATAGACTTTCCTGTGGCACAGGCAAGATAGCTGGTGGTCTCAGATCTACAACATGAAAACAATCATCATCTCTGAAGTTGCCTTGCTTGCTGGAACTGCCTATTCAAAAATCAAAAACTGAAAGTGCACAGACTTCACTAACATCTTACTCCTACCATAAGTCTCATGAGATTAGTAATGATGCTGACCCTACTATAATAATAATAAAAAAAAGCCAAAGTAGCATGGCTTAATTTCTCTTACTAATACTCTGTTTGGTAGAAAGATAACTATATGGCAATACCTTCAGAAGAACAAACTGGAGTATTAAAAATTTCGCATACTACTTTTTCTTAGTGGATCACACATCTCCCTTTTGAAATACAGGTACCTTGGTTTATTCAGTTAGAGCAACAATGCCTCCAAAAAGTAAAAGGCTTGTAGCTCCTGACCAGAAAACTTGTCAGAGAAGGAAGAGGCCCAGTCATTGTGATATATGGAACATTCTAAAATGTAAGAATTCAGTTTGTTGGAAGGCTTTGGGTATTCAAAAGGGATCTGTTACAGAACCATGAGATAAATGAATACATTCCTACACATAAACCTTACTATAATAATAATAAAAAAAAAGCCAAAGTAGCATGGCTTAATTTCTCTTACTAATACTCTGTTTGGTAGAAAGATAACTATATGGCAATACCTTCAGAAGAACAAACTGGACTATTAAAAATTTCGCATATTACTTTTTCTTTGTGGATCACACATCTCCCTTTTGTTGTAAAAAAAACCCTGCATGTGGTCATTCTTTTGCTTACCTGCTTTGGTTTTTTCCAGTAACTGTTTTCAAAGTCTTAACAGTACAGTTGCTATATCCTTTTTTTGGTTTTCAAGAAAAACATACAAATATGCCCATTTCTTTAAAGAAGGAAAATTCTAGGAACTGTGAGCCCTAATAATGCAATTTCAAACCAATCTTCCTCTCCCATTCTGTAGGAGACCATAGAAGAAGCCACTTCAACTGCAGTCATGAACTTGATGCCAGTTCTTCCAAGGCATATTACTTGCATATATAATTAACAAAGTCATGTCAAAATTGCTTTTCATAAATGCAATACTCTTTTTGAGGACCAATCACACTTCGTAACATTTCATTTGCAGAATTTTGTGATTATGCATGAACTATGATTTTTAGCCAAAGGAGAAAATCTGAATCCTAAGAGTAAGGTATATAATAACAAGGATAGCTGTAGGGTGGGCTAAATCTCAAAGGGAATACCTTCAGGCATACTACTTACAGTCCTTTCCAGCACATGTTTAAGTCATTCCATCACCAGACTTGCATACAAAGTTGGATTTCTTTTCCCATAACGAAACCCCAGGAAACCTGGTGAGAACACCAACATTACTCCTACAGATTGAGCTAAAACTGCCACAGCTCTGGGAGAAATTTCTACATTACTATCAAATATTAACAATAAAGGTCTGTATTTTTATCACTTCTATCACTTTGCACGGCAAATTTAATTCAAAGCTAGAAATGGCAATAATCTCAGCACATATTTCAAGACCTACTAAGGTGTTTTATGAAAGATGGTGCTATGGAAAATTCCAAGAAGCCAAGGTTTGTGCCAAAAGCTCTGAAAGAAACCAAAGCAAATTGAAAATAATCAGCCACCTCTGACAGAGCCTGAATCAAAGTCTTACACATCTAGTAAGCGTGGCAGAAGACTGCTAAAATTTTACCAAATTTGCCTTATTTTTGAAAGTGAATGTTGCCTGCACAACTCTAGTTATCACTCCATCACATTTCTAAATAGGCATATTAGCAGTGAAAGTTTTCAGGCAGCCTGTTAAACTTGAATAGATAACGGAACGTTGAGGCAGTAAGTGAAATAACATGTCTGCCTATGGGTACACAGGAAAAAGAACAGAAGAATCAGATGTTCCTTTTTCCAAAAACATAACAGATGAACACAACTGTCATAACGTTTTTTTCATAATGTACTCAATATGCTAGAAATGTGAAAAGAAGGACAGCTTATTTGATTTCAATGATCATCAGCTGGATTCCCACTTCAGAACAAACAGAGCGAAACCAATGCTGGAAGCATTCAAGAATGGGTATTGCATTGCCTTTCTAAGTTAAAGGCACTCATCTTTTGCTTTTCAGATAATGAGTGCTTTAACTTCTCTATGATAAATCTGTAAAATCTTTAATACACTACCCACCTACTTAACATTTTCAAAGCACCTCATGTGATTATTCCAGTCTGGAGTCTAACATCCTCATTCCCTGCGTACTTTCTTGCCATATAAAAAAATCCCAGTCATTGCAAAGAAGTAGTATTTGCATGTAAAGGCATTGTTCAAAGTGAGAGGAAGTGGTGGAGTAAGGCCCTATCTTACAAAGCTTAGTAATAAAAGCTGGGGATTTTCATTGCCTGTACCTTATAATTAATTAGGTACAGCAAATTAAAGAGGAGAAAAGAAAGAGTTTTAGTGACAATATGTGCTTTATTTCACGTAATTGAGACTAGGAGTTTAATCACTTAATTTTGCTATGATCTCTTCATGCACCCTTTCATTGATAAATGCAAAAAAAATCTGTCACTGCAACAAATAGAAGTGAAATCAGTAATTTAAAACAGTAATAGCAATTAAAACCAACTCTGGATCCAGCCAGGAAAGCCACAGTATCATTAAAGGCTGTAGTGGTTGGGTTCATAGGAAAAAATAATAGACAATTCATTATGTGAGTTCTATTTTGGAAAATAAATAGTACTTATGCAGTCACTTATCTTGAGAAGAAAGGATAAAGTAAAAGCATTTTTGGTGTAACTGCTTTAGCACCATCCTCCTCTTCTTATTTTCTGTTTCTCCTTTTTTTTTTTCTCCCTTTAAAGAAGTCTTTTCCAAGGCATGACCCTCTGTAACAAAACAAAGACTCTCCCAAATTATCCTTTAAGAGCAATAATTAGTTTCAGCACAATAGTCTGTGAAGTATGAGTATTTTCTCCATCAATACAGTAATAAAGCACAGACAGCTGAAAGTTCCTGCATTTGCTTGCTAATTGATAGTAACTATGATTGATGTAAGAACCACCTGTATAACATATGAAAGGTAATTTTGTTCCCCAGAGCCAGAGAGCCCATGGGTGCTTTACTGAAACATCCACATTATGGCAAGTAATGTTTGTACGTCTGGCAAAGTGGAAAAAAAGGATGTTCTCTATATAAGAAAAATGCGTCTCCCTCCCATTTACCTAACCTGATTGCCAGCTTCTTTTCATGGGCTCAGCACTTTTTGCTCCTGAATATGAAGAACATATGCCAAAATCCCATAACAAGAAACTGCTTCTCACTATATTTCTTGCAAAGCTCAACATACTGAAGAAGGCTTTGGCAAACCATTAACAGAGTCCAGAAGAACAGCTTCAGGGTAATAATCAGGTCCTGAAATCAAATCTCCATGCTTTAATTAGAGCTTGAGACTGTAGTGAAAACAGCAGAATCGGATTACATTAGGAGAGTTTGATTAAATCAAAGGAAACAACTATCAAAACAATGTAAATAGTTTTACTACTTCCAACTCTGACACTATCAGCATCTCTGATTCCTAGTGGATATTCTTCTTTCTATCTCTTCCCAAACCCTTTTTCTATGCCACTTTCCTATCAAATCATGTTTCTTCATTTCACATTTTATATACCTTTTCCTTTTTTTTGCTGTACAATATAGAAGTGATCCATTCACAGAAATTTTTAAATACAAAAACCACATAAAAATTAGAATTTAGAAAGTAAAAATAAAAGCTTATTCCTGGAGGTTTCATAGATATTTTCAGGTAGATGACATCACTTGTTTCAACATGTACTGCAAGGGAAAACTGTGCCTTGTCTCCAAAACAGCAATTGGATCAAAAATCATTTGCTGCAGGAAGCTGAATTTACCTTTTGACCTTCATTCTCTTCTGTGAGCTTCACTCTCTTATGAGAAACATGATTTGTTTTCACTAGTCAAAAGCTGCTTTACAGTTATGTTGAACTTTCCAAAAGGGATTCAATGTAAGCGTGAACATTGTTTTCCCAGGCCGCTCCAACAGTAAAATGGAAAGAACAAGGAAGCCAGAAGTCAAAGTTCTTACATAAAAATGACATTACTTCCACATGCAGCAATCCCTTATTTTAATCCACAAGTCTATCTGCTACAGACCTATGTGTAGAAGAGACCTTGAAGTTTAAGGTCTTTGTTACAGTGCTTTGCTATATGCCTTCGTAACTGAAACAGCCTCATGGACACAGGTTCTGCTATCCCTTGGTCCATCTTGAAAAAGGCATTTAATCTTACAAACAATCCCCCCCAAACCATGAGATATTCAGCCACAAATACACTGTATAAGACTACACAAAAGCTTACTTATGCTCGGCCACCTTTTCCAATCTTTCTATGTTCAATTACCCATTATAATTATTCGTGCTTCACCTGAAACACTACACAGCACTGTAAAAGGAATACTTTTTACTCTTTCTGAAGGAAATCCCCAGTTCACACTGAGATACTAGCCATAAAGATATTATATAGCAGTAAATCTGCTATATACAGTACATATAGCACATATTGCAGTAAATCTGCTATTTCATCTCCATCCAAAAAACTTAAAATATGTGCTATAATTGCCTTCACATTTTAATATCCTCAGAACAGAACTGCACTAAATACCAGACTCCATTTCTGACAAAGTAGAAAAGCTGAAATAAGAAACATGACAAATAATGCAAGTATATCTCCAGTAGAGATACATTTTACCTTGCTATCTGATAACTATACAAAAAACCTAAATATTTTAATTAGGGCCAAAAAGTCTTGTTAAAATATATTGTGTTATATAATTTTAATGTAAAACCTATACAAAGTATATTTCTATACGCAGACATAAAAATCATATATGGAGACACAGTTGTAACACTGTTAAAGGTTAGCTCTTTTTCAGCAAATATTCATAACAGTAAATTCAATAAAACCACAAAATGAATAAAGAGAACACACAAGACAACCAAGAAATGCAGGCAAAAATAGCAGCCTTCCTGTGATAGAAGGTAGCAATACCTGATGGTATCTCCAAAATTCATCTCTGAACAGGGAAACCCACCAGGGAATAGCTACCAAACCACATTATCTTTTGTAATAACACTGGAGAACTAAACTCATCTGTGAAAGCCATTAAAGTACTTAGGTACTGCTATAAAGAAAACATACAGCCATGTATGCACTGAGAAAATAAGCTTCCCCCTCCCCCCCCCTTAAATGGCACTTCCCAGCAGTCTCACAAGTGATATTGAAACCTCTTGTCTGATTGGGCCAGGCAAATTCAATAGCTAATTTAGCAAAATGCACTAGTTTCTGCTTTCTAACAGCTGTATGTCACACATTGCTATAATAAATGGTCACTGAATACATTTGACGCTATCGCACAAATGGAACAACTTTTTAGAACAGCACTGAGAAGCAGAGGGTTGACAAGGAGGGAGTTTAAAACAAGACTGAGGCAATTCCTCTGAAGAATGTTTCATTTTCCAAGCTCTCCAAAGCCCCAAATTTGGACAAAAAGGCTGCAGATCACCTGGCTCATAATTCAGAAAAGCAGGAGATGGAATGGATATTAATGAATACCTATATGTGTTATCTCTTCCAATAAACGTGAACACAAAGCTTGTTCTTTATCATGCAAGTGTACTCTGTGCAGCCAATTGAAATCTTTTAAGACCTTTAAACTGTATGTGTTATCTACATACAATGGGAAAGCACACTGCTAAAATTGCACTTTCATTCACTATTTTTCAAAATTCCAGACATATGACGTTATCAGGATTTCTAGCATGTGGAAAAAAAATGCACAGGACAAACAATAGCTTAAACTGCATATCAGGGTTAAGTAGTGAAGAATAAACATTAAGATTGTCTATGCACCAAGGAATATTTCTACTAACAAAAGGGTAAAATATAGAAGCTAGAAGTACATAACTGTACAGAAAACAACAGAAGAGTGTGAATCCTTGCAAAGTTTAAAATGTAGAAATAGCTCAACAGAATTTAACAGGTGCTGGAGAAAACATCAAACACTGAGGCTTATGTGCACATTGGAAGAGCTTGCTGACTCTTCAGACAATCAGGTCAAAGAGATGAAAAAAATCACCAAACCTTTTCAAACTGACTTGTGGCATAAATTCTTCTTTCAATCATTTCCTTGGAGGCCACTTAAACTGTTTCATATTTAGTGAGAAATTCACAGGATCTCTCTGCCTATAGCAAACAAATTTCTTTCTGAAATGACTTGCTGCCTGTTGCTTACCAGGTGCACTTAGTCCTATGATTCTGCATGAATATACATCATACAAAGCTTTGTTTTCAAGGATTATCCTAGTGGAAAAGGAATCCGAGTATGCTCCTGTATTTCCTGGTTGGTGTTCCATTTTTTTCACCAGAGAGTGAATAACCTCAACAAAACCAATCTGAAGAGTTACTTTAGTTCCCTTGAGAACCCATCTAATTCCCTTGAACTGGATGGAAAGGGCATGATCAAAGTGAAAACGCACACTGAGAGACTTGCTGAAATTATCCACCAAGCAGAATAGGAAGGACAGAACAGTTTTAAGTACAGTGTGAAATAAACTTTCTACTATCAAAGTTTAAAATATGCTGAGTACAGAAGAGAGGGAGAGCAATTCACTAGCTATACACAAAAGTTGGAAAAGAACCGATAAATAGATTATCTCAGTAGCTAAGCACTTCAAAATCAGTTCCATACTTTCCATTCCTTCCTATGACTCTATCTTTCCCAAATGTAGTAGAGGATGCTTTTCTTTATTTGTCACTGACTCAATTCTTCAAAGTACTTTAATGCTTAATAAATATTTTTAACACTTTTGAGAGTACACCTTGCAGTCACAGATCAGAAAATATATGATAAGAGTACAGGTAAACAGACAGATCTTCGATTGCAGGTGATTTTGTATCCTTCAGCACCGAGTCAAAGCTAAAATTCCTTGATTTACATGGTTGCACTTTGGCAACATCTGATTAACTCTAGAAAACCTCTTGAACAGAACAAACTAACACCACTTACAGAGAGAAGTGGGAGATACCAACTTTGATTATAATCTGAACATGGTACCAGCACACATTTTGTTAGCATTATTATGAAGAACAATCTACATGTTCTTGCAGAATTTTGAACATGAGAATGTCCACATTTTAAAGAAAGAAAGTGGGGAAGTTGAAAGAGCTTGTAGCAACAATAAATAAGACTAATATGCTATTCTGATGCACGCTACACTGCATTACTTTTTTTTTGTCATTTGGTCTGGATTTGCGTGTTTACAATTTATGTGTAAGAATGCTGCTAGCTCTTGATTTTAATCAGGCCTCCAGTGCCATCAAAAAATTACTCTGTTATAATGAATATTAATATAAAAATAATAACTGTATTAGTAGGAAGGCAAGAGAAGCTGAAGATTGTCAAGAAGTCCTTGGAAAATTTTAATAAAACACATTAGTAATAAGCAATACAGGTAATGGGAACTGTGAAAAGAAATGAGAGAAAACGAATCATGTAGCTACCAGTTATGAGAGCCTATTGGGATTAAGAGGCAACTGGTTAGCAGGTGAACAAAATTTGTATCCATGTCCCTCTCAGAGATACATTTTAATGAAGATATAAATTTCTGTTTTCCATAGACACTGTTGTAAAAGAAACTATGCTTACTGAGCAGGTAAGTTAAGTATGAAAAGAAATATTAGTCATGTAACCCATACTTAGAGTTGTCAGAGACATAATGTCTCACATACTGAACCCACTCCAATGCCTGTTCATGGGTAGCTGTAGACCTCTGACTTCAGATAATGGAAAGGCATCAGAGTATAAATGACTGCTCAGCCCTTGTTTGGGCTGGCATTTCAGGCTGTGTCTGCACATCCTATCACAATCACATTTCTAAAAGAATGCCTGCCAGAAGCATCAAAGGAAGCAGACAGATTTTTGAAAATAACCTTCTTTACTGCATTTCTCCAACTAGCATGTCCATTTCTTTTGCCACCACAACTGTGATTTGCACAGTGTGAATCCTTGGATGCTCTACTGGCCTCCCTGTACTGGGTCCTGAACAAGCACACATCATAGTAAGGCAAGTTGTGCCTCAAATAGTTCACAATATCTGCAGGCCAGTAAGGAACAGGTGATTATTGTAGCCCCCTATGTGGAAAACAACTGGTAATGCAATAAAATCACAGGCTATTTCAGATATGTATGACTGGCACTGGAAAATGCAACTGTGGGACAGGTCTTTATTTAGTCAGCTAAGCCAAAACTTTTTGAAAATGCACAAATACAGTTCCAAATAGATGCCAGAAAATGAATATGTATACTAAAATTATGTAACTATCAACATAATGGTTTGCACTCATGTGTTGATGTTGGCTCCAAACTGGCTTACAAATTTGGACTGAAAATAAAACCATCCAGTATCTTCAAAAAGAACTCACAAAAAAATTTGCAAATGCAATTATAATTTTTTACAAATTATAATTTTTATTGACTCTCTAGAAATATTTCCACAGAATCATTAAACCTCAGATTTTCCGGGTCTTTGTGATCATTGTAACTTCCTCAAATTTGCAGAAACAATGCTTAACACTGTTGCTGTTCAGTGACTCAAATGGAAATATATCTTGTTATGAAACACCAACAGATTGTCAAATCTTCATAGTCTTGTTTTCAGCTTTAACTTGCGCTTGGGTGCTATTTACAATGTAAATATTTCATTTTCAGCATGGCAATCATCATTAACGTTGTCTTAATTCTATGTCCGTGTTTTGCAGGACAAGAAACAAAAGGAAATCATTTCAGTTTTGCAGGCCAATTAAAGCAGCTGGTTTAACAATGAGTGCTTTTACTGAAAATATGTACATTTACATGTACTTAGCCCATTCTGCACAGCCAGTAGTTCTACATAATTTTCAAGATGCATGTATGACCACAAACTATATCTTGAAGACACAAACAATTATAACTGCCTGTCACAAAAAGATGTAGAATAATTGATCTACAGCAAAGAGCTAAAGAGCACAGATTCCATTTGAGAAATTAATGGGAATCAAAGAAGCTATTTCACACACACAGTGGTTGTTTCATAGGTGTTTCATGGGCAGGCTTCAGGTCAGGAAAGGCTAATATAGCAGCCTGCTGGAAATTATCAAAATATGACACTTTCATGTAGCATAGAATCATTACAGTTGGAAAGGACCTTCAAGATCATCAAGTCCAACTGATAGCCTACACTACTGCTATCCCTAAACCATCCCCCAAAGTGTCACATCTACCTGTTTCTTGAAAACCTCCTGGGATGGTGACTCCACCACCTCCCTGGGCAGTCTGTTCCAACACCGCACCACTCTTTCAGTGAAGAAATTCTTCCTAATATCTAATCTAAACCTGCCCTGGTACAACTTGAGCCCATTCCCTCTAGTCCTATTGCTAGTCACAAGGGAGAAGAGGCCAACACCTGTCTCTCTACAACCTCCTTTCAGGTAGTTGAAGAGAGTGATAAGGTCTCCCCTCAGCCTCCTCTTCTCCAGCCTAAACAGCCCTAGGTCCCTGAGCCTCTCCTCATAAGGCCTGTTCTCCAGACCCCTGATCAGCATAGCTGCCCTTCTCTGCACCCTCTCCAGCACCTCAAGGTCCTTTCTATACTGCAGTGCCCAAAACTGCACACAGTATTCAAGGCGTGGCCTCACCAGGACCAAGTACAGGGGCAAGATCACCTCCCTGTTCCTGCTGGCCACACTATTCCTGAAACAAGCCAGGATGCTGTTGGCCACCTGGGCACACTGCTGGCTCATGTTCAGATGGTTGTCAATCAACACCTCCAGATCCTTCTCTGCTGGGCAAACATGTTTCACCATTTCAGAATTTTCATCATCGAGACAGTCAAAGTATAGCAATTTGAAAATTTTATGTTGAATGAGGCATTCCAAAAGAATTTAAAATTTCAGAAATATATCAACTTTGCTTACAAATGATAAACACTCCAAAAATCAAAATATCTTGTCTTGATTGACTACTATTTCAAGATGCTTTATTTCATGCACTATCAAAACTCCTCCATCTTTTATTACCACAATGTAATATCTAAAAAGAACAATTTAGTGGCTTGCTCTTTGTGCATATACAATCTACTCAACTATATTTTATTATAGCTAAAATCAATTGATTCCTGTACACAGCACTGAGGAAAATTTGAATGGTATTATATTTAGCACCCCAGGGAATCAAGTAATGCACGTGCTGTAAGACATCAGAGAGCCTAGTATCCTATCTCTGAGAGAGATGCCTAAGCAAAAAGAGTAAGGGCACAGAAGCATAGAGATATGTTCCTGCTATAACTTCCCAGCCTTTAGCAATTCACACCTCAATGATTTCCTGAGTAACATCAATGTGTTCAATAGTTCTTCATGGAATTTTCAACCATGAATACGTCTGAACATTCTTTGAAAAAAAAGGTGGGTTTTTTTTGAGTCAGGAGTGTCCCACAGTAAAGAGTTCCATAGCACCACTTAGTTTGTGTGGATGAATCATAGAATTGTCAGGGTTGGAAGGGACCTTAAAGATCATCTAGTTACAACCCCCCTGCCATGGGCAGGGACACCTCCCACTAGATCAGGTTGCTCAGAAAATATCTTTTGTTGAGCACGGACCATAAAAGAGAAAAGAAGCTCAACAACTACTCTGATAAGATGACATGCTAAAATGGAATGTGCTATATGCAGTTTTGTCAGACCAACGCAAACACCAATTTTTAATTAGGTGATTTTGATTGGTTTTGAGGGAACTCGACATCCAGTGGAATATTATTTTCCATTCCTATGAAAACTCTTGATAACAAATTTTGCCCAAAGCTAGCTCAAATTTTACAGAAGCAGTCATTTTTTATTGGACATCCAGCATAATTATAAATTCCCGACTCACTCTACCACCTGCAAAACACTCTGAATTCTGCACACTAGATCAGATGTACTAAAACAGTCATAACTGACATCCACTGCATTTTTCAGGACAGATCTTAGAGGTTTTTACTCTTACCAACTCTAGTAGGACCAAACATCACTCCACCTTCCCTGGAAAATTCAATATGTTTTAATTATGTTTCTTATTTCCATTTGTCCTCGGTTTAAAGCCTTTGAGAAAACTAGCAACAAATAGCCCTTAAATCTATCTCTCCATTATGATTAACATAAAGGAATAATCCCCTAGATTTCTTAGTGTCTAGGCAAAGTTAAATCCTAAGGATGAAGCAGCTAACTAATAACAGAAATAGATAAGCCTTCCTTCTTCTGTATAACCCCCATGTTAGAGGTCAGTCATCCTCATCTTCCTACCTCAGTCCAAAGCTTCCTGCCCCTCTGAGAGTCCTCCACACCACCAACAGACTGACAGCTTTGGAGATAAAAAAATACCTATTTCTCTTTGCAGTGGACAAGTCTTGATTACGCTTTGTCAGATACTGAGCAGGTTGCAATTGGTGCATTTTTTCATCTCTATACATACTTACTAAAGTTATTTCCAGGAATGAAAACACTCCAACACAAGGATTCAACTGGTGTAAAAATAGCTCTTGATGTGTTTAGCTACAGATTTTACAACGACATTGCACTCATAGCCTCTGGCAGTAGGGTTAAGTTCCCTAGTGATTCAGTTTCAAGCTATCTGCTCTGAAAGTTAAAGCCCTCCACTTATCTTTTTATACAAATACAATTCTGCATAAAATGTATACTCTGCCAGATATTATGGGAAGCCTGTGCATACAAAGTAATCATGAAATATAGCCTTTCATGAAGAAAGTTCCTTCCAGTTCCAAACACCCTGATGCTAGCTTTTAACTGTTAGAATGAGGGTTGGTTCTCGACTTTCCAGCTAATTCTGGCTCACAGCTTTTGTGACCTCCTGTGTAGCCATTTTGGTTATACAGTGCACAATGCAGAATCACATGGTGAAATCAAATTTATCTCAGTTGCATCAGGGATCTAGTTCAGCTGCTTAGGTTAGCTGCAAAAGTAAATTAGCTCATGCGTTGTTAACAAAGCAAGCATGCTTCCACCACCAAGGTAACTTGGTTCAAACTAGAGCTAGTATGTAATCAGAACTGCACCATTCTTTATATGCTACTCCTGGTTTACTTCTACCATTGCCTGAGATTATCTGAATATTCTTCAGCAATTATCTTGCTAATATAAGGGTTTTTTTAAAAGACCTATATCATTGGGCCTTTTCGACTAGTTTATTCATGTTGAAAGAAATCCACCACACACAACCCAGTTTTCCAGACTAGAATTTGGCAAAGATACTTCTCTGAATTTGCCCTTCAAAGATAGCTTGCATTTCTTCATGAACTCAAATGATGGCACAATCATAAGTTGTAATAATCATGGTACTCTCTTACAATTTGCAGTCCAATCATTATGACTGCTTTAATCCTCCTAAAGACACTTTGCAAAAACATTAAATAATAGTTTTCATAACACAGCATTAGCGCCTAATTTTATAGCCGCTGTATAGTAATGGATCTCAGTTTCTTTCTGTGAAAAGAACTGCCTTAAATTTATTGGGTTAAGGATTTCCTAATAGCAAGATACTTCCTCCTTTCATTGAAGTGTAGGAATAAAATGAAAAATTATAAGTGCAACTCCAAAATATTCACTAAGCATCATACAACAATGACATCTAACATGAAAAATGAAAACAACTGTAGGAGAAATAAAAATTCAATCACAGAAGCCAGCAGTTTAGCACCTTGCACATCACAGCCCCCAACTGATGGCCTCCAGGCTGATGCAGTCCAACAGGCACTGCTCAAGTGCCCTGCCATTAGCCACCAGTAAAACCAAGACATTTCAGTTCAGTCTTTAGGGCAAGAAATAGCCCCTGTTCCAATATCACCTTTAAGTCATTGTAGGATGGACCTTGACCAACCAATGACTCCCATCTATTATTCGCCATCCTTTCTATATCTGCTTCTAGAAAACAGGTTTCAGTCCCTTCCACACTTTTTCTCAGACAGTGAAGAGCCATCACACTCCACTTCCCACAGCCTAATTTAAAGTGAGGAAAAACGTCTCAGTAAAATAGTAACTGACCTTGTTTACTCAAGATCGTATTTTGATTCAGTATTAAAGTATCTCATAAATAAGCTTTCGTACACAGTCTTAGACAAATATGTATCTCAGTACTGCCTAAACCCAGAATAATAAATATTCTGTACTCAAAGAACATTTATATGCCCAAGTAAAATATATATGTATGTACTATTCTAGATTTTTAGATCAAACTCAGCAAGGCAGATATTTCTCTTTTCTACCATTTCACTGTTGACTATAAAGCAAGCCAGTGTATTTAATAGCTCAATATCCTCTGCCATTAGGTAAATATATGCAGGGTACTCAGGTCTTGATTTATGCATTAGTACTAAAACCAATTCAATTTAGCATGCTGCAAAAAAAGAGAGGATATACAGGCCTTTTAAAGGGTAGCAGCTGAAAGGTCATCAACAAAAGAGAAACAATTACATCTTTCTCACAATTGTTCTTTTTATTTTTGAAGGAAGAACCTAGGTTTCTTCCTGTGTTTTCCCATATTGTCACCCTTAATTCTAAGAACTGATTGAAAGAATTGTTTTTAAAATTGACTATTTGAGGAAATAGGAACATTCTTTTAAACTATAAAAAAAATCAGATATGACAAAAATTTAAATGCAGTAATTCACATTAGCTCACCTCTTGTAAGATGAAATAGGTTTAATGGACTTTTTGTTAGGACTTCCACAGAAAGTAGAAATGCTACCACAGAAGAACAGAATCAAGTACAATATATTTGGTCACAGAAGGAGAAAAGAAACACATTGTCATTTCCAGTGGCTGTTATTGCTGTCTCATCTTCAGAATGATACAATCCTTTTACATTGGAAGAACTATGACAAACCCATGCTCTACTTATTTCCTTTCCTTGTTTTAAAGTAGAGTTCAGCTATCACAAAGATTATTTGTCTTCCTTTGATCTATCAAATCATTATGTTCTTTTGTATTGTTTTTCCTACTGATCCCTAGTATAGAAAACTTGAGAACTATATGGAGGTTGCTCTTCAATGGAGCATCAATGGCCTACAAAGCTTTCTTCCTCATTACTAGCTTAGCATGAATCAGGGAGTAAGCAGAAACCACCAACTTGTTTGTCTAAACCTTAGTTTATTTCTAGGCCACATCCCTGTATTTTTCTTGTTTCTTTAAAGAATATCAATCTTTTTTTGTAGAGTTTTTTGACCATGACAGATTATTCAGGTGCTGAGGTCATGTCTTCCCTCTAGCAGATTCTCTAAATGTCAGCCACCAGATGAGTCCTATTTAGCTATCATTTGTCTAGTCTCAGAAGAATGTCTATTCCTAAGTACTAGCACTTCCAATTTTCAGCCAGGTTGTGGATCTTATTTCTCTTTTCTAGAAGGTAAAACAGGAGATGATAATGAAAAAAATGCTCCCCCATCTCTATACACCTCAAGACTGTTGTAATAAACAGCTTGTGTATGATTAGTCACTACAGTTGTATTGTTGTATTTCAATGACGAATATGTAAGCTCCTGGATGAGATAAACATGTGAAATCAGATTTCTTTCTCCCCAATACTTCCTCCTTCCTTCTTCCCTAAATCAAAAATAACAACTCTGCTATCACTAAGAGAAACAGTCAAGCCACTCGTACATAAGAAAAAATTCCACTCCTCTATATGCATACACAAAAAGAATATTTGTAAAATAAGGCATCAGGTGGTTTTGGTTTAGGGATTATATTTATGTGAGTGAAAGAAAAGAAAATAGGCCATGGTGCTGGTATATATGTTACATGTGGCAGCAGTGTACATTTTATAGATGATAGAGTTGCACAGATCTGGAGTTTCCCTTTCTCTACCCCCACACAGCTACTTTCACTAGCCTTCTGATGCCCTCCTACAGAGCTTTTACCAGCATATACAATTCATGAACTTGTATTTTCAGAGTGTTGTCAAATTCTGCATTTCTGATGTTTGCCACTTTATTGTGAAGTTTACATATTTTCTACAATCTTAGACCATTTTGTATCTGTTTTTCATTCACTTCTAACTTATAATGCATCCAATAATGCTGGATTCTCAACTTGGGAAATGCAGCTCCAGTCCCAGCTGAGAACATACCATCAGCATAGTAGCTAGAAAATTATCTTGTCAGCAAGGAAAATATCACATTTTTAATATAGTACTAATCATCAGGTAGGTCAATAACCTGAGTTTGAAACTGTTTAGCAAGAGCCACAGAATAGTCACCAGCTTCTATTTTCTTCTCCTCTGCTCCTGTTAGCCACTCCAAATGTCCTCACAGTCTAGTCCAGTTTTTGTGCTCCAATATTCTCAAATATTCCTGCTTCCAAGGAAACCAAATTTATAACGCGAGGGGAGGCTTCGTATTTCTGGCACATGCAGTTGTGCAGATGTTATTCCTTAAGGAAGACTATCTTGATTGCCTCCGTGAATAATGGCTACGAGATGGCAAGGAGCCAACAGTTCTCTTACAGCAGAAGGTATAAAACCACTCTCCTCCTGAAAGAAGGCCCCCAGTAGGATAATATATTATTACGCATGATTCAAATTACAGGATCTGCAGCAGGGGAGCTAGTGGCTGAATCAGGACAGCCGCACACAGAATACTGATGATGGGATGATGGAATGCATCATGAATTGAAAGAGCTATGGTTTAGTGTTTAAATCTTCTGTATTTCCAAAGTGACTACAAGGATCAATATATAGCTGAAGCTCCATAAACAAATTGTATGTTATTCTGTGTGTGAAGGGGGGAAGTTATCACATTGTGACAAAAGTTCTATTTAAGAATAGTTCTTTAAAAAAAATTTTCTATACCAAAGATTGTTGACCTTTCAAAATCCATTAGCAGTAGATATAGCTTTAATTTAATAACACAATATTGAGTTTGTCTCATATCTGATTCTGTTTCAGCTATTAGAATACTGAAGAATAAAACCTTGCCTCATTAGATTATGCGGTCTGAAATCTCTGCATTCCACAGTATTCTGGGCTGGTTTAAAATTGTTCGCACAACAAATTACTTTACCCACAAAGAACTAAATCCAAATGTTCAACACAATGTTGGCTTGCTCAAATGTTTTCCATTTATAATTGAACACGTCTCAAGAAAATGTGCGTGTTTATTATTTAAAAAAAAAACAACAAAAACCACCAAGCCTATTCCTTAATAGGAAAAGCTGGCTAGAGAATAGTTTTTCAAGCTAAGATCTAATCTTTTTTGTAGAGATTAAGTACACTAAGTAAAAAGAGAAATACCTAAATAAAAATTCTGTATTTCGTTTTGCTGCAACATACCCTGAAGCAGTATGCAAGCTCTCCCTTGACTTCCTTTCATACTGGCTCTTGTATTCAGTTATTCTGGTAAATGGATGCAAATCAGGTGCATTGTGTTGAGGTGGAAGGAAGGGGGTGAAATTTGTTCAGAAATGATCTCAGTTCTATTCATTAGTAAAATGACATCTTGGCTAGAAGGGGTGAAGAATGAAATATAACAGTACTGAACTTCACTCAGTTGTAACAGATGCATGTAAGAACCTTTGGAGAAAGCCAGATATGTAAAACGGCCACAGCGAAATATTTCTGAAGCATTAGAATAAGTACTTAGACTGTGATGGCAGCTAAAGATGCAAACTCGATGCTGCAGCAACACCCTTTTTACCTTCCAAGATGGTTAAAGGTAATTCAGAGTATAACTGGAGCAAGCAGTACCACATTAGGCAAGGACTACAAGGAGACAAACATACACGAAAGAAAAATATATGCACAATATTAACAATAAAAGACTCTTCTAAAGGTTTTATAGGGCCGACAGAAAAAAAAATGGAACAATGCCCATGGTTACCTGCAGAGACAGCACACAGTTAAAAAAAATAAAAAAATCAGGAAAAATGTAGCTACTGTTTTGCATAGCCATTCAAATTATGCTGGCAGAATAATTAATGGAGGACCTAATCTCTGTGAGGAGAGAGAAAAAAAAAAAAGGATACGTTAAACAAAGTTCATTACTGCATGATGTAAATGAGTTTCTCACCAGTGATGTCACTGATTGGCTGGGATGTAGAGCTGGTTTCGAACAGTGCAGCATGGCCGGATTGGCTGCTAGCTCTTCTGGTTACTGCCTGCTTGGGCAGCGGTCGAACCAGACACTTTCTGTCTCTCTTGTTGTCGTTTGAAGCAAATCTTGTTCAGCCCAGCTGTGTCTCCATAGTAGTGGCACCCTAAGAGAGTCTCCCTCCTGCTTCCCACAGCTCATCTGTAAGGCGGTCGCTGCTGTGAAATACCAGCCTTTGGCACGGAGCCCAGACTGCGTTGTTAGATCCGTCTATAATACAGAAAAGAATTTTTTTAAAGCAGTTCTTTCACCGAATTACATCCTAAGAAGGATTAATAAGCACTAAATTGCAACTGATTTGTGGACTTTTAAATAATGTAGCTAGCGCACTTTCTGAAATAAAACATTCTCTGACCTGCAAGAGCACAGCATCATCGGGTTAAAAAAAATTATTTAAAGAAAAAAAAAAGAAAGAATGGAAGAAAGGAAGAAATAGAAGCAACAACTCTTCTTTGTTTACCTTGATTACAATAAAAATGTCTTCATTTTTTTCCCCTAGAACGGTAACTGGTATCTTGGTGCTATGCAAGAATATTTTAAACAATCACCAGTTTTCTATTTACATCCGAGTCATTATTTTCAGGTTAAGACAAGGGATCTTAATTAGCATTCTCTTTAACTACGCAAACTGAGACAGGGCATGAAAGAAAAATGCTGTATGGAAGAGACAGAGAGAGAGAGAGAGAGAGAGGGAAAAAAAAAAAATCTGTGCAGCTTTTACAGTTCAGCTGTCTGACCCCCTGCAAAAAGAATGCAGTCATATCAACTTTGCCAGACAATGGAGTACCTACAGGCTTTCCTCTAGACAAGTCCTTTATAACCAGTCAGTATTATGTGCTGCAGACAGTGGCCAATCGCTAAGCTGCTTTCTACAGCAGTGACACAATAGGTGCACTGGCCACACTGTCCTCCTAGCTTCTGACAGCAGTTCAGGTTCATTTTTTGTACAGTGGACTATGTGTATGTCTTTAATGTTCCCACTGTATGAAAAATAAAATATCAGCCTAAGCTCACTTTGTTTTGCTATAATTACATCAGCCTAATTACCGCAGCCGAGCCGCAGTGCCACTGCTGCGAGTGGCGCATAGGCATGCACGTCATATAAATATGCATGAGCACGCCTGCTTATTTAAATACAGAAATGCATCAATTGCTGGTGGTGCCTTCTTGTTATTTTCTGCATATTCTTCCTCCCCCCTCCAACACCAATTCCTGATAAACCAAATGAGTAAAGGACGCCTAGCAGACACGGTCACCATTTTCTCCCTTTATTTATTCCAACTTTTATTCGTTCCATTCTAATTGTAAGCATTCAGTAGGAACTGAAAAAAATTTCAAATGCAAATGAGCCTCGGTTAGTAAGGGGAAGGAGTATTGCAGACCTAGGGCATTTTTCTCCCTTGTCACTAACCATCAGAGTAAGCGTCTGTAAATGAATCTGCATGCACTCCATCACAGCCACGCATCAGATAGCCAGTTCTTATTAAAAGCCCAATGATCCCCCAGCATGTGCACGCATCCAGCTTGCGTGTTTGGGTATTCTGTAATTACAGCATCTCTTGTAACAGTACCTGAATCCGCTCATCTAGTCAAGGGATTAAATCATCACTATTCCCCTATTAGACAGACATAATTGGGCACGTTCTATAGTGGGAATCGCCATGCTAATTTTTCTGATTTTATGCATGGGATTTACATATTCATGTAGAGAATAGCTGTTATGACCACCAACAGAGCAACATGAAAAGAAAAGACACCATTCTTCAGCACTCAGAGTATACAAAACCTAGGGAGAAAAGATGCAGCATATGGCAACAAGGAGAAGAAGTTGTTTGGCGTTCGAGGGTTATTTTATTTCCTATCTATAAAATCTGTAAACGTGTAAGTATTCTGAGCACGAAGGCAAAGTAAATCTGTGTTATTAGTAATCACCCACTGGTAGCTGAAATAGAATAATTTTCCAGTTGGTGCCCAATGTTCTGCAAGTTTTGCCTTTGCATTAGAGACCATTTTCAGTTTACGGATGCTTAGGATATATTCATGTAGGAATGCACAAAAATACTAATGAATCAGAAAGGAATAGAAATTCCACCTGATAGTTAAAAATCTTGATTTCATATTCTAATATTTGCTCTGAATTAGGGAATTATACCTTTCCCAGCAATGCTGGTGTTCCTTATTACCATAAGCATTTTTTCTCCAACTTACTATAATTGCATGTTTTCCAGTCTGATAAAATATCCTTTGAGTGACTTTCAGGCTCCATTGTTTTTTAAAGAAGAAAAAAAAAAAATCACAAGACAAAAGATAATTGAGGCAGTATCGTAAACACAGTGTGCATAGATTTTTATAACAATACTGTATAAATAAACATGTTATGCTTAATGTAACCTTGTCCCTTTTACCCATTTAGTATAATTATTGTTAAATGTTTGTTTATCTCTCTGGTAGCTGCCACTCAAAACAGCCCAAATTTCCTTATAATAGCCAGATAACATTACCTACAGTTGTGTGGTTTTCCTACATTTTCCTACGTTCAGTAAAGATAACACAGGCGATGGCAAGGTGAAAATACTGAATTTTCCAGTGGGAAATGAAAAATTTTAATGCAATAGCCATATGTTTGACAGGCCTTGTTTTATATCAGTTTTCACAAAACACTGTATTCAATACTACCACAAAAGAACAAAAAAAGGTGTTTTTTCCTATACATTTGTGTACTATGCATTTCTTTGAATCACAGTCCTTCAATGCAGACATGCAACATTTTTTTAATGACAGAAATTATCTATTACATTACAAAAAATATGTTAAAAGGTGATAGATTTTTTTAAAAAGATTTCATCATAAATTTAACTAGCGATATTGAATGTAAAGTTAAAAATTATCACAAGAAATTACTTTTGGTTCTCTAAAGTAGGTATGTTTTTGAAAAGCAAAACAAACAGAAAAAAAATTATCCATTAATATTAACTAAGGCATGTTTCTTCAACCACTCCACTATTATCGTCTGTGTTAAAAGAATAAGCTGCCAGCTATCTTATTTGTGTTTGTCTCCACCTTAAATTCAAACTCCAGCAACAGCAAATCTGTGAGATTCCTAATTTTTCCCTTTAGCTTAAATGTCTGGACTATGACATCATACAGTAAAAAAATAAGCTTCACTGTTAAAAGGGAAGCCTCTAGAGAGCAGAATGGTAATGGTGATATAATTTTTAAAACCTTAGCATAGCTACTGTTCAAGACTACCACTCCATAATGGCAAATACATTAGTGCTAATTTGAAGCTTTATTAGAGGATAACATCTGAAAACATCAAGTATTCACGGAAGAATCTGAGATAGTTTTGCTTAAAGAAAATATGTAATTTAGTGTTCTGTGCTTACCAAGAGGGAAAAACTAACGTTTCTTGCTTGTAGCAATGAACCTGACAAATTTCAAGCAGTGTACTGAAGCAAATGAAATCACATACACCTAAATATGGGCAGATTTTTGTTTTATTTTATAATCCCTACAGTACCACTCTTTAAATTATTTCATTTTATTTATTTAACATTTGGCAGACCTTGTATAGAGTAAGTTAAAAGATTTCAGCAAATGATTATTTGATTTGTTATACCTAGCATCAAATGTAATGGACAGTAGTTAAAAAAAATACATCTATGTTTAGAGCAAGTTTTCTAATTCTAGACCTGCATCAGGTACCACATTAGTTTTCTGCATCCTTCTTTAATTTCAATTATTGTTGGGTTTTTTGTTTATTTGTTTGTTTTTTACGAACTATTGTCTTTTGTTCTGTATGTTTATAGCATATAGTGCTATCAGCCTCAATCCTTTATCCAAGTTCTTATAAATTCCCAGAATACACCATACTATGTCAACAGCATTAGTTATGATGGTATTTGGTGTATATACTTACTACACGTTCAGCTTCTGAATTGTGGTCTGAATTTTCAAACAACACTCAGGTTCTGCAATCCATGTTTAAACTCTGGTCCTGCTATAAGCTTCAGTCCAGAAAATTACCACACAACTGAAATTTAAGATCCTAAAAAGGCAGTTTGACTTCCAGAAGAGTCAGAAACTTGAACACTCAAGGAGCTCCCATTAACGGAACTACCTTAATATGATGCAGATGCTAAACATTTTCCTTTCATAAAGGCTCTGATGCAAATATTGACACAATCTTTTTTATTTTAGTAACTCTTAAAATCACGAATGTTCTGACAATGGAATAGAGCTTTCCAGGCTTTGGCTTGCAAAATTCCATGGCAATGCACAGAAGATTTAAGAGGTAAAAATTGTAGTATTCAATATTACCACTTAAATTTGTGGCAACATGAGACTAGTGTTTAGATTTATGTAAAATATCAAGTCTGTAAAATGTTGCATTAAAAATGTTATCATTAATAATCTCTGCATCTAATCTCTGTATCTAGAGAAGTGCTAGAAACTTGGAAATTCTTTACAGCTAAACTAGTTAGGCCCTGGGAAAACTACTCCAGCATTATGGTACTGACAGATACACAGACTAGAATTCACTGAAGGATTTCTACCATTGTAACTTTCATGGAAATATCCAGCCAAACAACCCTACATGGGAATAATGAGATAGAGAATTTTTTCACCCTTTTTAAATTCTGATTTTCCAGGAATTTTTGCTGGGCTACATACTCAATAAATACAGACCCTTCACTTTTAGAAACTTGATTAATAAAAGCAGATAAAGTTGTATCATTTAGAGGTAAAACCATAATCTGTTTACATGTAGTTTCATACATTCTTTAGGGATTTCTTTCAAATTTTTTATATTTTTATTTATTATTTAAAATAATGGAAGTAAGATTGCATGGCCCTTTTCAATGTCACTGAGGAATCATATTTAGGAAAAATTTTAATGAATCTGTTTTAAGAACACATAAAAAATATTTGCCTAAAGTCTCTGCCGCTTAAAAGCATGTGCAGTTCTAGTGAAAAATTCATCTTCATTTACCCCTTCAAGAATCTTATTTTAGGATTATTTTAACTCTCATTTCCTACTCACTTGCATCTTCTCCTTATTCAGAATTCATCCTTTCCTCAGGCTCTACTTAGTCCTCCTAAAGAGAAAAAACTGAATGATATGCTTTTGACAGTAGGTTCATTAAACTGCTTGTACAGGCATATAAACATGATTAAGTCTGTAATTCTCCACAGTAGCTATTGTAGTCTAAGCACTTTTACCTTGCAGTATCCCACTCATTATAAAGCTAATTTTACTAGACCTATCCCTCATTTATTTGGGAATGGGATACTATGGACAAAGTTACACGGGCTGTCACTATGTGAGTATTTGACCTGTTGTATGTTATCACAGAATCACAGAATGGTTTCGGGTTGGAAGGGACCTCCGGAGGTCATCTAGTCCAACCCCCCTGCAGTGGGCAGGGACATCCCCAACTAGACCCTACAGCAACCCAGTATTCCCAGGTGGTCTCCCATCCAAGTACTAACCGGGCCCAACCCTGCTTGACTTCCAAGATCAGAGGAGATGGGGCCTGCTCAGGGTGGTATGGCAGTTATACCCTACCATAAGCTGCTTTTGTAACTGAGTTAATTGAACTAAATTGCTGATTCAACAGTTTTCCTTCTTTTTCCTGCACATGCATTAAGTAAACTTCAACAGAAATTTATTCCCAGTAGCAAATGGGTTTTATCACTTGATAAAACTGCCAAAGCAACTGCATACCAAATGCTAGATCTATTTCCCAACGCTGTTTTATCTTAAGACAGAGTGAAAGCTGGTAAATGCTGTGGTACTGTTGAATGTTTGAATTATCAGGACCCAGAGACAAAGATAATTTTCAACTGTAATAGTCACCTTATTCATAATGAGGTGCCACTGCTGTGAAGAGGGCTGAACACACCCATCTATAAAATGAAGGATTTTTGTTGTATTAAAAACATGCATCTAGGACACACTTGGAATTTCTTAATCTACATTGAACATGATAGCCTACTTTTAATAGAGCCTGTTTTGGGTAATATTTCAGCACATCATGCAGCCAGAAGTCAAGCAGAAAGCCTGTGCTACCCAGCTGTAACTCCACTTATCTGTCAACTGTTTTGTAACCTCAGGTTGTCTCTCCTCAAATACAAAAAACAATCACTGTATTTGAAAGAAAAAAGCAAAGTTAGGAAGTCCTCTAAGAACAAAACATCTAAAAACTACGTAAAAGACGTTAAGAACAAGATGACAGTCCCCTGAGTCCAACATGTGAAATATGTTGATACATGTGATATCGAAACATATCACATTGCCTCTCAGGGAGGCAATATGAGTCTGGGCTACTGCGTGCCACTGACAAAAGCAGCAAGGCAACGAAGGATGGCTACTGACAGGTGCCTCTGACATGCTATTACACAAGGAAATCCCACCACTTCCTCTAAAACACAGAAAACCTCCATTCATTAGCAAACAACACATGCCATGTACCTCATAAGCTAACAATCAGAGCAGAATTTGGTGGTCTGTATTTAGCATTAAACAGCTTAGTTCCACCTGGCTTCCTAGGACAGGAGACCATGAATCCTGTGCGGTGGCTGTCCAACACATAGAAATGTCCTAGATACATTTTAAATGGCATTCGGTGCATAGTTTTAAAATACTGAATCCCACCCTCAGGGTTTACCTTCACCTTTCAAACAAACCTAATCTTGAAGCAGTCCAATCTATTTTTCTTTTTTAGGAAGCCATAGCCTACAAAATCATCTCAGCAGAAAGCTGTCCCTCTTGGGCATGTCTATTCCACTGAATACAGTCCACAGAAAGATATGCAGTCTTAGAAACCACGTGCAATGTAATTTCATGATGATACTATTTTATATTGTAGTGGGCTGATACTGGCTGGCTGTCCAATGCCCACCCAGTCATTCCCTCACTTCCCTTTCTCAACATGACACAAAATAAGATGCAAAAGTTCATGGGCCCAGGAAAAGACAGGGAGATCACTCACCAAGTTCTGTCACTGGTAAAATGGACTTCACTTGGGAAAAGTAATTTAACTCCTTGACAACTCCCAGTGGCACAGTGGGGATGAGGAACGCGGGTTGCAGTCAGTCCATAACAGCTCCCCTCTGCCACTCCTTCCTCCTCGCACTTTTCCTCTGCTCCAGCATGACTCTTGCACAGACTGCAGTCCTTCATGATAAACCTGCTCCTCTGTGAGGTCTCCACAGGTTGCACTTCCTTCAGGGAATATCCACCTTCTCCAGTGTGCAGTCCTCCACAGGCTGTAGTGTTGATAACTGATCCACAATGGTCCTCTCCAAGGGCTGCTTGCTGCAACACCCGGATCACCACCTCCCCCCTTCTTGGCTCTGTGGGGTGTTCCTCACACTGCTCCACTCACCCCTCACTACCAGGCAGTATTTTGCCCTTCCTTACACAGGCTTTCCCCAAGGCACTGCCATCCTGGCTGTGGGGCTCAGCCATGCCTTTCAGTGGGTCACTTGGAACCAGCTGGAACCAACTGTGTCCAGCATGGGCCAGCCCCAGCCTTTCCTCCCAGAAGCTGCCCTGTGCTCTGTCAATCCCTGGGCACCTGCACCAGGTGTACAATGTTATCCCCTTCTTGGCTGAAAAACCTGAACAGTTCACATACACATTTCTCCTTGACTGAGAGTGTGTTTAAATGAACATACCTAGTGTGTTCATAGCTTACCTGTGTGAAGCACCGCTGTGAAGTAGCTATAGTGCTTATGCTTTTTTATCCCAAGCTCAGGTTTTTCTACAGAGTGCTTTAGTTTTCCATGGACAGGTATCCTCAGTAAGCCTTCAGGACAAAACATGTATAAAGACCATTTCCTGTCCAATAGTTAAATTCCTTCTGCACACAGATACAAGAAATCCTGCTGCTGTCTCACCTCAACAAAGCTGGAGACACAGAAAGAAAAACTCTTACAAGAATCACTCAAACCTTTGCACTCTCTGACTTCTCTGGCAATTAGTTGCTGAGGTGGTCTAAGAAGTTACTAACCCTGGTTATGAATCTGCAGTGCAGGTGCAGGACAACACTTCTGAGAGTAGAAACAGCAGAAATAGCTTTCACTATCTGTTGTTGGTCTACCCAGGCCCACAGATCTGGGCAGGCAACTACAGATAACTCCACAGCCTTTTTGAACCCCTCCAGACAAGTACTTTGCTGAAGAAAGAAGCAACAGTTAATATCTACTTTGGCTGGAAAAAAAGACAAAAAAGCTTGACCAACTCAATCCCAGACACATAGCCATGGGAATATCCAGGTGATAACATCAATATCTGCTTTTTACCAAGCAAAAAAAAAAAATGCATCTCTATTATATTAGGTCTTCCCCATTTGCATAATTCTTAGGAAGCAGGGCCAGATGTCAATCAAAGAACCCTATATGTATTACCCTAATAGCTAAGATTAATAAATTATAGGTTACCTAGTACAAATGTGTATATTCAGTACAAGCTGCTGTTTGAAACTGATAATTGTGAAAAGATTTGGACCATTCCTGAGTCAAACTGTGGACTCCACACAGTAGCAAATGTAACACATGTAGGTAACGTTGAAATCCTTGATGAAGATCCCCAGATGTCATGCACAAGGGAACACAAAATTACAATACTGGTGCTGTGTGGCTCTTGTTGTTCCTCCCAGTAGGGGGATGCTGCTCTCAACCACTCGGAGGTAGTCCCAGTTCTTCTAGACAGCAGGCTTCTCTAGACAGAGCTAGGAAATCCCTGTTCTAGAAGCACTTGGCTGAGTTTCTCACCCTGGTGTCCCAATGGAAAAGGTCAGGGGTTGGTTCAAAAAGGCTCAAGATTCCCTGTGCCTTAGGTACTGGGCAGAAAGTCAGTCTCTGTTTCATCAGAGATTCTGGCCTGAGTAACAAATTGCAAATATTAGGAATCTCTGCTGTTCCCCACAACTGTTTTGGGTGTTGGTTTGTTTATTTGTTCTAACTTATCTGGCAGTAAAGCGGACATGCTTAAGAAGTTTGTTAACTTTGCATTACTTGCTCTCCTGAAAGAATTAGCTAGAAAAACTGAGCTGCCACAGCCAAGTTAGTTATGTGAAAGGATGACCACCAATCTGAGGTAATTTCAACAGCTGTCACCCCGTTTTCACTGCCTACCTGGTCAATCTGCAAGACCGTTGACAAAAAAGTCTTATAAGGAACTGATTCTGCACTTGGGAGATTGCCTGAGAAACCCAATTCTGTGCCCATGATCAGCAACACGCTGCTCTCAGACCTATCTATTGGTGCCAATTAGAGCCATCAAGAACCTGTCCAGAGAGACACTGGACCAGGTTGCAAGCAGAGGCATGCTTCAAAACTACTTCCCCAAAACTACTTCTAGTTATTTTAGAGGATTAGTTACTTGTCCTAAGAATAAAGCCAAGGTAGTCTGAAATAAGATGTGCAGAGGGACTTGCAGAGAGACAAAGCTGCTTTTTTTTTTTCATTCGGACTGATAAAACAGCTCTTCATGTAAAAGAAAAATTGAAGGTTCAGAGTAAACACTGAATTAGAAAATACAGCACAAATATTCCTAAAAACATTACTCTATTCCTGCTTTGCCAGATAAGCCTTGGTAGCCATTTCCAGTGACCTTAAATAATGTATCTTGACACATTTCTGGACTATCACACCAGTATTAACGCAGTTATCCTCAAAATACTTAAGAAAGGTATGAGTATTACCTTTTTAATTTTACAAATGCCATTTAATCTCAGAGATATGAAGCTAAAAAGGTAGCAACCAGAAATGAAACATTCATCTCTTCAATTCTCCTTCCTGTGAATAGATCTAGAGCAATAAGAGCAATCGGCTTAACCTACACTATGTAAGACCTCAGTGTTAGTCCAACTTAAAACCCTTTAATTTTTATTAGCTTTCATTATACTTCTATGCAATATAACACCCATGATACATATTTTGTATATAAAAAAATACAGATGTTAACTCACCTGCAGCTACAGTAAGTACTAGTGAGAAAGCAAAGGAGGAAAAGTTGAGTAGGTAAATTATCCAAATCCCTAAGCATGCCTTTAACTCCTGTAGCAAGCTGACAAAACGTAATTCTGCAATAAGGTTTCTGACTATCCTTTTTTTTTTTATTCCTTAAAAATATCAAAATTTGTTGAAGTAAATCACTAAAACAATAGATGGAAGGAGGGTTAATCCTATAGTCTACAAAATCCCCCTTGCTTTTCTCTGAACAATACTTGGCTACTGGATTCAAGGCATAATACGAGAACATATGGATTTTATCCCATGGACTGTAAGGGGGAACTACTCCTGACAACATTAGCTTTCTTTGCCATGGGTCTTTAAGATATACCCTCCCACATCAAATGAAAGATGTTACATACCACAGAACACAATGCCTGTATTAACTGTTTCCTTATTCTTCAAAAAAAGGATTCTTGGCCTTCTACTTGCAAATAGAGGTGGGAGATAGGAGGGCAGGAGAGGAAGTCTTAATGAATACATTCTCAAGAAAATATTCAGGGATTTCACTGTGGGATTCCCATTGGTATCAGTGCAGGGTGCTTAGGGATTGAGCTATACAATGCTTAGAAAACATTAATCTCAGGGCTGGTAGGAGGACATAACTGCTCTGAATTTGTCTTTACCCCTATGTCTCCAGCCAGCCAAGTTAAAAAAAAAGGCTTAAAGCAAAGGAGTGGCAGGATAGACATTCTCATATGATGGCAACACTGCCTATCATGCTGGGCTCCCAATTCTATTTGACATGTCACTTCATGCCATCGCTACACAGCTGGGCAAAATGCAGGCATAGAACTAAGTGCACTGCGCACATTAAGCAGCAGCCTACGCAGAACACTCAAGCTAGCAAAATCACCAGCGAACTCAACATGTTTGGCTTTAGTTCCATTTTCCACCAATTAAAATATTCATATTTTTATAACATCTTAGGAAAAAAAAAAAAAAAAAGAGTGTCATAAGAATCCAGAAAATTCAGGAACAAACTCATGCTACTCGTATCCTTTTCAACAGCCTGTGAGCTAAGTTTCAGATAGGACTTAGACAAAAGCCTTATGTTACAGAGGTGTTTGTGCTAAGAACCCTATTACAGTCCCTACCTAAAGCAGTAGTTTGTAATTTAATACAATTTATTATAAAAAAATTATAGCCAAAAGGAGATTTGTGATATTTTGTCAAGTTTTCATTGAGAAATAAAGGGTTTCTGCAGGCAAGACAGCATCCTAACCTGTCTCACAGTGTTGGAAGAACATGGAATTTCCTTCTTCTATAAACCTGCTTACAAGGTATGAGAAGTACTGTCTTGAGGCAGTTTTGGTGGATAAGTACTAAGGTAAGAGAAGCACAACCCTGTCTTAACTTTCTTCCCAAATGCTCGTGCACTGCAAATCCACATCTTCTGTTACAACTATTTCACCTACTTACACAACTAGAGTACCCCCTCTACTACAAAATAGGAGTTCAGACATGAAATCCATGTAGACAATATGACCCCATAAAGAAATCCTGAATAAAGGCCAAATGAACAAGACGCACATGAGATGTGCAAATGGACTATTCCACAGATATTTTGTTAGAGTACAAAGATGATGAGAAGCACAGCATATACTTTCATTCCATAAATGTAATACACAGATTTGTACATGTAATTTCTCTTGCAATGGAGGGAAATAAAAATGTCGAGGGCTCTGATCTACCTGGCTCTCTGTTTCCTGCTTTTCTGTTTTTACCCTGCTTTCCAGAGCCTGCAGAGGTCTGATTCTGGCCCCTAAAACCTGGGATGACAAAACTCAGTTTTCCCTGACCACAGATGAGAAGATTTCACCCTGCTTGATTCAACTGTTCCATATGCCAACCCACATTAATCCAAACAATACATCCTCATAGCCTGTGAAAAGCTGTGTCAGTAGTGTTTGGTAAGGAACACAAAAATACCACTGCTGATTTCAGGTGTTTTGTTTTCTACAGATGCTGCAAGCAGTTCTGTAGAGACATTTTCCAACTAATAATCAGTGCTAAAACTACTGAGTGATACAGGATTTATGTATCATGGACTTTTCTGTTGTTGTTTTTGGTAGTATATAAAAAAATAATGATTTCCATGAATATATCTGATTTACCCAGTCATTTGCTTGATGCAAAATATTTTCTTCCATGACTAACTTGCTATGTATTTCCAAACAAAAAATATCAAGACCGATAATATTTATACACAGCAACAAGAAACACACTTGTTTATCTGCAAGGGAAAGAGTCAATTCAGGCTGAAAAACCTCCAGTGGGTATTGCTGTTGGGTAAAGATATGTGTTTTCCCATGTTATGCATGGACACAGAGACAGCAAATGATGAGACTTGCTACAGAAGCACATGCATAAAAAAATAATGTTTTGACATGATTATTCCCGTATGTGCTATTCCAAATGCAAGATTTTTTTTCTCCCTTCAAATTCTGAAACTTGAATTCATAACTATTTATTTTTTTCAGAATACACTCCATCTCTCTTGTTTTCTCCTTTCCTCCTACACACTCTACCTAATGTACTACAAATTGCTCATGTTCTACAAAAAGTAGTGTAGAAGGTGCCTAAAGGAGAAAGACAATGTTGCATATACCTTTTAATACTTAGTAGCAGCCACCAGATTATACTTCAAATTTAAGCGTAGCTGGCTAAAACCAGTCAAGAAAGTTCCTTTACATGATACATTTTTGCCATTTGCAGGGAAATAGAGCAACTCAATATTACACATGCAAATAAAGCACTGGACAGCAGTCAAATTTTGCAGAACCTTGACAGAAAAAAGTGAACATGTTCCCTCAGTTGTGGTCAGATGACATGTATGTCATCTGTTGTTTCGTGTATCTCTCAGAAGAAATGCTTTGCAGCCTTTTGGTGTGGAAATTTACATAGCCAGCTTGAAAACGCTGTGCATCTCACATGGCCACAAACCATGTCCTCAAGTGTCACATCCCATTGCCCTGACACTGTTTAGAAAGCTGCACACTGCTGATTGTGAACACCCAACAAGGGATTACTTCATCTTTTGTTTTCTCATGCTAAGAAGTCAAGGCTGACTTCAAAACTGAAACAGTCTCTTGTCACAGAAAATGTGATCAGGTGCTTCTCCACTGCAGCCATTCAGATTACATTTCTAACAAATACCACAAGCAGCAAAATGCTTTTAACTCTCTTACATAATTGTTGAAAATAACTCAAACCAGCTGAAGCAAAGTGCAATATACATGGAGAGTGTTGCTATTCTTGTTAATCTACTGTGCTGTTGATAAGTGATGACATCCACTCGAACATGATTCTTTATTATTTTCTGGACTTTGAACAGCATTACAGCTTCAAGTGCTACATTAACTTCTGCAAGATTTTGTTATAACACTCTAGCAAACAAGATGAGAAGGTGTAAAACTCAACTTTTCTTAACATGGTCAGTCTAATAGGGAGCTAGAAATGCTTATACTTAAAACGAAAAGGAAAGGTAAAAAACCCTAACCTAGATCCATCTTGTGCTGGAATCATAATTGCCTTTATCCACCATGCTACATATAACAGCAATAACAATAAATGTTCCAGTAAAGTGCTGAATAAACCATATTATCTGGAAATGGTTGTACTTGCCAGTCATGGCATTAGGAGGCTAATAAGGATGCATTATCTGCCTGTTCAGCAAGATTATCACAAAGACAGACTGTTTTGTCCCAAGTAACCCTGTGCACTCTCAAGACTCCTTCCTCCCTTTCTCTCCCCTGTCCCGTGCCACTACCAAAGAAAAACATTTAACTTAAAAACATGCAGAGGTTACTGTTACACAGCCATAAATGCAGCTAGGTGAGTGAAAATAAGTGCACTTATCTGGTAATCAAATCCTCTGGACAGATCTAAAAATGAGGAAAAAATGTTGTTTGATAGGACGAGAGACACCCAGCCAGGAAAGCAAGTTGCAGCAAGAAAGGGAAGGGAGCATAGCTCGCTGACTCTGTGCCAATGAAGCTCATGGGCATGAGGTTCAGTGGGGCCAGCAAAAGCAAGGTTGTACAAGAAATAGGGAGCATGAAGGAAAGCTGAAGGGAATTCAGTCTTCCAGGGAACACGGGGGAAAAAGACTGAAACTATCAGGCAAAAGAAATGCACAGCTTCTTTTATCCTTGTGGACTCATTCTCCTCATCCATCTACAACACACTTTTCAGACAGAGACAGTTCCTGCTCCAGGAAGTTTAGCAATCAACTCTGTGTTTGCATAGGACCTTGCACACAACAGGACCTTGGCTTCTGAATATTGCAGGTATATTTAAAAAAAAATAATCAAAAATAATTAAAAAAACCCACACCAAACCAAAGCAAAACAAACAACAAAATCAGTAATACAAGGTGGAATCAAATCCCTGAAAACCGAAAGAAATGCTGAATGTTAAACTACAATACACAAGTCTGACTTACTTTCAGTTAACTGCATCATAATTGATGTTTATACCAATGCTTAGGTAGATTAGTTTAAAGACTGCAGCACATTTCTGAATTCAGGCCAGACTTGACAAAAGTAATATAAAATACTCCTGTAAAGTGTATTATAAGGAAATCAACACCATCAGCAAAGGTTTATGCAAAGAGAGAGAGAATCAATGAGTAATACTGCAGAAAGAATTGAAGGGTAAAGTATGTTTCTCTCTAAGTAGAGAGTTACATATGCCTCAGAAAAGTATTTTTTCTTTATTTTGTTATTGTTTTTAAGCAATAAAGATAAATTGAAGTAGTAAATAAAAACATCCTAAGCTCATCTCCAAATAATGCCTGTCAATGTGGCATCACTATTTTTTAGTTGGTTTTCAAATTGTGCCACAGAATATGACCCAAAATTCTCTGTCTCCTCCTCCTCCTCAATATTTACACAAGACATGGCACTTTTAACATCTTCAAAAGACATTCAAATAGGATACAAAAGCGGGATAATTTTGTCCCAGCATCACACTCATGCTACATGCCAGTGTAGGCCGTGGGGAGGGAAAACAAAGAGAATTGTGTGGGTTTTGGCTTTCTCTAAGAATTACAGAGCAAGCAAGGAATCTATTTAACAAGACAACTTTGCTTTCTATCAAATTTGAACAGCAAAGCTGAGGAACACTAATCCATCTGATTGTAGACATTAGACAGCCAAATGGTTACTTGAACGAAATAAAATCAAATTTTCTGGCCTGTACCTGCCATGGCTCCCATCTTTTCTCTGAATAATAACAAGGACAGACAGCTGCACATTGGAAATTAAGGACTGGATTTGATAAATGAGCAAAGCACTTCCCCATATACCACATATTAAGAACATGCTTAAACTCCCTTCACTAAAATACAATTTCAAAATGAGCATAAAGTTTTGCTTATTGTGAAAGGAATGTACAGTACTGAGGTTTGCCACAGTCAAAACTTAGATGAGGAGAGCTATGTCACACATTGCTGCAGATGTTTCCAGTAACAATGACTTAGAATACCTCTTATAGTTCCCTAACACAAATACAAGTGAGCGGGAGCAAGCCAGCTTTTTTTTGAAAAAAAAAAAAAAATAAAAATAAAGAGGAAATAGATTACAACTTAAATTTCCCAGTTCAGTATCCAGAATAGCAAGTAGATTTGTTTGTGTGTTGGGTTTTTTTGCTTGCTTGTTTTTTTCTTAAATACTGGGGGGGAAACATACGCTGGCTCAAACCAACGTAAATTCAAAAGCCAAGATTTTGGTACACAATCTACTCAAATGAATGTAGTTTACCTTTTGACTTCTATATTGCACTCTGTTCCATAAATTGCCAGTGAACATCATTTGAGATAAAGTTAAATGGAACACTTTGAATAAGCTTGGGTAATAACCTGTCAAAGTTCAGTAAATAAATTAACTTCAGTAAAGATAGGTGGAGGCACTTGGACTAAGAACATAGACACATCTATCTTCAGCTGAAAGCTGGCATTTAAATTTGGGGACAGAATTTCCTGATCAGAACAGGATAAAAAGCAATACGAAATATTCCCCTTCTGTTTGAACAATGCTACTTCTGTAGTTCATCTTCTCCTTAAAGCTAAAGCCACGTGAACAAGAAATTCATCCATGATAAGTGTCCTTTCTTGGCTGAAGTCAACAGCAACCACAATTTTTTGTGGCCATTGTTTCAGCACTAGCTTCTATATGAAGAGAGCAATGCTGATGTTACCAAGCACTAGTCACTTTAAAAGGGAAGTATTACAGAAATAGGAGAAAACTGACTTATTTAAAGTAAGGGTAATTTTTTTTTTATTCACCCTGTTCAGTACTACCCATGATGAACCTGAACACTATCTTTTAATCCTTTTCATCAAGACCAAAATGTAGCTATAGTAAAATATTTATAAAGCTATTTATAGCCCCTACTAACCCAGTTCAGATTGAGGACAGTGAGGAATACATCTGGCCACTCCTCCTGCCAAAATTAGTTTTACAGCTGGCAATTCTAAAAGGCCATGTTATTACATCAGTTAGTCAGCTGAGCTATAAAATCTATCAAGTTGCAAACCCAAATTCCAGAAGACGACAGCTAACACAGACTATAAATTTCTTATGTTTAGATAATGTTGATTATTTTTCAAATGTACTAAGAAGATATTCTTGTATAAATCATAGTTCATTTAAGAAAATACATAAACTCTTATCAGGTCAAGCATTTTTGACTGAGTGGTTTGAGACCAATATTGTAAACATGAAGACCCCAAGACAGCTGCAAGTGTTTGCAGAACATAGTTAGAATAATTTTACATTCTGATTTACCATCAATATCTTAAAAGACAATTTAAGCATTAACTCAATAACAGAAAATCATCCTGACTGACAAAGTCATCCACTGATTTCCACTAGGCAAGAAGGCTAAAGAATGATGACTGTTTCCCTCACACCCTTTCTGCCTCTCTGGCCAGCTGGGATGATAGAACACAGAGCATGCTTTCAGGCCACAGTAATTTTGTGGAAATTCTCCTAACTCCTCACTACTATACGTCCCACACCAGGCTCTATCCCTGATCTAAGTTTTGAAGTATCTCTGTAGAGGACCATATACATAGTTTACATAGCCAGACACAGGGAAAAAAAAGAAATCTAAAAAAAACCCTCTTCATTCTCTGAGAATGGGGACCAGTGGGCTCAGTATGCCCTCTGAGAAGGTTCTGGGGATACCTTACTGAGGCCCCATCCCTGGCAGTGTTCAAGGCCAGGCTGGATGTGGCCCTGGGTGACCTGGATTGGCACCCCTGTTCAGTGAGGGGAGGTTGGAACTAGATGACCTTCCAACCTGGCCATTTTATGATTCTATCGATACATAAAGGGAGCCTGTAAGAAAGATGGGGACAGTCTTTTTAGCCAGGCCTGTTTGATAGGCCAAGGGGTAATGGCTTTAAACTAAAGGAGGAGAGATTTAGACTGGATATAAGGAGATTTTTCACAATGAGGGTGGTGAAGCACTGGAACAGGTTGCCCAGAGAGGTGGTAGAAACCCCATCCCTGGAAACATTCAAGATCACGTTGGACAGGGCTCTGAGCAATCTGATTCAGTTATAGGTGTCCCTGCTCACATCAGGGGGGTTATACTAGATGACTTCTAAAGGTCCCTTCCAACTCTAACCATTTCATGATTATATGATTCCATAGAACCAATTTCTAAAACTCATCACTGCTCATCTTGGTGTATAAATACACCAATAAAGCTATTAGCAATTGGCAGCACTGACAACCTCCAGCCCACTGGATGCCACTTTCTTACGGACCCAGGGGAAACTAGGTAGGAATTGAATGTTTTGCAACCAATGAAACCACAGAAAATCACCACACTGGAAAGCAAGACTGGAGAATACGGTTTCTCCTGCAAGGACACAATGGCTTGCTATGATAAGTCTCTGAGGCTTGCTTCCTGAGCTCCACAGAGATCAATCTCTTACGTGAGGCTGCCTGCCTTCTGAACCCTGCACTCCAGAAGCTTCCTCCAGTGAAACATGCTCAAGCACTGCCAGACCAGCTCACCCTTTCAAGGGTTGCACCTCACCTAGTGGGTATGAGCCAAGTCCTCCTCTCTGCTGCTCAGGTGCACCTCTTCTTAAGAAACATAGTATAGAATACACACACATTCAATTTTAAGCAAGATCTTGGCAAATATATGGTAGGTTTGAAATACTTTCATTAACAACTTGGATAGCAAATAGGTTGTAACACTTATGGCTATCACTGAGCTGGGGGGGGTTGTAGGCAACCTTGAGAGCAGGATTAGATTTCACACTCATTTCAGAAATTAAAGCAGTATTATAACACCAGCAGGATTCAATTCAACGAAGGCAAAATTCAAGTATTTCACTTCAAAAAAAGTGGGGAGGAAACACAACATAAAATGAGAGCACAACACAAAATGCGAGCAGCAGAATTTAAAGCAGAGTTGATGTGTTTTAATACCTCAAATTGAATAGAAGCCAAAAACAATGCTGTTGCAGAACTAGTAAATGTCAACCTGAAAAATATTTTGTAAATTGTCATGCAAAAGACACAGGAGGTAAGTTTTTCACTCTCCTGGCAATGAGGAAACTCAGCTGGAATACTCTGCTCAGTTGGGTCATTTCTCCTTGAGAAGGGCAGAGAAATTGCACAGAATGCCAAGGGAAACCTTAATACTGACAAGATGTTTCACAAATATGATCTGGGAAGAAAGGTTAAGGGAAATGCATTTGTTTAGCAAAAAGATTAAGCAGGAAAACTAGCTTAAAAACAGACTTCCAATACCTAGAACTTGTTACAAAGCAGGCAGTGAGTAATTTCTCTTTGTGACTACCAAGAGATAGGATAAGACCTTATCCAATTCTTTTTCAAGAAGAGGGATTTTGATTAAATATTAGAGAAGTTTCTCACTCTAAATACACAGGCAAAGAGAGAGCCTGTGTCACTACTTTTGCTACAAGGGAAATTATTAGAAGAATAAACAACACATACCAATGGTAGTATTGCAAGCTCACACAGTGAATCAGATGAAGAATGATAGCATTGGGGTCTCCTTGCAGATTTTCAAATAAAGAAAACTTTCACAAACCTATTTTTCCTAGGAAAATTGTTTTAGAAGAGTTTCAAGTGAGAAATCTGCTGGAAGTCTGTCTGCTTGCAAAAACACTGACATGGAAAATAAATGCTTTTTTTTCCTGACATAGAATTGATAACTTCTTGAGAACAAAATACTGTACTTGTTACTGTGATTGGAGTGGGGGAAGGTCAACATCAAAGAACAGCAAAGAAAAATACTGCATCAAAAAATCTTGATCTTCAGAGATCCCTTTAGGACAGTATTTATAAAACAAAAAACAGCTAACAAAACATAATTATACAAGAGACTTGGAAAAAAACCTGTCATTCTGCCAAGTGACACATGAGATCCTTTTGGTAACAGGATAAATCAGTGACACATATAGTTTAATAGTTCAAGAACAACTACATATTTCTTTTTAAAGGTAAATCACTGACTTTGCTATTGGCAGTGTCCAAGGAAATGAAATTCTGGATTCTCTCTAATAGAGTCCATTCTCCACTTAGATATTTTTTTTTTCCTGGAATCTATAATAACTTCCAGTGTAGAAAAAAATCAGCAGGAGCAGGTTTTTTTTCTTTTTAAAATTCCATTTTAAAAGAGGATTACATATCTCTATTGCACCCATCATGCAGAGACCTAGAAAAAACAAGAGTCAAAATTTTTTGACTTAGAAGCATTTAATGGAAAACAAAAATGAGTTTACAACTAGAATGAGGATCTCAAGGATGAGGAAGGCACAGATCAAAGAGTACATGTGACTACAACAGTGCTACTAGCTGAAAATGTACATCATTTCTAAATGAACTGAAAGGCTTTTCAATCTGTAAAACCATGACTAATGTGCATGCTTCCAGTGACACTGAAATTACAGAATAAGTTTCTATGAAAGGGTTTTTTGGTTGTTTGGGGTTGGGGATGCTGGGGGAGTGCAATACTTGGTTTGTGTTTTGTTATGTTTAATCCTGGTTGTACAGTCAGTTTAAAGAATTATACCAGAGCAAACCATTAGAATCTCTTACAAGGTGTGCCTCTCTATTCTATGTTAAAATAAACTTTGAAGGCTATTTCAACGATACCATACATCTGACAAATTTCAGTGACACTGAGCACCAGTATAAAGCTCTATAAAGACAACAGTAAACAGGGAAATAAATTACTTGATAACATGGCTTGATATGGTCACTTGTAGATTTGTAATGCCTAAAATTTAGACTTGAATGAAAAATCATATATTGCAATGGCCTCACTCTGATTTCCTGAATCTATGGAGAAATCATTCCCTGAGCATAAAGCATGTACAGAGGAAGTTGCTATTGGAGTTGGAATGGAAGATTTTTGTTTGGGATTTTCCCCTTCAAAAAATGTCCACAAATGAATTTAGTTTCAAATTTTCCAAAATAATTTGCCATCCAAACACAGATCTGGTAAACTATCGCAAATAACCATCCAATAACAACCCTGTAAAATACCTTCAAGTAATGCAAGTTAAATTAAAAGCATTCAATTTTAATTATCCATGGGAATTACTCGCAAAAAAAAAATAAATCCATTTGTTGATTTAAAAGATACAACCACTATGATTTGGGTAATCTGATAGTGTCTTTGCAAGCTGTTCATAAGACCTCTGGTTAAAAAGGCAGTAAGTGATGGATGAAACAGGTCTAATTATATATCTCTTTGTAGGTTTGTCAAATGCATAAATATTACACAAAGAAAATCACTCTGTGATAAATTATAGTAAATTACTATAATAAAAAAGTTTACTTTTGTTTTAGATAATCAGCAAATTAGTTGTGTTCGTTACCAATTTAAAATGTATAATTAGTACTACATCTGTGTCATTTAAATCAGCTAAGCAATCCTCATTGTATCATTACTGGAGGAATTTGAAGTGTACTTAATGTATTAATGATTCACAACAGGGAAGAATTCTCATTAGTGGAAACTTTTGCATACTCAATAACCAAGAAAATTAGTAAATAAATAAATGAGTTCTCCACCGATCTATTAATTCCATGTAGGCAAATAAATACTTGGTATAAGGGTAAACCTCTCGACAAAATAAATTAGATACACATCGAGGGTGAATGTTTGCAAAAGCCACATAATACTAACCTCTTGGAACATTTAATGGAAACTTTAAAAAATTAAATAGACAACACTAGCAGCTTAACAATTATTTACTAGGCAAAACCCAAGGGCAAAACCTGTCCTTACTACCAAATCACTCATGCATTCCAGTCTGCTTGAAAACTATACAAATTACCAAAATTTCAAAGCATTCAAGCTGTTCATAATATTCTCCTTGTGAAAAGGGAAAAAGAGTGAGAAGTAAATCACATAAATGCAATATTCCAGTGTCCTAAGACAGCCCTACCAGCAAATCTCAGCAGGCATATGGCTGAGACAAGCCTGCTCACTAAGGGATGCAAGTGGTGACCTTAGACTGCCTTATATTTGGTTAAAACTGCTTTCTTGCTCCTCTGCAAAGTAAGCAAATTCATGCAAGCGGTAATGAGTTATCTGGTTTCATCCGGTCTGCAAGGACAGGTCAGAAGATGGACCACATTGCCAGCTGAAATCCTGAGATGGATCAAGGCTAGTTAGAGTCTGGGCCTCATTGTCATCAGTATATCTTATCATTTCTCACATGGTGCACATTAAACACTGAATAAATAAATCAAATTGCCCAGCTAATTTTAGCCACTACACCACTAACTTGGTCCCACGTACCTTTCTGCATTAGTTATTCAAAGCACTTTTTAGGAAGCTAAAGTACAGGAGGAATAAACAGGAATAAGGTCAACCAAATGGAGGTATTAGTTTCTGTACCTCTCTAAGGCAAAATTCATGTTCAAGTCACTCAGGCATTTGGGTTTGCAACATTTGAACTCAGACCAGCTGTAAGAGTATTACAAAGAACTTTATCAATCTGCTCTTCATGTAGCATACTGTTTATTTCTGAAAAACAACATTCAGATCAAATTGTAACACTGCCCAGATATTTGAATTTGTGTATCTTTAGGAAGCCAAGAGAATAATTTCAGTATATGTGTCTTGTCTAATCAGCCAAAAAATCTAAGAGTTTGGCTTCTGTAAACTGGAAAAAAAAGTTGAGTTTAATCTCATTGAAAATAAACTTAAAAAAAAAATTTTTTTCCCAAAATTTCTTAATCTAGTTAGAAACTAGCACATCTAGAAACAAAGACTATGTGAGTGAAATGAAAGTAAAATAAAAAAAAAAATACCAACCATTGCATTTAACTACATTTTAAGTTACTAAAGGTGAAAAGTGTGATAGTAGTCTGTATAAGCTTTTTTCTCTCTAATTATTCTTGTTAAGTATTGAAGATTTTCTTTTTCCTCACAAATTAGTACAGATTTATCCAGGACACTGAAATCACTGAAACAGTCATGAAAAACTACATTATTGTATACACATGAAAAGATAGCTTTACTCTACTGTGTGACTAAACTCACTACAAATTGTACTCTTCATGAGAAAAGTCAGAGATTAAAGCAAATGTCTGTGGAACTGACTGCATGAAAATATGTTGCAAATATAAAACCAGAATCAGTCTATATTTTCAGGCTAGCAAGAGAATTGAAATATTTTTCTACTTCAGAAACTGAGGGAAGTGGAAGCTGAGGGACAAAATTTCTGGACAAAATGGAGCAGTTTTTTCATCTAATGCTTATTCAATGAGAAGCACAAAGTTATCAGGGATGCTCTGAATGAGGTAAGGGGTAGGGATGTAGTCAAACTCACGTCACTGCAGAAGGATGAAGGTTTCCATGGAAAGCAGAACAAGACGAATCAGGCTCCCCCTTTGAAACAAGCTGGCACCAGCTCTAGAGGAATATGAGGCCTGGTTGGTTGGCTGGTTTATTTGAGACATTGTTTAGGTAAGTATGTGTATACTCTAAGTTGATGTCTATGTTGACTGAAAAGGAATAAACCAAAACAATTTTGAAGCCTCTCTCAGCCTCTCATCCCAATATAAAACAAATTCTATTTCAAGCTACCATTAGAGACATTTAACTGCAAAAAAAAAAATTGTTTAAAATGCTAACAGTTCAAAGCCTGTGTTTTGAAAGAGCCCTCACTTTCCCCTTAGAGCAGCATGCAGTTCCTATAAGGAATCAAGTGTAATGGTTTTCTCAAGGGCCTTTTGAGTGGATTATTTATTGCTGTTTCCTGTTCAAGTTTTTATGGTCAGGTCAAGTGCCAGAGTGTTGTTCTGCACTGCCTGCCAAGAATGATAAAAGCTGGACTAGAGTTTGACAACAGGACCACATCTAATTATTAAAGCAAGCAGTGCATGATTTGCAGAGGGGTCTCCCCATCAAACCACTCACCCTTGATTTTACTAATTTTACAGACAACATCTTCACGGAACAGTATACTGTAGGGCCAAGAGTATGTTTATTTATAAGAGATTCTTCTCAGATTTAATTTTTTAAAGTTTTGTTTTTCATTTTTGTTTCAAAAAGTAAAGAAATAATAAAATATAATGTATCCTTGCTTCTTCCAATTTAAGCATATAGCAGCAATGGGGACTAAAGGTCTCTTTCACAGCCATGAGCTAGTTGCACTCATGTTGCTATACTTGAATGCCCCATGCTGTGCTGGCAATGACCTCAGTGGTGACCTGAAGTAATGGTTATATTTCTTTTCTTTTTTTTTTTTCCTCCCTCAGGAGTAACAAGCAACTCAGCTTCTGTATTCTAGGCATTAGTTCTGAGCTTGTGGTACCAAACAGAGACCAATCACACTAGTGAGCATTTGTTACATCTTCTTACACAGTCAAATTTTCAATGTAAGTCCATTTGAACATGTATACAGCATATGTACAGCACACGATTTACTTAAGGGGTTAATGGCAGCAAGGGTAAACTTATTTTCCTTGAGCACTCCAATGAAGTGGTTTGCTTGCTCCCCATTGTAATCAGTCCCACGGTTTGGAGACTTTTGAAGAGGCTTTCTTACTAAGTAAGAGCAACTATTCCAGACAACAGTCAGTTAGTCCCAAACTGTATAATGAGAATTGTCATACACATTTGCAGTGAATACAAAGAAATGAGAAATTAATAGAAAGAAAACAGAGCAAAATTTGACAAGAATTTTGAGTCCCAAAGTTTTGTTAACAGTGGTTGTTCTTTTTTTTCCACTTCTGGGTTTTTCATCTCCCTGTGCTTCTTTCAGAAGTTCAGAAGATAAGTAAGCTAGAAATGTGTATGGGGTAAAAGATCTAATTTTTCAAGGGGGATGAAAGCAAGTAGAACTTCTGCAGATGTGCATGTTACTGAAGATTTAATTGGGAGGCAGGTGCACAATAAATAAGAAGCAGATGTAATGGGACAACAGTAAACACAATCGGAGAGAGCTCAACACAGATTTAAACACAACAGAATTTAATCTTCTTAGTACTCATAACATTTCCCACAAAAATCTACTCACATAAATATTCAAAATTTAGGACACACAACTTGTATTTGTTGTCCAAACAAATCTGAGAATATCTGAGAATAGGGAACAACACTATATTCTTGTTATCAAAGTGGTGACATTTATAATTTTTGTTATTAAATATTTGATGTATTACATGTATTAAATTTAAAAGCAGCCTGCACATAAGAAAAGACCACTGCTTAATGCATTCACTACATTATTTCAGAAACAGGGAAAAACCTGTCTTTAGAAATACTAAATAGTGGACACTATTTGGATATTAGAGGTCAAAGAGGTCAGCACTTTGTGGATCTGACATATAAAAGGTCATGTTCCAAATTACATGTAAGAGATCTGGGCAAAAAGGAGAACAAGATAGGAGCTGAGCATGTTCCCTTGATGCTTTAAGCCATTTTCAATTTAAATTTCAAACAACAAGCTACTACTAAGAATGTGAAGTTTCTTACCTCTCTGCAAAGGAATCAGAAAAAGTGAGGTAAGCCTGGGAAAAAAAAGTTACATATGCAATAAAAAACAAGTATAAACCAGATCTTTGCATTTAAATTGGAAGCTCAATAGTGCTGGGTTACTCCTTAGCAATAACTAGAACAACTATGTTATGGAAAGCCTTTTCCTCAGGACAGCACATTCCTAAATGCTACCCTGAAAAACAGGTAGTGCAGAAAATAAGCAGGTATTTTTTTCCAGAATGATGTAGCAGACTTTGAAAAATATTTTCTTTAGTATCTTCTCTCTTAATAATGTTAATTTTGTGGTTTGACCAAAAAGGAAAAGACACGTTTTGACTTTATCTTTTTTACACACTTCAAACAATGAACTAAAATGAGCTCTTTTGTGCCTACCAGAATAAAAGGACCAAAAATCCCACAAACAGCAGCAACAAAAAACTTACCAATAATAGAAGTGTTAAGACTCAAGAGGAGAGTTTGGCCAGCAAGATTAGAAGTTGGCAAAGTTGAAACTGTTGCTCTTCTTCCTCACTGGTCTGCTAGGTGCTAAAGAGATGTGCATGACATCAGTGACAATGGAAAATGTTTTAGCTGGCATATTGTAAGAGAGTAAGACCTTCAACTAATGAAGCTTGGGTGACAGTTAGATGAAAGGCTATGTACTACAGCATAGCAGAATGCAGCTAGTCAGGAAAATAAATGTGAGGAGGACTCAGATATTGGTACACCATTTGGCACAGTACAGGTAACCACCAGTGTTGCCTTGCTCAGAGCCAGTTGGATCTGGGGTAAGAGAGATGAATGCCATTGCACAGGACCACCTGGAAGTCTGCCATTTATGAGAAAGATCAGTTAGAGTTGGGCCAGTGACAGAAAATGGCTACCAAGGGAAGCAGGGGAGTTGGGGGACTGTCTTCTGGGAGGCCTCTACAGGAACACAGCTTGCTTAACACCAACAGAATAAAAGCTGTTAGAACCTGAGAGCACTTTGTATTCCTACCCTAGGTGTAAATGCCACGCATAGACAGACAAGAACTAAGAAGTGACTGGACTAAAAGCACAAAAGATGTCTCGGGTTGAACTTTTTATAAAGCCCAAGTAACTCAGGTGTCATTGTACTCTCTACCGATACCTTCTCTCTTAAAAGTGAAGTGAAATTAACAAATAAAGCCTGACATGTACCTCTGCTATAGAATTACTTTTTAAATGGTTGATTAGTGAAGACAAATCTTTAATTTCAAGCTCCCAGACAGTTCTCAGCTTTGAATAAAGAACTTGATCTTAATGGGCTGAACATCCCAGAGTTGGAGAGAAACATCACCCTTCTTTACCCAATAATTGTATCTCATGCCCAAGGTATCAATTGACTGCTTTTATGATTTCTGTGAAAGTAAGTATGTATTCCTTCCAACCTGGACCATTCTATTATTCTATTGCCTAGTTTCATTGCCTAGTTAGGCAGATTTTTTAAATTATAAGAATCACTACGAGAGCCCCATTTTCATAAAAAAACCTAGCCTTCTAAAATGCAAGGTGACTTTGTCATTTGGAAACTATCCTGGCCTACTATGATAAATTATGGAGCATACAATGTAAGAGAGCATTGCTTTATTTTATTTGTGGTCATTCTGGTCCAAAACTGCTGGATTTCATAGTATCCTTGTTTCCAATAAAAAGATGAAACATCTATGTGGATATAAAACAATTTCTAAAATAGGAGAGATAAAGCATTATATTTAATTTTATTTTGTCACAGTAAACAGATCACAAAGGCCAACTGAGCTACCTTATATGTCTCTCTGAACTTTTTGATTCATTCCCTATAAGCATTCAAAGACTTCCAGTCTAGCTAATACTGTCACTAGAAATATGAACTTTCACCACTTCCCCTTGGAAAGTACACCATGTTCTTACAAAAGCTTTATTGTCAAAATAATTTAGAACAGACATCAGGAAAAGCAGATTTTATTTCATTTTTATCTCATTGCACCTCACCCTTAGTTCTTTATCCTCCTTCACAACGTACTCAGTACTCAGAGATGGTGAACGTCATCTCCTTTTAGGTAATCAAGCTGCATTTTGGCGCCTGAATTTTATATGCATTTTATAGTCAGTTCCTAGCCCAAGTGGAGTAAGCAATTTTTAGCTAGTCTAAGGGGCATTAAACAACAGGATGCTACAGCTCTTTTGAACACAGATGTTGATGTGTCTCTGAACAAAGTGATGACACGTGTGGCAGGACTTGATGTCCACCGAAAGCTTGGTTGCAAGAGTTGAGTCATACACGCATTCGGAGAACAACACCACACATTGCTGCAAAACAGCTTTCCGTGTGCATACATGTAAACTGCTAATGTGCCACTAATCAGGGCACCAGTAAGAACATGGAGCCTGAATGCCACAATTCTTTAATCACAAGAAAGCACATAAAGCCCCATGGATAACTTCTGTGTAGTGTGTGCACATGAGCACATGTGAGTATATTTGAGACCTTAATGCAAAGCAAGCCTGAAAACAGAAACAGATACTCCAATGCCAGCCACCAGTAGACTGCACGAAATAAATGAAGAGAGTTGTTCTGTAATCTGCCCACGTAAGTGCACTAGCTAATCCACGGTGTTGAGAACACCAGTACATGAGGCCACACTTACTTTGTGGCTCTGCATTATAGAATCTGCCACGAAATCTACACCAGTCAGAAAACTATGTTCCACAGCCTAGATTTCATTTTTAAAAATATGTAGTTTGTTTCCTAGCTCTTTTTGATCACCATGATAGTTTAGGCAGTCCTTATACCTGAGCAGCCCAGTGCATTGTGCTGATACATTTATTTGCATGGCTATGAGCAAAACTGATCAAGTAATAGCTGTAGCTGAAATAGAAAAAATTTTCCTGCTTGGATACGGTTACTTTTTCAGCCAGATCTGTTCTTTTACTTAAGCCAAGACACAGCAGCTAGGATGACAAAGCAGAAATGAGTGGCCAGAGCAAAGACTGCTTAAATATTGTTGCTGTGTATGCGTAGCCTAGTCTTAAATAAAAATATATGCATGCACATGTATATATGTACATCCATGTGGAGGTATGTGTGTGCTAAGCATACACAGATGTATATATACACATTATGTTCACGTACACTTATATACACACATTCAATATAAAGAAGTAAAACAATTTGAAACTAGCATCCCAGGCCCCCTAGTCCTAACACATGCACTGTAACAGAGCTTTACCTCAAGAGCACCACTAATTCTTCAGGGTCATTGCCTTCCCTCTGCTTTTCCTCTATTCCCAACCTTCACAGTTTCTCAAGGAAGTGGACACATTTGTCATCAAACTTTACAAAGATACTGATAAAATCCAGGGCAAAACAAAAATAATTATACAATGCTTTATCTGCATGTTAAAAAGCAAGACAAACAAAACCTACCCAAACCTTTTGTCTGTGATAAGTGTTGGAAGGTTCCTATGCACGTCGATTCGTTTACAGAAAAAATCTGATAATATCATCCTGACCTCTACTGGATACTCTAAGTATTTGCAGGCTGAAATCGTGGAACACAGGTAAACCCAGGGCAACACACTGTTTAGAGATATTACAAGTATTTCCTAGCATCCTGTCAACATTAATTATGAGACACTACAGGAAATAGTAGTGGAGAGTTGCAACACTACCAACAACTAAAGAGGACATAAAAAAAAGAGTGTTTTGCAAAGTTCCAATATGCTCACTTCTATGGCTACATATAGGGTTATGTTTTCCTATGACTATATATAGGGTTCGGTAGATGCAATCACTTTCAATCTGATCATATATCCGTATTAATTTTTGCATGTCTATTAAGGTAATGGAAAAATAAGAAAATAGGCATTACAGTCACAACAGGTACAAATATTTACACTGTATCATGAGCTCCTAAAGTCCTTAGTATTTAGAAGATCAATCCAAAATTCAAAGTGACACTCAGAAAAAAGCAAGACACCTTTCTGCTAAAATCTCAGGTACTTATAAAGTAGTGAGTTAGCTTCCCAGCTTCATGCCAGAAATCACAAATGCTGCACAACTCAGCTCTGACAAATCGTAGAAGAGGTCAGAAACTGCAAATGAAATTCATAATTTTGCATTTCAACCCAATCACATCATTTACTAACACATTAAGAGTGACATCGAATCTCCTGGAATGGTTGTATTAAAGATCACTACTTTTCTCAGTTGTTATGGTTTAACCTCAGCTGGCATCTAAGTCTCACTCAGCTGCTTGCTCAGTCACCCCTGGTGGGATGGGGGGAGAGAATCGGACAAGTAAAGGTGAGAAAACTCAGATGTTGAGATAAAGACAATTCAGTAGGTAAAACAAAAGCCACACGTGCAAGCAGAGTAAAACAAGGAATTCATTCACTGCTTCCTATCTCCAGGAAAGCAGAGCTCCAAAACACCTAACAATTACTTGGGAAGACAAAATGCAATCACTGCAAACACCCTCCATTTCCTCCTCTTCCCTCAGCTTTATACGCTGAGCATGACATCATCTAGTATTTGGTCAGTTGGGGTCAGCTATTCCAGGTATGTCCCCTCTCAATTTCTTGTACACCTCCAGTCTACTTGCTGGTGAGGTGGTGTGAGAAGCAGGAAAGGCCTCGGCTTTGTGTAGGCAACTGCTCAGCAACAGCTAAAACATCCCTGAGTTATCAACACTGCTTCTAGCACAAATCCATAGTCCGACACCAGCCGCTATGAAGGAAATTAACTCTGCCTTAGCCAAAACCAGCACATCAGAATAAAACTTGTGAGAGACTCAAAACTGTCCTACATTTTGAATAATTTTGGTGTTTGCCATTACAATTGCTAAAGAAGAGCCAAATTTAGAATTATTCTACTCCGCTTGTATCGGATACATGGAAATCCAGAGCTTGCCAGCCCAGTCTGGACCTCTCCTGTAAAACTGGTACATGCGAGGTGACATCTCAGCTGGCACAAACCACTGTAGCTCCAAGGACATGTATGAGAATACACACACTCCTCTATGCCTAGCGCTTACAATTTCACATTTAGCAACCATCTTTGCCTCTGCTGAATGTACATAGCTTTTCGGGATAAATTTATAAGGAACATTGTATAGGGAGTCTTGCTCAAGATACTATTCTTACTGTGACCACTTACAGTGGCCTTCCAGACAGTACCCTCCTTTAAAACTTTGCCCTGAACACAGNCTTAGTACTGGATCAAAAGCTCAAGTTATATTTAAGTTCTAATGAGAAGCAGTCTAACTTATTGGTGGTTGGGGCACAGGGCCAAGAAAGCTTCTGTGTTCCAGCTCTGTAGCATGCCAAATACTTCATAGTTTTGGAGAAGTCTGTGCCTCCATTTCTCCATCACATAATCAGGGATTATAGTATTTGGTTACCTCATAATGGCCTTCAAAGATTATATATGGTTTTCCTGTGTTGTATTTCATAAAATCCTACCCTACAGGATCTGTAATCTACAAGTTTTCAGATCTAATTGAAAAGAAAGCATGGGAAAAGTTAGGAAATAGAAAAATAAAGTGATTATTATATTAGAATAATGCAGTTTCGGTTCTGATGGGTAAGAAAGTGACTCTTATTTTTCTAGTTGGCATGTTGGGGAGAAAACTAAACAAACCTCTGAATAACAGGCAACCATAAAAAGTTAGTCATCCTTGATTCTTTCTGTGTCAGCTAGTTTCATTCACAACAGCTATTTCTTACAGCAAACTATGCTTTCAGTAACCCATATGCAGTCCAATGCCACTGAGGATATGGCTTGGTCTGCATGCCTCTCCTCATGCTCCAGTGGGAGTGATTCCTGTAGGAACTCATTAGGAAACAACAAAAAGTTTAATATTTGCCTGTGAAGGAAGCAGAAGGGACATTGTGGCTGCAGTTCTCCATGAAGCCACAAGGCACAATGAACAGTTATTACTGCCAAAAGGAGAGCATCTCTGGGAGCAGCTCTGTGTACTGCACCCCAGGCTCGAGGGGCAGACACCTGATGCACAGCTCATACAGATCCACAAACTCACAGCCAGCACAGCATTCCTGTCATGTACACATGCTGCCTCTGACCCCAAACCAATAAAGGCAAAAACACAAGCACTGTCTCAGTCTCATTCTTAGAACCTGCTACCAATCTAGGAGAGAAGGGAGGCTTTTCACCCTATGCTAAACACAAGGTAACTTGGAGCAAAGCATGACTTTTTCAAAGGGCTTGCATGGTGATGCACTAAAGACACACTGGGTAGCTGGGGAGGTTGGACATCTGAGAGGTGTATACTGTGTGAGCTGACCACTCAAGTTACACTCAGTATAAAAATATATATATATACTCAGTATAAATATGCCACTTTTGTAGCTCTAATTTAAATACTTGTGTTCAATAGGTTCAATCATGAAATCAGTGTGAACTTTAGTATAGATCTCAGGACAGCCTATAATTAGCAATAAGGACATTCAAGGTAAGCATTAAATGGTCCTAAACAGCAAATCTGTAGGCAACTTAAAAGCTAACCAGTGCTTAAAGATTCAAGTGGACAGACTTGTCTATTATTGCTATATAATGCTATTATACTAGATACTCTTTCCTGATACATTATATTCACCAAATCATTTTATTTAAAGCAGTGCTCACCAAATCAGGAAGAGTTAGGACAGCGAGGTTCTAAAGAAATGCAGTTCTAATTGTAGAACTCGACTAAGGTAAAATTATCTAACCCTTCCACACTTGCAACAAAAATTTAAAAAAAAAAGGAAAATTATATGTCAAAAATCATAGGTCATACCTTAACCCAATTTACACAACTATGAAAACCAAACCCCCAAAGAACCCTCAAAAAAAACAGGTGGAGGTTTTCCCGTTTGTTTTTTGGTTTGGTTTTCCTTAAATCTGTAGCTCCCTCATAGCTTCCCAAATGAATTCCATAAAAGCAGTAGATTCACTATTGCTTTATAGTTATCATTCTTCCTTTTGCTCTCCTAATAAAGCTTTACTCATAGAAATACCAATCAAGATACCACCTTTCAAAACGTATTTCCATGTGTGAATTTGCATGTTCTGTAATACTCAGAAGAAGAGATCTGACAAAAATGAATCCTTAACACGTACACGTAATTCCAAGCAGTAAAAATACCAAACCAACTCAAAGGCAAGCTCTAAAATAAAGCAATCTTTCTGAGGTCATTTGGAACATTCAGACGCATCAATTTGCAGACCATTCTGAACATCTTCCAGAGGTTCAGCACATTGTGGCTCATGAGTGTTATCAAGGGGGACCTTAAAGCATCTGCAGTGGGTTTGAAAGTACCCAGGAAACAAACAGATCAGAGAACACTGTATGGAGAATGTTAAGAGGGTAAATTGCATTCTTGTCACAAAACATTTTCACTTCTTCAACGATCTAAGCTGCAGGCATTTTTCTGTCACTAAAATACAAGATATTTTCCTGAACTTCACATTTGAAGAACACAATGTTAAAAAAGCACTTTAAAAAACAGCGTCAGCAGCCACTACAATTTTTTTCAAATCTGAGGGAAAGGGGCAAGAAAGAGTATCTATCACAGATCACAAAAAAAAATCCATATCACCAGATAGGGAGTTTATTCAATAAAATCCACACATACATGCTGAGATAAGACTTATTTAAATTGTGTTGAGCTGCAGAAGCAAGGCTAGGTTTGATAAATTGAAGTTGGATCTTACCGCTGTGCAGTTTGCACTAGTCCCTCCTTTCCCACTCATCCCTTTGGTCCCTGGAAAACAGAATGAACTAATTTTATTTACAGTATAAATTGTTCTCCTGCTGAGAAGGACAACATTGTACTTCAAAGTAGAACAAGTTCAGTACATTATTTATAGTCCAATTTTAATTATTTAATTTTTTATAACCCACTGAGGAAAAAAACTAACTAAAAAGACAAGCAACTGAATTGTCCTAATTTTTCTTTCTGCACACTCAGGAGGGAAATTCCCTGGGGTTTACAGTCTCAGAAACAAAAATCTAATGCTACCCCCAAAAAGAAGAGCATGTGTGGAGCCTATCTTAAGAGTGTGATGTTATATTCCCTACAATACTCAGACTGCTTCTCAACGCTCCCTGAATTGTTAAGGAAAAATAAAACTCACTTCACTCAGGTAGCTCTAAAATATGTGCACATACTTTTAAATAGAGGATAATTTATTGTAACAGAGGCAGAACCATGAAATCAGCTCTTTTGTTAAGAGGCACCTTTTACATAACTGAATGAAATCCTCAGATGATTGTCTACAAAAAGAAATTGAAATCCCTTTTCCAATCTCTAGAGCTATCATTTTCATTTCTCTTGTTTTTTTACAACAGGCCACAGTGTCTTTTTCTGTGGAAAACACAAGTTAATACTAATCCTGTTCTACTCATAATACAAAAGCTCTAAAATAAATCTATTAAATAAATAAATCTATTAAAGCTTGCACCAAAATGCTTATCTTAATCATTGTGAAATAGTAATTTAAAACTTAAAATAATATGAACCAAAAACTCCTGAGCAACACTTTAGGAAACAAGGCAATTCAAGAGAATCTTTCAGTAAATGATGCAAAACTCAAGCAGTTAACCAGTTTGTCTACATTTAATCCAGAATAACCTTCCCTTTCTCATATGTCTCTGCTTCAGTTCAAGCCCTAGGTTTTAAAAACAAAAGGAGTATTTTAAACGCCATGAAACAAGATCTGATTTATCAAACACTGTTTAAACTACATCATCTTGAACAAGCCACCATTAAAAGATCTACTGGAGACTGGCTCATGTAATTTACATTTTCCCCTCTGAAGGGAACAATGATTTACAGGGCTTCATTTGAGTTCTAACTTTGAATACCGAAACAAAGTGGCTTGAGTACCTTTATCCGGAATGAATGAAAATTGAAGCCATTTCAATACGGCAAAACTGGTCTCAAAAACACTTCAGTACATACAACATCTACAATTACTCATGACTAATTATCTACAAATTAATCATAAGTGGTGTTGCAGCCTAACCGATGGCTGTCTTTGGATACCACAACATTTCTTTATTCTTAATGGTCATTACTGCAAAGCATAACATAAGGCTAGATCAACAAACAATACATGAAGTTCAGATCTGTGCGTGAGGAGACAAGGCTTTCTCACCAGAGTTAGGCACTTCAGCTCAAGACAACAACCTTACTGAGGAGGCAGACTTTGACTATTGGCATGTAACTGTTTAAAGTTAGATAATAGGAAATGCTGAGAATGAAAACAGCTCTTCAGTCTTATGTCTCATCTAGATACCAGACATTTTAATCAGAATTTCAAGGAAGTGCCTATATGCACTGAGGATCCAACACTGGTGGGGGGGGGGGAAACAACAACAAAAAAAACAACCAAAACCAAACAAACCCTTATATCAACACTTTCTCCTGTCTGAGTCTTTTCTTTTGGCTTAAGGCTCTCTGGCTAATTAGTACTTAAGATAGCTAGTCTCTTATCCTATGCTGTTTTCCTTCTAATGAGATTGTAATTTTTCATACAATTTTCACTAACAAGAAGTAACACCAGAGAAGGGGCTGTGTTTGGGAGAGAGAAAGTTTTAAAAACACAAGGAAAGTTGTCAAAAGCATTGGCACAGGCTTACTGTGAAATTTGACATATATCTCAAAATATTTTGGCATAAATTGAATTATTCATAGCAACTTAATATTTCTCTATCCTAAAAAAGCACACTGAAAGCAAACATTAGGAAAAGGGCTCAGGCACCTCTGCTGCCTTCCCTCCTACACCATAACATAGCACAGGAATACTATGATCATAGAGGTATGGGATGAGGAGATACCGTTCAACCAGGAAGCCTGGACACAGAAGGCAAAAACAAGCATAAGGAAGAATGGCAAATAAGGTTGTTGAATTTTGTATAAAAGTGTGGAGTATTTGATTAGAGAATGTCAAGTGAAATAATTACTCTAATCATTGTTTTCCTGCATGGTTCATACTGTAGTGAACAAAAACCCAAAAATGTTTCTGATTCCAAAGAAAACATTTTTTCTTTCCATGGGATGAAATCATGAACTTTGATCTATTCTTCCCATAACAGGAGATTCATTCTCATAAAAGAGCTATTCCCAAAGTCTTAGCTGGAACTGTTCAGTTTACTGAACTCTTCCCTTACCTAGTCTCTCTCATATGAACTGTGAAAAGATCTCTCACACATATTGATACCAACTTCATACTTTGATGGAGTTTTGCAGCAATTCCTTATTTCTTCTACATAAGGGCAAGTCACTTTAAAAATAAGCATCCCTTGGTCAAAATTACATTGAAGCCCAATGTACTCAACTGTTTCTCACTTCAGTGATGGAAAAAATTGCAAAAAAAGACAGGAGAGATTGAGATGAAGAAAAATGAGATGAAAGAAAGGTGTGAAGAACAGCTTAAAGAAGAGAAAACTATAATTTCCTAGAGACATAAGAAAAGTGTATATAAATAGAAATTACATGGGGAAGAAGGAATGTGAGACAAAGGAGTAAGTTTGTTTAGCTTTTTTGTTTAGCTTTTAAAGCACACAATATCACAATATCACAGAGTGATATTCTAGGCTCAGCAGTATCTCTGATAGGTTTACATGCTGCTTTCTCTTTTTTATTTCAGAATGCAAAACTGTAACAATGCCAAAGTAGTTCCAATTTGGTCTGATATGCCAAGACCTTGTCAGTAGACATTACAAAGATTTTCTCTGTAGCATATAAAAATAAGTATTTATGTCTTTTTGTACCAAATCTGGTTTGTGTCATGCTATAGTTTAACTATTAACATGACTCTGAGAGGATTAATGGAATAGCAAGTTTCCTAACTTAGAAAACATCCTATTTTTTTTACACTGGGGTTACACAAAAACCCTTGTCTAAAGGAGATACTGACAGAGACTAATAGTAGATGTTGTAACTTAATCTCAGAACCTGATGATGTTAAACCTCTTGAGCATCATACACAGTTTATGGTATGGTATTCTCACAATCCTTCAACGGAATTACAGTTTTGTAACTGATCTCCTCCTATCAGTTACACTACACAGAAACTGTGAAGTCCAAATACAATGAGACCATAGGTGTGAATGATTGCACTTGAGTCTTTTCCCTCAGACACACTTCTAAGTTGGAGAGTGATAAATGGCACACAAGTTATAAATGTGCAGTAGGGTCAGAGGAACTGAAAGTTGAGAGTTCAAAGAAAAGTCACAATTCTGAAGAGTTCAGGAAAAGGCCAGAGGCAGATAGTGCAATGCTTAATGATAAATGGCCAGGGTTGTTATACTCCAATTAGAGAAGACAGGTGATTGGCAAATAACTGTGGCAATGTGAATGCTACAGCCTCAGACCATCCAGATTGTCTTACCAGTCTGTAAGCGTTTTAGTTCTCCTGTACCAGTCTAAATTTTTAACTTGACAGAAACCGAATAGCCACAAATAAAATAGTCACAAATTGCTCTAGTAATAAGGAAATTAATCCTACGAAATTAAAATGTCGGTCACATCTACACTAGTCCACATGATGACACAAAAGCCTGAGAGGGACTTTGTCATTATGTCTACAAATAGGTTCTATCATAGCAGACCGAAGGCCAAATCTACTGATAATTCAGGTATCTAAAGTGGGAAAAATTCATGAAATAGAATTTAGGTACAGAAGTTCAGAGGGCTGACCCAGGAACACATCTCCACAGACACCTGAATCTCTGCCTGTGCAATTCAGAGAAGTGGAAGCTAACAGTATCTTTGTGTTGTGGGAAGGGTATAATGTTAAACCATTTCCTCAGGCACTGAAAAAACTGGGTTCTAGAAACCATCCACCCTCACTTCCCACCCTCCACCCTCTCACAATCCAAGTAAACCCATGCACACCTAGCATTTTTCATCCTGCACAACTAGGATGGAAACAACCAGGAGATGAAAACTGATTGATCTGGAAGGAAAACTGACAAGAGGGAACTTGAGGACCAGGCCTTTTGCCATTCCCATACAGGAAGGAAAGATAAGATGATTTCTCATTTCAACACCAATATTCTACTTTTTAGACAACAGATGAATGTAAAAACAGTCACTATAGTGAGGCCTCAAAGAAATCTCCTTCCTGCTAGATAAATTCCAGATTCTAGATAAGCTAAACTGGACACATCTCCAGACATCTCTACTCCTGAACAGACTTTCCAGGCCTATATGCTAGGGTTTGTTCAGAGAAGGAGGCACCAGATTCCCAGAATCTTATGTCATGTTATGTCTTATTTCACAGTTGAATTTGCAGGATCAGGGTCTAAAATTTGACTGCAAAAGTGATCATGGACTCTAATATACAGAAAGATTTGCACTAGAAATGAAATTATATGTATTTTCTAGATCTTCCTCTCCAAAACAAATTTAACCTTTCCTTACTGCTTTTCATTGCATCTCTGCAATAACAATGAAGAAGAGCACTGTTGAATATTTTTACATAAAAGTTTTAACAGTAGTGAATTAAAAATAGGCATACATGTGCCAGAAGATTCTTAGACAGAACATGACGAAATTCTACATGGAACAGCTATTCACACTACCTGAAAATATTGTACAGAACATATATCAATGTCTCCAACGAGACTGCATGAAAGAAATAATTGGCCATCCTCACTTTAATATTATAATGTACATGATGGATTAAATGTCCTAGTAATGCTGAAATAATTCACCTATAAAATGAATGACAAGGCCACAACATTTAAAACAACTCACTCACTTTTAAAGACTAGAGTTGCAATGGGAGTAAGAAACACTGTTCACAACACCCAGAACATTGCTTAATGTTATTTTAAATATCACTATTCAATTTCCCCTATCCAATCACTCCTTACCATGGGACTTTCCCCTTGCTTTCAGAACTTAACTAAAAAATAAATGTTAAGCAAAACATTCACAAGGCAGGAAATGGGGAAATTAATTCCCCATCTCACTCATGTATACACACTGAACAGAGTCTTTATGTGCTCATATAACATTTGCTAAATAAGCATTCACTCATTACAAATACTAAATGAGTAGCTATTCCGTTTTTCACTTAAAAGTCACTACTCTTGGTTCATCAATTTCCTGAACTACAGATTGCTGGAGGTTAGAAAAATATTCTTGGGAAGAATTACTGTATGCTGATACATTACATATTCTTCCTTAAGCATCCTCTACTGGCAACTGTCAGAGGTATAATGCTAGGCTACGTGGAGTTGTGTTACAACCCCACAGGGCCACATTAATAATACTGGGGCTGGTATCACAAACATTACACATGCAGTTAAGATTGCTCCCTTTATTCTCATATGTCAGAGAATTGTATTTACTGTATCAGTTTTTTTCCCAATCAGCTTTGGAAGTTATGCTTACCTGACTGTAAGGAAGACATCTAACAGCATTTAGAGCTAACTTTTCCAAATGAGCCTAGCTTAGCAAGCATGCAAATCTGACTGGTCTAAAAATTTTCTGCAACTTAAAATGCAACTATTTCATTTGATTTTGTCCCCCACTGGCTCCTCTTTTGAAGCATGCCTGAACAGCCACCTGGGCACACCATGAGCAAATCTTGCTTAGTTTGCTACAACCACAGCTTCACAGCCAGCAGCACAGGCAGGACAGACAAGGAGGAAAGGAGTAGGTGGCAGCAGTTTGATGAGAGGCCTGGGGTGGACAGCAATGGAATAAAGCAAGGAGGAGGCAATGATGAAAGATAAGAGAACAAGGCTGAAGTTACATGGATGTCTCTAGATTGATTTAGCATATGACAGTGGTTCCAATTCATGAAGAGAAGGAAAACCACTGAAATAAGAATAAGTTCACAGAAATCCACTATCTGACAGTCATCCTTTTCTCAGTTAACCTTTTTGTAGCTCAATCAGCGTGGACCTGGGGTATCATTTAACCTGTCTGTAATTCATTGCCTGCTTTTGCACTTCCCTCCTTTTCCCATTCCCTCATTATCTACATAACCTTCCACAGCAAAACTGGATCTCACAGACACCCTTGTTGTGACACAATCCTAATTCTCTCCTTGCAGGTGATCTGAAGTACTCTGCAAGTGGCAGAAGTTATGAGAGAGGCACATGGTCATATGCCCATTTGGCCATGTCAGTAATACCCATATGGTATTATTACAGACTTCCTTACAAACTAAGAGAGAAATCCTGTGGAAGATCAAGATTTAAACAACAACAACAGAAGTTAAATCAGGACAGAAACCAAGGGATTTCAAAGTTTGCTATTCATTCACAATTATGGACCCAGATTCACTCCAGAATCCCCTGGCTCTCAGGGTACATCTAAACCATCCTAGATTCATACTCAAACAGATGATTTGCTTCAACTAAGACATTATATGACAGATAAATCTTTGTGTTTGAGTTGTTCCAAAAGTTAAATTCTTCTCAGCAATTCATAAAGGAAGTTTGAACTTTGGTCTCCAAGATCCTAAAGCTGTAACTTGATCACCAGTTATTTCAGAGAAAGTACCTCCAGCTCTGCTGGAGTTATTCCACTTTGTATAAACAGTGGGAGAAGACCCTGTCTGGACAGCTGGCTGGTGGACACCCTCCAGTCATGCAAGACAGACTGACATCTCAGACTGAACCTCAAATTCCTGGTAGGAGTAGGAGCTTTCATATTGATATTTATTTGCTTCTGAGAGCAGAACCTTTCTCTTCCTACTCAACGGTCAGGAAGATTTCTTACAAATCAGAATTCGATTAGATTTCTTTAGCTAGAAAATTCCCAAACAGTTTCATTCATACAAAGCAGACAGGGCAAATGAAAAGCTCTGCAGGCACCCTGACAATTCCTGCCTAGATGTGGTCTGTTGAAGTGAAATCATGAATCCAGCTTTAGGGAGGTCTGCTTTGTCCCCGACAACTTCAATCTCCAAGACAAAATTTGCAATTTGGAGAGCAAAGATCAACCTCACTTTGAAGTCTAGGTATCAGAAGCTGGCAATTGTTGCAAGACAAACACTGAATTTTGAAATTCTGCACTTTCATTTAGTACAGCGAAGTCCTTATCACTTACACTTCAACCACAGTGACTTTTCTCCAAAGTGCAGATGGCACTGAAGTTCTCTTGCAAGAGACTCTGAACTTGATCTTCCATTTTGGGAATACTGCTCAAAAAACTCCAACAATTTTGCACTTCAAAAGAGACATCTGACTTGTCCTTTTCTCAAATGATTAGCCCTTGTAGCCCTTGAGCAACTGCAGCTTTAGCACCATGTTCATTTAGTATTGGAGAAAGCAGTTAGATTGAGCTACTGTAATTCCCATTATCATCTTCTTTGCAAACTCTCTACTAAGTGAAAAAACAGCTTAATTTTCTCAATCTTATTTTTTAAGCTGTGTTATCTAACATGGCTGATACTTAAGATACAGAAAAAGTGTTTCAATATATTTTCACTAAACCTGAAGAAAGTAATAGCTGCAGCCATTTTGGGGTAGTAATAGCCGAAAAACATCATTAAGATCTTAAAAGCATGTGTTAACATGTAACCTGTTGTTCTTAAGAAAATAATAATCATTCATGTCAATGAAATACAGTGTGTGTGCACACACATACATATGTATGTGAATGCACACAGACACAGGTTTTTCTTTTATTGACTTTAAATGACAGCATGTGAAAACAAACAACACATTTTGGTGCACATGTACTTATGCTCCAAAGGTATTTGCCATATTTGAAAGAAAATAAACAGAAAAAATCCCCAACTCCAAACTCAGAATTACCAATATTTTCTGCCTTTCTTTTATAACACTTGGTTATCCATACTGCTTTCTGTTAGGTTCTCAGATATGTTCTATCTGATTTAAAACCTCATGGCAAGGTTACCAAAAGGAACAGAATCAGGTCAGCACATTAAACTAGATTTCTTCTTTCCATTGGCTCCCAGGCAAATCTTCAGATTTTCCATGTTATTTACAAGGACATTAAGAAGGTCTTGTTCTTTCTACCTCAGTGATTTATTCTTCCTGTATGCAGATGTGATAATTCTTTAGAAGCTGGTTAATTATATGTTCTAGCAATAACAGTAGGATCTTCACAAAGTAACTCTGATTTACCAACCTTATAAAAAGCCAGTTCTTACCTTTCAGAACCTGATTTTATGATGGGATTGCTAAATTAGAATAATAATCCTTAAAATACATTAGCTAAAAAGTCAGTGTCTGATACCTGAAGATACAGCTGCAAACACAGTAAATGCTTTTACATAAATAATTTTATCAAATTGTCAAATATTTACAAAAATAATAGTAATGTCAAAAGTTAAGCTATCATTAGAAATGACTTGGTGATAAGAGATGTTTTTAAGCAAAAATCTACCAGTTTTGTCAAACACAACTTGCATAGCCACAGTACACTCCCACACAAACATTTGTTAAGGTACATTTTTGGGTTTTAACTAGTATGTATTTTAGGTTCAAAATAAGACTATTTTCTTTTCTTTCTTAGATGCTGCTAAACATTCTTAGCTATGAAGATTCAGTATTAGGGTGCAAATGGCACATTTTGGAGGTTCTTCTATTCAGATATTTTACACTTGGACTGTATTCATAACCTTGATTTGACACAAACCATAGAATATCTGAAACCACACATAATTTGCTGACTTGCTTCATGCAAATACTATAGGGGGTCACTGGTCACCTTGGCTGTTCACCCTCAGAGTCACAGCTTGGTGGCCAGAGCACTGTAAGTTTCTTTCTCCTCTTTCTCAGGAAAGAGCTGACCAGCTCTCTTCTCTTTCCATTTGCAGAAGCCTGAAGCTTGCACCAGGTACCCATATGTTCTACTGGGTGTAGATCACACAACCCATGGACTAAGGCACCAAACCTGCAAACACACCTGTGCTTAAGAATGTACATGTGAGTAGCCTCAAGGAATTCAGCCACATCATAAAGGTAACTAATAGGACTAGACCACACTACAGAATATAACACATTATTACCAGTAGAAAAATTATTAGAAACCATCTCCTGTGTCCTGCCTTTCCTTTCCAGTACTCTTCCCCATATTCTTACTGCTGCAAAAGCCTTTGATGCACTGGGACTATTAAGTGTCAGATGTGGTGCTATTTGGTGTGATCCAGACAATTCCTCTTTTACAAAATAGTTGTAGGTTGTTTGTAAAAAATGTTTTAATAATTATTCTTCTTTTTTTGTGTCAAAAGTAACTCGTAGATCTGGAGTAGTTACTGAGACTTACCCAAGTTTATTGTTAGAGGCAACAGTGTTACAGCTTTAGGTAGTGAACTCAACAGGAATTAATTGCTTACAAAAGCTTGTAAAAAAACCCAACCAAAACCAAAGAGAATCTCTGTAGAAAGGATCTGAATAATATAAGATTATCATTATAGGAAAAGCAAGTGGCAAATGCAACGATCTATTTTGAGGGATATTTAGGTAAAACCAGAGGCATCTTCTTCATGAAGCTATTTCCTAAAATTGTGCTATTTCTATATATATGGATTTAGTCAGGCCCAGTGAAAAACTCAAAACCTTATCCAAACTGTAACAGCATATGCAGTTAAAAGAATATGTTCTATGACAAAGATGCTAATATTTGTTTCCTTAAACATCAATTTGAAAGTCATAATTTTGCATACTAGAAAGTATCACACCAGTAGTTCAACAAAAAAGGTATTTAATATTCTTCCCATAGAACTTCATAGTACATTTAAATCAAAGATACTGTTAGCTTGCTTGGAAAATACCCTTAGGAAAAAAGTCTTACCTTACATGGAAGACACAAATTAAACCCAAGTTTGCAGCTTGAGACTTTTTTTTTTCCTTCTAAGGATGAATTTATCTCTTTTCAGTTCAGTACCTCTGTGCTCTCTTCTGACCTAATTTTGCCTGTGATAAATGCCAGAGTTTCAGTGGAGTCACTTGAGCTCCTGTAAGAAAAGAACTGAAGTAAAAAATGAATGCACTCAACATTCCTGCTCTGACAGACTGCTTGTCAGACACTAAAAGCCTTGCAAGGCTATAGGTGAGGTAAAGCCCCAGAACTGCCATTCTTTAGACAAAATTGTATTTTAGTTTTCTACTAATTATTCTGTACTAACATAATGAAGTTTAAAGTTCATTCAGACTAAACACGTCTACAATTTGTACAAGCCTGATACAGCCTGTTTCATAGGATTCATTCCCAGGAGTATTGCATGGCTAGAGGACATTCAAATTAAATTTCAGCCTTGGTTTAGACAGGAGAAGGACAATAAATGCCTTCTACAGAGAGGCTCTGCAAAACACAGCTGGCTGGAGAAGTTACACAATTTACTACTTTTCTTTACCTGAGCATCTTACAGGGAATGTTTTTCTCACTTGCTAACAGAGGGTCAGTAAACAGCATGAAAGACTGAACACAGCTGTATCTGCTTTTGCAGAAATGGGCAGAAAATGACCACAGAAGGGGCAGGGTGTCTTCCCATCCCAACCCTTCTGGGTGGATCCCAAGGTGTGACAGAGAACCCACCACCACAGCACATGTGGCAGGATGAGGCAGGCAGGAAAGATCAGATGCAGCAGGTAACAAATACATAAAGTACTCAACTGGCCGGGGACAAAAATTCTTCCAGCCCCAAATCCTGTCCCAGACACTGTCCAGTAATGAATCCTAGAGGAAATACAGGGGCAAACACATTATGATTTTTTCTCTCTACTATATGCTTCCAGCTTCTGATATCCTGCAGCCTTGAGGCTTACAGATCCAGGAAGTGTTTCTTTCTAAGGCTGCCAGCAACCTAACGGCTCATGCTAAGCCATGCTAAAAGCCCTTCTAGCTATAAAGCGCTCAGTTCTACCTCAACAACACAAGAGTCCCTCACAAAGCAAAGACTGCAGCTGGAGGGGAAAACTGAAGAAATCGGATAATCAAATAATCTCATAGCTACACAACACATCTAAGGAAGAAGAGTCTTTCTCCAGAAACTGCCCCAGAGTATGCAAAACCTTATGAAACAGTAGGGGATCAACAATTAAACAGTATGCACCTACCTACATGATGTGTAATCATAGGATAATTCAATAAAAACATTATTAAAGGAGTGTTTACAGTAGAAACTGCACTAAATTGTTCTATTTTAACACCATGATCAGGTTCACTGATCTACTGCAAACACCCCCAAGTAGTTTCAACTTACCAGAAAACATGCAAGTATATGACTATTCTTCTGAGGTCTCAGTTTGCTGAACAGGCAAACATTGTGTTACTTAGAAACAAAAAAGGAATACCCAGTACCATCTCCTATTTGAAACAAACAAACCACACACGCACAAAAAAAAAAACAACAACCCATAAGATGTTTTACCTGAAACATGAGAAGGTAAGTTGGTTGCTGTTAACAATACTTCTATCAGAAGAGCATGTTATCCTTCATTTGAACAGCTTCATTCTCCCCAGAGTATGCCCTCAATTCTCTGAAAATAAAAAAAATAAATGAAAAGCTAACTTTAAGGAATAGGATTATCAGACTTCTGAACTAACAATAAAATGCAGTATTGTAGTCATGTTAAGGGCACAGTGCTTCCCAAGCCTATGAGATAAAATTCCTCAACATCTTAAAAGATTGACAAAGGCTCTGAAAAGTCAATATTTAATAACACATGTCAAGTCTGACTTTCAGATTCCCAAGTGATTATTTAAAAAAATAAAATCAATATTTAAAACAGCACAGCTACAGCTCTTCTTCACTTCATTATTGCTTGAAAGATGGGTACATTCACATGACTATCGAAAAATAGTGCATACACATTGCTGAGCTATCACCAAAACCTGCAGACCTACATAAGAGGAACACATTTGTGGAAGTATTTACAGTTCACATTCCTGGTTTTGAAGGAAGAGTAGATAGCTTTTATATATCTTATTGCTTAAACATTTCCTCATCTCCTAAAAAGTATTTGGCTTTTCAAAGAAAGCTTTAGTTAAGAGTTGGCCCTTAACGTCAATGATACTAAGGTATTTACTGTCTCTTTTGAAAGCTCAGGTGAAACGAACAGAAAATGTAAAAGATAGAGATGTACTAACCATCAGTATTCTCTCCTGCACCATGCTTCCTCATTTTTTTTTCATGGTACTTAAATATACAAGCCAAAAAAAGCACCCTGATCATGCAGCACTTCAGAGCAGACTATCAGCTTTAAAGAAAAGACAACAACAACACAACTCAAAAGCCAGCATGACTTGGGCACCCTAGATTCTTTTGCATCAATGAGATTTAAGACCACATTGCTCCATTCACTTCCAATATCAGAATAATAATATATCCTTCTAGTGGTATTTTCATAAAATAAGTTATACCATTACACATACAACACAAAGAGCGTAAGAATACCAGTTATGGCAAACACAGCAGCAATACATTGAAAGCTTCATATTGCTTCTGTTACATATTTTCCTAGTTTTGGCACTCCTTTTATAAACACTTCTTAACTTGCAATTGAATTGTTCTAGCCCTTTAAAACTCCTCCTCAAATTGCTGAATAGGATTTGAGAAAAAGTAGATGGGACTGCAGTAAAGAAAGGAACATAAAATCTTGTTTTACATATGGCTAATGTTGCTCTCTGCTTTCCATGATTATAGAGGTAAAAAGACTTCCAAACTGGGAGTTGAAACTACACATTTCTTCCACTTCAAAATTAAGAAGGGCATTTAGCTCTGAGAACTGGAGAAGGAAATCACAGGAGTATGTTCAGCACTGATTTGTAAAGAAAATATTGACAGGGGTTGTTATTATTATTTTTATTAATATTTTTTAAAAAGCACCAGAGGCAATTAGCACCAGAAACTAAAGATGACTAACAGCAGCTAAAACTATTCTTCCTAAAAAGTTCATACCTCAAGAAGCATGCTAGTAAGGCTTAGGATGCTCTCAAACTATTTCACAGCCTAGTGCTGATGACTTTTTCAAGGAAGCATCAACTGCATGAAAACAACAACTGTGAACTTATATAGTTTCTCTGGTACCATCAGAGACGTGAATCTAGAGTCAATTTCTCTTACACTTTTCAGGGATCACAGAGAAGGAGTTGTCTCAGTGTGTTTATGCCACTTACTCCCAAAAGGATTTTGCACAGTGGTTTGATCTACTGAGGGGTCTGGAGAGCAGCTACTTCTGACACAGCGATGACAGTAAACCTTTCCCCACCCACCCCCCTTCCTTCAAGAGGAGACAACTACAACTAAATAAGGACTAAAAGCTGGATCCTAGGACCAGTTGCCACTAAATGGTCATTGCAGCAAGGTTGTTTTGCATTGGTATCCAAGTTGCTGCTGCTGTTTATGCAAACAGTGATCCATGGTAGCATGCACAGAACAGTACTGATCTCTGGAATCTTACAGTTCACTTGGGACACAAAGGCTTTAACAGAAGAAAAAAGGTACAAACTAGAAGCTAAAAAATGACAGTTTAAGTCCCACTTTTGTCTTCAATATTTACCCCCCAAAAATAGCTTGGCTGAAATTCCATATAGTACAGAAATAGCCAATAGTTGAATAATTCCCATAGTGCACATACTCCAATAGTTTTAATATCAGCATAATAAAACTGTGTATTAATTGACTTTGACATTACAGTTGTTCTAAAACGACTGTTATTCTGCTTTCAACTATTTTGTAAATAACATTTTCTTTCATATTACCTATAAAGTGAAAATGGTATTCAAGAGAACAGATTAGACTTGGAGTGTGAATATATCAGATACTGAGGGGTAACTAGCAGTCTGAAAAGTGTGCTTGCTCCACATAGCAGTCCAAAATCTGTATACTTGTATTTGACCTATCGTCTCTAGAGTCTTCCCAGTTTCTTTTAGACTTTTAATATGCTTCATTACTTCTGAAAGTTATTTGTAAAATTATTAATTTTTCAAAAAACAAAACAAAAAAGCCCCTTTAAATAACTTTTACAATTGTGTATTTGCAGAGGTCTGAGTAGCTTTAAACAAAAATCTTGTTAGCTTTCAAGATGGAACCACCAAGCCCTTGCAAACAAATCTGCTTGCATGGCAACCTACAGCCATCTGTAACTTGTTAAAACATGAGTCTGAAGGGTTTTTCTTTTTTCTGAACATAGAGTGCATTCCATTTGTTCCTTTGCAGAGGAAGAATCAGAACACACACACAAACATACATATATAATACACACACACACACACACACATTTGCGCCAATCCCAGACTACAGCCAACAACTGTTCTGTCTAATCGATAGGAGGAACAAATGAAGACTGGCTTGATGATACATAATCAAGACTTGGTTTTGACGTATTTCAGGGTTTCTTGGGTGGGAAAGACAGAACATTCAACCAGCTTCTCTAGAAACTCATGGTTCTAGAAGTAAGATTCAATACCGCAATAAGAAATGTGAGCCTCAAACACATGGTCTAGCCTCTTCCTTTTATTTCTGTTCAGCTTTCTTTCCATACACTAGGAAGGACGTATCTTTCTACACTCCATCTTTTAAAATTAAAAGATGTTCAAGATAGGTATTGACTCTTACAGGTAATGCTTTTAGTACACCAATAGCAGAACTTCTCTCTCAGCTGGGGTTTCAAAAATATGCTCTTAACACAAACCAGAAGGTGACGATGAGACTACACATCTCCAATCTTTGTGCTCCTCCCTGCCTCAAGTGAGTGTTAGGTTCAATTGCTGAAGGGTTGTATTTGCTCTGGCATACCTGCACATAAACCCCAACAGACAATACTTGGCTTTCCAAAATTGAAAGCACATTTTCAAGAAGTATATAATCAATCTTTCAGAGGAGGAATCTATTTATCATACTTTTATAACCTCTCATTGCAACATATCACATTAAGATTTTTCCAAGTGTACATCATTTCAGACCGCACAGGTTACAACTACATATTCTCACTCAACATTTCCATTATAGTATAAACACTGCTGGATGAACCACACAGAAGAGTTACAAGCCTTGATACATAAAGAGGCTTGTGCAGTACACAGTGCTGCACTATGTTAGTTTTAACACACTAGATCATGGAATCAATTCAGAAATCCTCCAATAGTCTAGAAAGAACTTAGCAGCAGCAAACCCAAGGACTATAATGACAAAAAAACCTGCATTTTCATTCTGCAACAGGGCACATGTACAGCTAGTAATAACGTTAGGGCAGATAAAAGTACTGTTTGGAGTTTGTAAACAAAAAAATGCTGGTTTAATTTTACTTCTCTCACTGCTGTAGGTACTCCATCAAGAAAAAGTCCATATTACAGTCTGGCATTTGACAGCTACAGGTCGCTCACGCCAGGCTGAATCTACCAGATTTACATAGAAAGAACAAAGAGGCATGTAATAAAGAACTGCGTCTTATTACTGCATGCATTAACTCCATCCTTGACTTTTGGCAAAACTTCTCTGAATATTTTGTAATGAGCATGATAAGCAACTGAGGAAAGTTACTGCTACTTTTCAGCAAAGCCTTTGGAAGTGGAACTAGGGAAAAACCTCAGCACCAGAAGCATAATGTATTTTCCTTCTGTTCAGTGGCAGGATTTTGACAGAGCAGGCTGGCACCTGAGAACTGCTGTCAGTCTTCAGCTTTCCACTTGCAAAGTGACAGAAGTCCATCGTCACCAGCAGGACAGCTGTATGATGTGCTGCCAGCAATCTGCAATGTGACACAGCTAGGACAGTAAGGCTGAGCTCTGTGTAGCAGGTAGAATTTGGTGAAGCAAGCAGGAAGGAAAGCAGCAAGCACAGAGCAGCTGCTGCGTTAATTAAATCCATCAAATAGCAGCTCTTTAGCAGGGACACCACGAATGGCCCAGTGCTGGTCTCAGTTCTCCAGCTCTAGCAGAGTGCTATAAATTATAAGCAGTGGAAAAGTACTTATTAGGGCAAGGAAAAAAAAATGCAACAGGTCATGAGAGCTGCAGTTTTAAAACTTCTTGTTGATATATGAAACCTGAATATCAGAAAGACATTTTGCTGTAAATTTGTAAGTTTGGGCATAAAAATGTGTCATACTCTTTCTTCCTATATGAAGAAAGAATACTGTTAGGACCTAAAGGGGAAAAGGAAAATTTCGTAAGTCCTAAAGCACATCAGGCAAGGAGAAATACTTGCAGGAAAGCTCTTGTAGATACACCACAGCAGATCCATTCATTACAATTTTGATCATGAGTACATCTAAACATCTCAGGTTATCTCTATTTTCCTATATAATCACAGAATTATTTTGGTTGGAAGAAACATTTAAGATCATCAAATCCAGCTGTTAACTCAGCACTGCCAGGACACCAAGCTAATATTCCTAAGCACCACAACTACACGTCTTTTTAGTGTGTCCAGGGGTAGTATACTCCACCACTTCCCTGGGCAGCTCTACAACCCTTTCTGTGATGAAACTTTTCCTAATAGCTAACCTAAATGTCCCTTGGTACAACTTGAAGCTGTTTCCTCTTGTCCTATCACTTGTTACTTAGGAAAAGAAAACAATCCCTATGCTTGCTACAACCTCCTCTCAGGTAGTTGTAGAAGGTGATAGTCTCCCCTCAGTCTCCTTTTTTCCAGGCTAAACAACCCCAGCTCCCTTATCCACTCCTCATAACAGTTGTGCTCTAGTCCCTTCACTAGCTTTGTTGCCCTTCTTTGGACACACTACAGCAACTCCGCGTAGCTCTATTTTGGCTTCACACATATGGGACTGAGTGACAGAGAAAACACTGAGCATCACTTAAATTCATCAAGAATGAAAAAGCTGCCAACAGTCTTCATCCAAAAACTTTAGAGACTAATTTTACCTTTTGGTCAGTCATTTTCAGGACTCCATACCATGCAGGGTTTTGTGTAGGAGGAACTCTTACTGTCTGTGGGATGAAGAAACTCTGTAATATGTCACAGGAAACACCAGCACAAAGGGAGAGAAAAACTCTCTTCAGGAAGAGTTTTTTTTTTTTATTCACTCGCCTAGTAAATTCCTAGCTTGTTCATGAGTCATAAGCAAAGCAGAAGGTAAAGGCATGCACTCAGCCCAGCATTACATGCTGAGAACCTGCATTTGTGTGCTCACTGCCAGAGCACCACCTTCCTCTCCTGCATCCCCGGTCATGGTTGAGCTGGGCCCTAGACGTTTTCCCTGCCCTCACTTCACCAAGGAGTGACCCAACCCCTGCCTGCACTACACTTGCCAGCCCTGCAAGTGGAGCAAATTGCTAGCTGCAAATTAGCCCAGTATGTGTTGATATACCACTTTGGAGAGCCTATTTAAAAGGTTAATAACTTTTAAAATCTAATTAGAAAGCCTAATCAGCTAAAATAATCTTTAGTCTGCCTACTAAGTCTCAAACTAGGTGAAGATGATAAAGATTTATCTCTTCAATCTGTTGTAGGCACCAAATGGAATGCTGGAGACCTCCCCACCCTCTCCACCCCCACAATCACCTCTGTTTTCAGGTAGGTACCACAACGATGAAACATTATGAGAAAATGCAACGTCCATGGGAACTCTGATGTGCCTTTCTGCCCGGGCAGAGCAAAACATAAAAAACTGCTGAAAAATCAAACATATTTTAAAACACCCCTAGCTTTTTAATGGCTCAAATAGCTTTGGTGTCCACGCAAGAACAAAGCATCGAGAAGATCTGCATAAAACTCACTTTATGCATCCCACTGAAAGTCAGAAAGGGTGAGCAGCTGCCACCAGTATACTCCTCCGACCTGTCGGAGAAAAGAGGACAATAAAAACTCCTCCTTCAGTCGCTACTCCCGGCGGAGCCCGGCGGCGGTTGACCGGCAGGTGTCTCCCCAGCTCCGCAGAAGAGACGCGGCGGCGAGGGCTGCCCAGCCCTGGGGCAACCGCGGGCACGGGGCTCGGTACCCCTCGCCCTGTGACCAGATTTCAGCGATGTCAGGCAGTGGGAAGCGCAGCCGCCCCCTTTACATGGCTCAAGGGCAGCCTTCGCCTCTCAGTAGCAAGTGTGTCATCGCGTCCCAAAGACTATGCCAGGGGGACGAAGAATTAAACTCATAGGAAAGTGGCCTCAAAGGATAGGAAATGACATCTCCTGCCTTATGCACTTCCAAAACAAGCCTCTTTAAAAGCAAGATGTATAAAGCAAAATACCTATAAAATTACTACAGAACAGATAAAAATCCCTCAGAAACACTTTTGAGTCAGTATTTTTAGTTGTATGTTTACTCAGAAAAAAACAGAACACACACACTATCCATGGACGTGCCCTCCATAAGGGATTATGGCCAGTTTTAACATTTTCCAGTTTTTATCTAGTGGTTTCCGCTTTCTTCGAAAAGATACCCAGCTTCCCTCATCTTGTGGATCACTGCATCAAGGGAGAAATTAATTAGTAACAAAGTAAAATTAAATAGAAAACACCATCATGGCTCTTCTGTGTCAACTACAACCAGCAAGTAATTAACTCCATCATCTTTCATTCCAGTTAAAAAAATTCACAGAACACAAACCACTAAAAATCTCTTAAGAAGTCCAGATAACAGAGATGTCATTACCTTCAGTGGAAAAGAACGATGGCAAACAAAATCAGTATGATTTTAGTTGCCCAGTGCATGACATTAGAGTAATAGGATTAAACTAGACAAGAAAAATAAGACTGTGAATAAATTCTTAAATCAAAGCAGTATAGATCATTGTACACAGAGTATATGGAAGACTCCATCCTACAGATGGGTAGTGAAGCAAGAAATCATCTCTTCAAGCATCTTGGAACAATCACATACCTAAAATCACCATCAGTTGAAAGTGGGAAAAGTGCTGTGCTAAATACTATGACAGGTCTTAATCTCATGTTCAAAGGCACTGGAAATAACAAATTTTCCTTCAGAAATTCAAAGTGAAACTGTATGTATTCCAAAACTGAATGTCTTCAAAAGAGACTCTGAGCATGGAACAGAGGAGATAATAAGTCTTTTGAGCATCCAAACTCAACTTGAACTTCTAAGAACAATATTATCCCCATCAAGAAATTAGGGGGAGGGCATGTTATTTGTTTTTGTGAGGACAAGGATTGTGGTTGGTTGTGGGTTTTTTTTTTTCTAAAGAATCTCCTTCTTGAGATGCAAAACATAAAAAATCTTTCCAAAAGAGCTTCATACGTCTATTACAAAAATGTATTACCTTGAACTATTAAAAGTTACAATGTTTTCAGTTCCACAGATCAAAACTTCTCTCAAAAGCTTAACGCTCCAACTCTTAGAAAGTATGATTTTCTTCAAATTGCATTACTTAAGGTTTTTTTTGCTTAAAACTTACTCGAAAATATTTCTTTTCTATCCCATACAGAAGTTTACTATGTTTACATAGTAATTCCCTCTATCTTATCCTCTGCATTATCTATAATAAAAAAGCAACCTCCCCCTAGACTCCCCCAGTTTTTTTCCAAGCCCTTAGTCCACAGTTCAATTAAAGGTTTCACTGTTACAGATCAAGGTCACAGACAAAGTAGTTTCTTGAAGGAAATCTACAGGAATTATTGCACTCTCCCTGTTGCCTGCATAACTGTGAGATACCAATGGATTTAGAGAACTTCAACACAGATAATGAGGAAGATAGTCTCAGAAAGTGATGGGAAATACCTAGATACAGAAGCCAGATAGGAGTAGGTACTCCATAGATACTAACTTTAAACTGCCACAGCAACAGACAGCTGGATTTTTGCCAAAATTTACCTTTGCAGTTTTAAGACAAAGCATGAGGATGAAGGTAAGATGAAGATTACCCAACACCACAAACAGCCTCTACACCCTCCACAAATCTGGATAGATAGTGCAAAGATACAGTGCATGAGACACTCCTCATGCTTAAGTGTCCAGTTCAGAAAGCATTCAGTTAAGTCTCTAACAAATTATTTACTTTTTTCAATTTTTTTTTTTTTTAATGTGCCAAGAGGCTACACAGAAAAGGTCTACAGCTTCAACTGACTATCCATAACTCCTCTATCAGACTTTGAAACACTGAGTTGCTGGACACCATGCACGTGGACGGTGTTATTTGACCCACAGATCCTGCACGGGTACACACATCAGAGTAGTTCCAAGAAAAGCACTCAGGAGACTCTAGAGGTGAAAACTGAAGCCCACGCTACTCCGATGAAGCAGAAGAATCCTGGTTCTGTATCACTAGCTCTGGTAGCGAAGATACAGTGATTAGACCAGCTGATGGCGACGCAAAATCTAAAGAAACTAGAAAGTCTGGAAGGTGGATACTCAGGTGACTTAAACGCAGAACAGGACAGGGGGAATTAAAAACAGAGCAAATGAAAGAGTCATGGTACCCAAACATTTATTTGAGAGGTACTTCAACAAAGATATGAAGGAAGAGCTGAAGGATAACCGCACCTTTAACATCCATGATGAATCCATCCAATGAATATCATTCTGAAAACAAGCCTCACTATCTGTTTTCCAGCCTGTGAGAAGGGGATTTGGGTTGATCCTAACCAGCAGAACACAGGTCAAGCTGTTCTTTCAAAGTGCTGCCTCAAGCAGTTGTATCTGACATGTGTCTCTTACTGCTACAGTGAAGATCTGAAATTCATGGTGAAGAATCCAGGATTTTAAGGGCATGACACTGAAGTTGGAGCACACATGTAGCAGTGATGGTTGGAGCTGTAAGAAATCCAGGTATCTACAAAAGTGTTGTGGCTAGACTCCCATAAGGATCAAAACTGAAATACAGGAGCTAAACAAAGCAGGATTATTCTGCTGATGGAAACTCAACTATGGGAATAAGGATACTGTAAGTTTGCCTACAAAGGAAGATGCTTCTTAGCAATTAAGTGTTTTCAGTTAATAGCTTATCCATCCAGCTCACGATTTCGAAAGATCTTCAAGAACACAATACATAAAGGGAATCTGGATATCAAACACATAAAAAGTAATTGTTTAACTTGAAACAAATCACTCTCCTTGGAATTCTACCTACACATTTTGCTAAAAGACCTCTTTGAATACCTGCATTAATATCCCCTCCACAAGCAAGTAATGGGAAGATGCAACCACTTCCCTCTCAATGCCATGACTGACATCCATTTTCCTTGCATCCTTTCAGACACAAAACCAGAACATATTTTTTAAAAGTCAAGCTACATATTTATGTTGGAAAATGCTGCATAGATGAGGTGATTTATTATATACTTCGAGAAGTGCATTTTTTACCAGCATTCTTAACTTGTGTTTATATAAGGCCTCCTACAGACATCTGGACTCACTGTATTTTAAGAAAAAAAAACAACCCACAGAAGAATATAAACAACAACTATTGGTTCTTTTTATGGACCTTCACATTTGTTGGACAATATCAGACATCTTTCTTGTGTGCTAATGTTTGCATTTGGTACCTTTCTGGAGCTGCAGTCCTCACATGCATACTGGAGTAACCTAAAACAAAATCTGAAAAGATATTTAATACAAACATTATTGGGTTTTTGTTTGGTTGTTTTTTTTTAAATGCCTGAACATGAAGTATATACTTTCGACTATGTTCACACTATGTTTTCTAGAGCACACCTGTTCATTGCATCAGTCATTCACTGCTGTTAAAGTACAAACTGCCCATAAAGCAACAGCGACTCAGCAATGCAGGTCTAAATCCACCCTTGCTTCTGGAGTCCTTTCGACATCACTACATTTAGAGAAGTACAAATTTACTCCATCATTCCTCTGTTCAGATTAATTCTGCTGCTGCTCACACACTGGGGGCATGTATGATGGGAAAAGACCAGGTCTGGAGAACAAAAAGGAGTGAAGGCTTCCTGGAATGTCTCAAGCACTCACTAATGACTGGGCCTATGCACCTTGCTCACTGGAGAAGGAATGTCTCAAGATTTAAGTTTCCAGAAATTAAACTCTGGACTTCGCTGGGAAATGCAACTTTTAGGACAATGGCCACTGTCACTGCAAAAGATCAGTCCACACTGAGGAACCACATATAAGAACAGGAAATGGGCACCTTGGTTTCTAGGAACTTCTGGATGAATTCTTTCACATATACACCAGAAAAACCCCCACTGGCTAGATCAATTCTAGAACAAAGGACTGGTGATTTTTTTTTTCTTTTCTTCACTGTTCTTTCCCTTCCCTTTCTCTTTTTTCCCCTTCTAACTCTTCCTTTTAATTATCAAGTAACATGAGACCCATCCATATTGCCTATCATTAAATATTTTTCCAACCTATATACTATCTCACTGATTGTTCTTTGTATATTCAATATCTTGCCAAATATTTTGGGTATATTTAGGTAAATAAACTTGACTACCTATGGACGTCAGGTGTTTGTTCACCTCAATTTCAACAAAGGGAATCTGTGAACCTGAGTCACCACTCCCCTCCTTGAGTGGGACATGACACTCATGGTCTTCTGCTAGGCTTGAACTAATAGATCTGCTATGGCAACTTTAACAACAGGATATTAGATACTACCAAAATACACTTAACATGAAGCAAAATGATAGGTCAGCTAAAAAGATACATGGATGGGGAAAAAAGAGCAGAGAACTGAAAGATTGCAGTGCCTGATGGATCCTCCACAGGAAGCAGCATCTGGGGGAACAAAAACAAGCTTTGTGCATTTAATTAATGGCACAGTTGATTTAGTAAGTGAATTTCAGTTAAATTTCCTTAACCTTTGTGTTCTATAAACTGAAAAAAAGCCTGATAAAAAAATCTCACAATTCTTATAATGAAGAGAAATTTCTACTTAAATTCAGTCACAGATTATTAGGTAGCCGAATGAACTGTATTTCTTTACTACCCACACAATTATGTGTATAGATTTTGTACTAGGCATCACAAATCCAAGCTGTTAGCTATCTTATCGCAGCGGAAAAAGGCAAGGATTTTAAGACAAAAGTATTACCTTAATGATTTAGCTGAAGGTTTAAATTCATGCAAGATATTTAAGATAGTAAAATACATATATTTCTACTCTACTAGACAGACCTCAATTCAACTCAAATAAAAATTCAAGTCATTGCAAATGAATATATATTTATCTTCAGGACTATAAACTACAATGGATTATTTTCATACTTTAAGAAAATTAAAAAAAAACACAACTCAAACAAAAAGATCAAAGAACCTCATCCTTGTTTCTTCCTTTTAATTTAACTACCTTGGATATTCTTCCCAAGTGAAATACTTTCTTCCTCCTTTTACACCTTAGAAAGAGTGCCTTTTTCCTTGTGTTTGTCATGGAAGATGACAAGGATGATGAGGGTGACTGGATCCTGCAGGATTAGAGGGGAACTTTAAGGAAAGTTTTCACAAACTTTTGAATTCAAAACCTGTTAGCAATAAAGAAATTTTAAAAAAATAAAATTGCTCTTTCACACTTTAAATTGTTTCTGGTGTTATTGGAAAAGGAATATAGAAGGTCTAATCTGTTCAAAACCTTGTTTAAAAATGCACGGTGCCATGTAGGCATATTCTTGGGTTTCAAATCCAAGTGCAACAGTTGCACTTTGCAAGATCTTTTAAAATGAATCTTCACCCTTTTTATAATATGCATATCCTTGAAAGGTGATGTTTCACACAGCGACAGTTTCAGACCTAAAAAAAAGGTTCCTGTGTAGTACTGCACTTTTAAGAATTCAATATTTTTTTAAAAAAGTATTTAACACAATAAGTGGTTTGACAAAGTGTGAAGCATTCCAATATCGAAAACAGAAGAGGAAAGCATCCTTAAGTTTTTGAATTGAATGCCAAACTACTCACTGTATATTGTGATTCAGTGTCACTCAAGAGTGAGCAGCTTTCAAGACTGATTGAACTCTGCCACTTCTTGCATCTGAGATGCCTACATTAACGTCCATTTTATTTTGTCTGAATTTAATCACCTTCCCTTTCTTAGTGTTCTTTTATTAGTAGATATTTGAATAAACACCACTTGAAAGCCTGTAAGGAAAGCTTGAGTGACGCTCCAATAAAAACATACAAACAAATATTCACATATTTTACTGTTCTAACACAAAACGTTCTCTATAAAGAGTAGAAATGAAAATAGTGTCAGGTAACAGGATCATCTAAGGATGCATTAAATTTCTTTTTCCACAAAATAATTAAGTTTCTTCATTAAAATCAGACAGTATTTCAGTTCTACAAAAGAAGCCTTATAGATCTTTTCTTGTACTTCCAATAGAAATTAAATTAGGACAGATAAAAGATTTCAGAGAGATTTTGTTGCAACACTAGGAACCCACTTTAAGTAAGGAATTAATGTAAGGTTTTATTTTTGGTCACTTATGTGACTTAAATACCAATTTAGAAAAATTTGACTGATTCTTAAGCTTCACGAATTCCACTTCCGTAAAACTTCTATTTCCTCTAGTTAAATCAATTTTTGGAAACTTTGTTTGGAGGGTATAATCTATTTCCACTGAAAATACTTCAAATTTTTCTAAGAATAGAAGGAAGGTGCTATTATTGTTTTGCTTCAGAAGCCAGTCCCAACTATCAGAAAAGACCTGGCATGGCCACACACACATCCACAAAAAAGTGTTCAGGTGCAGGATCATACAGATCAGTAAAGAATATACAAAAAATCATAATGTATAATACTGTGACAGTTTTGAAATATATTCACAAACAGTAATCTCTGACTACCTGTAACTAAAGTGGCCATAAATCCTGAAGAACCTTGTCTATAAAATTGAGTAACGCATCAATATACTGTATTTCTTCTAAAAATACCCGTATTTTACACTGATATACAAGGTATCTGCTTGCAAACACAGAAGTAGCCATAAATAAAACTTTATTCTTTCATTTCATTTACAAGCTACCAAGTACCATGTATTTACACAGCACTGGACACTTAAAGTAGTTGCAGTCACAAAATGATCCAGACAGCTGTTGATAAAGTAAAGGATCTTAAGATAAAAGCAAAGTAATACTGTAACAGATAAGTGGCAAAAAAGCAGTTTTGCCGTCATGATCAGACTTGCATGTTGCATCAATTCGGGTTGAAACGACTGAGCGCCATGCGATTCTCAGCTTTAATTGTTTGCAGTCTGGCTAAAGTTTGTACAGTTATTTCTCTTTTGCAGTGATTAAAATAAAAAAGTTAAAAACTATAGCAGCAACAAGCAAACCCTGTGACAGGAAGGCAAGGTTTAAGAACTAAAAAAGTTTACACAATGTGCTTAGGAAGGTTGCAGAATTTATCTTCCATCGGCTGGAGTTCGACTGAGTGACAACATGATTCGAGCATATCTTTCACACAGTTCGTGTGTGGAGTAGGAAGGTAGCTTTGGCGGGTCATTGAAACCTTTAATCTCTGTAGAACAATCTAGCAGTTTTGGCAGGAAATCTGTCAGCTTTTCTTGCAAGTTAGCTGCAAATAAAAGAAAAAAAACAAATACAAGCATTTATGTCTGCAGGTAGAATTCTCCTTTTTCCGTCCAACAGTGACTTTTTTTTCTTCTTATTGGTGGGTGTGAAGAGGAGGAGTTTCACTTGGGAATAATCCACTGTCTTCAGGTCTGACAGAAATAACTAGGCTATACCAATTCCTAGTAAGATGTTAACATAAATGCCCCTTCAGATGATCTAACAACAAATGGTTTTCTATTCAGAAAGCATGTCCCCCTTAAGGCCTAGTATCCCAGTGCAACATATGGAAAAAATTGTTATTTAAATGTGTATGGGAATATTCTAAAGCCAGGGTACCTCAAAATGCCTTACCAAGGCAAAAAACATTTAGGTTCAGTTCAAACCATTGAAAACAGCACATTTATTAAAAAAGTGCACAAGGATCTTTACCGTAAAGAATAAAAGACTTACGTTCCATTTCTTGTCCAAGGTAGGAACACCAACGGTTTCTCATATCTTCCACAGCAACAATATCTTTTTCTTCCATTTCATCCACCAGTAGTAATGGCAAACACGGGACAATAAGCTCATTCATAATGATCAGGCCATTATTTACTTCCTGATCATCTCCTGATTCAAACAGCGCTGCAGCGTGTTCATTTAGTTTCTTCATAAACCACCACAAAAAAGGAAAGCCTTTAAGTTTTCAGCATTTTACAGTCTGCCATGCATCAGTTTGTTCTAAAGCACAGTCTTCCTGATAAAGCTACCTAGTAATCTGTATTAACCAGACCTGCATTTTAACAATTACAGCAATGATGCATATACTCTATTAAACCACTTGAACTTGTGCTATTCCTCAAGCCATTTCCATTTGATACTTGCCAACTCAGTCTTTGCAGCTCTTCTTTTTAAGTTTGAAGTCTTGTCACCTGCTTTTTTGTCAGTATTGCTAAAAGTGACAAAATCAAGCAAAACCCCTTTTGTGTCCTGCTCATGCCTTTTCCAACGTTTGTCTCCCTGTCAAACTGTAGCAACAGGGTGAGTCTGCTCACCAGCACTGTCAGTTGTTGTTCCTACCTAGCCACCTAGCCCAGGTATGATGGCAGTGAGTACAGTATTTACAATCATTGATTATTCAAAATAAATCAGAATGTCTTCTTATTTTTGCTCTTTTTCCTTACATAAGGCTAGGTATGAAGTTGTTAATGAAATGGTGTTTTGATTGGTTTTGTTTTACATGATGGCAATACTTTTCTACTAATTAATTTTGTTAAAGCTATGCAGTAAGTTCACCTTTTGTAACATACTTCACCCTTCACTTACTAGCAAACATTCTCGTCTGTAGTGAGATATCAGCTCTTCATCATGCCCTCTGTATAGGCCTTTGGACAGGAGTTCTTTGTTATTCTGGTAAGCATAGATAAGGTAGAGCAAGGCTTCCATGTAGCTGAAGTAAAGAAATAAAAACATTAGAGGCAACACGGTAAAAACATCAGATGCAACAGGTACCATTTCTGTTTCATGGTAACTACTGTGTTCTTCAAAGGATAACTAACTTTACTTACGTGACTAAATCCACTCCTCCCCACCCCTTCATAATGTTTCTTCTACCACACAATGGGCATCATCTCACTTACTCCAAAATAGCTTTGGATTAGCCTCAAGTAGAGATTTTTAATTCTCTGATTTCTAGAAACCCATTTCGGACAGCCAGCCACTGAAGTTCAGGTAGTTACCCTGAAAACAAGCAGTTAGAAATCTGACTTTTTAGTCAAACTAAAAAAAAAATCTAGGAAGAGAAATTTTGTAATGGAAATAGCAATGGGTCCTCAAAAGCTACATCTGCTCATAGTTCCTTGCATTCCTAAATATTTATTGCTTACGTAATACAAGAACAGTCACTGATCCTTAACTTTTTTGTCTTAAAATAAAAAGCTATGTTTTCATTAAAAGAAGTGGTCCTGTTACCCACTCCTCAAGCACATTTCTCTGACCCTATTTCCTGCTGCTAGTGGCTTAATTCCCAATAATTTTTCTTTGTCTCCTTCCCCTAGTTGTGTGACCTTTGCCTAAGACAACTATAGTGGCATCTAACAATAAGCTAAGCTATTTTACATCATCATTACTGCACATCCAAGCTTGGAGTCCTCATATATCTTGAGTCTGAGGAGTAAGACTACAGTGTAAATTAGTGAACAGAGTCTGCCTTTTCACAACTGAAGTGTATCTAAGCTCCTGCCTATGAAGCCAAAGTCTAAAAATCACCAAAGCTGCTCACAGAATTATGGCGCTCACTAGGTCTACCTTTATTTCCAAAGATGCAGAAAGCACACGACTGCGGAATTTTAGCCCTGCTCTGAAAATGATATTTCAGTCAAAATCAAAAAACTCTACTGGCTTTCCAAGAAACTTAAAAGCAACTAAGGTCTACAGTTCATTCATTTTTCAGTTACTGACACAAGAGTGAACTGCAGATAAAACTCCTGCTGAGGTTCATTAGCTCACTGTGTTCATCTCACCCTCAGCAGGTTGCTATTCTGTACTACAGTCAGCAGAGATATGCTTGAAAGACCTTTTAATTCTCCACCCACAGTGTAAAGCGTGCTTGTCAACCGCCATAAGGGACCACGAGTTAACATGGAAAGCAAGCATGAAAAAAGATACATCGGGTTGCTTTTTTAATGTTGACTTTTTGTTTGTTCAGCACAGTACAATTATTTAAAGAACTCAGAGACCACTCGGATAAAGGCCAATTTCTGGCTCCATCTAGAGACTGAGCACTGGTAGGTATCCATTAGTGTTACTAAAACTATGAAAAGTTGATCAGCTGAAGGAGACAAGTTTCTGAAAAAAGCCTCAAAACACTTCTACTAATGAATGTTGTATTTCAATTATGAAAGTCTATATGTTCATAAATATTTTTAAAATTACGTTTTTATGATTTCAGTGCTAATAAGGGAATTGGAAGAGTTCATCAATTTAGTCTCATTTTTAAAGTAAGGGTGGTAGCACTGCCCTCTACAGTGTAAAAGAGGTGAACCTCAGTAAATAACTCAGTCCTTTGGGAACCTGTAGCTGAAACATTGCAGTAAGATGCCTTTAGAGCACGTCAGTGCATACCCAGATCCTTACCCATCCTCAAAGCATGCTTAACTCTAGTCTTACTATCTTCTTATTAAATAACTCTTGAAGCATTTATGAAATCGCATTTCTTGCCAAAGGGAGTGAATGCTACACTTGTTTGGATGTTAGATGAGTCTGGTATTTTATTTTTTATTTCTGACCAACATTAGAGCCTCAGACTGGTCACTATAGTGTTGTTTTCTAAATTACAAAGATGTTTGGTAACAAATGTCTCACTCTAACTCTACAAATGAATGTAAATAAAGTATACCAGAAAAACTGTTCAGCACAGCTTCCCTCCCTCCCCTGACATAATCAGAATATATTTACAGTATGAAGCAGATTAATGCAAACACCGGTATTTTAGAGTTGAAGGTGTCATCCTGGAATCCTAGTGCCAAGGATCTTCAAGATCTTCTATTCCTGTCTGCATGCTTAGAGTGTGCATGAAGTCCAGGGGTAAAACAACAAGGATTCCTATATGCCACACTGATGCCCATGACAATTTTTGCCTCCTTAAGGGATCAAGCAATAACAGAATGTTTATTTTTCTTAAACCAGCCAGGCAATCTTCCAACTATCCTTTCTATGCGAGCTGTTTAAGGCTGATGAAGTAGCATACTGCAATTTATTTATTAATGAATGTTCTATTTATTACATGCTAGCAACCAGAAGATAAACCAAAACTATGAGCTCATTGTGTCAGCCACTCAGACATAGCTTGTAACAAAGACACGGCAGTGTCTTTCCAATAGATCTTTTTGTTTTGTTTGGACTCTTTTTTTGGCAACATATAAAACAAAACAAAAAAAATGATGTAATTGACTACACATCATACAGACATAAAAACCCCTTTTATTCCCACTATAATTTCCTTATCTACTGTGTTATAAATTAAAAATCAGTGACTGCTACAGAATTTTTTTCACAATCCAAGATTTGTATCATGTAATAACTCAATTTTCACACCACAGATGTCAGCTACTGGATATTCTGCAGCTAATAATTTTATTCCTTTGGGCGTGCATGGGAAGAGGAGCTACTTTTGAGCAACTGTTTCAAAAACTCTTCTGCAGAATGTTTTCAGGCATTTATACTGTAGTCATCACCCTTATTGCATGTGTAAAATCAGAGAATAAAACTTAGCTGTAGTGCATGAAGTACATAAATGTCACCAATCTTCCTGACTTGGTTGAAAAAAAAAAGAGAAGGCAATGAATCACCATTACCTCATAGAGCTAAGAAGAACCAGCTACAACTATGATAATTAAGCATGATAGTTTTTCTCAAAATTGTTCTCTCTTCCTGACCTTTAAAGCCCATCATAGGCGAAATTTTGAATCGAACATGCAGAAGGTAAAACTTTGCTTCTGTGGGAACACCCAATAAAAAGACAGATAAGATGGGAACTTGATTAATTGTGGTTGCTGATAAAAGCAGATAAATGTACATGCACATGTAGTGGCAGAGAAGAAAGATTTTTATGGCTGAGGGATACCCAGAGCACTGAGAGTAGGAGAAAAGGAGGAATACAGGTGCATGTGGAAGGTGCTCTGAGATGAGCCCATGGCCTTATAAGATATTGGAAATGGAGATTAAGAATAGGAAACTGCAGGGAAACTTTGAGGTAGATGCAGGACAGAAGACATTAATGTTCTGTACTACCACTTACCTCTTTTTTTGGAAAAACTCCAATCCTACCATGAGAAACATGGTTGTTTCCCTGAAATTTCTATAGTCTTGATGCCATCTCTGCATATAAGAAAGAGTATATAAAATTTTATCCACAGAAATGAAATACTTTTTTTAATTATTATTTTTATACATGTGTTACTACTTAATGTCAAATACTCACAGTAAGTGCCACAAACCCCTAGTAAGCTTACATATGCGAAAATCCACCCTCTCTGAATAAAAAGAAAACTCTTAAATATCTAAAATAGTTATAGATGAGTTTTTTTTAATTTTTTTTTTTAAACAGAATGTATTACCATTAGAAAGTAACACAAAGAATCTTTGGAGAACCACAGTTAGAATTATATGATATTCCCTTTCTTTTTCCTCAAAACCAGTTGAAATTAATCCAAAAAAAAGCTTTTTCATATGCTAAATACTAAGCTTATCTTTCAATATAAGAGTGACTGAGAAAAAGCCTGAACACTTTACATGGAAAGTGACAAAAACTCAAATGCAATTCAGACTGTGGAAATGTTCATACTAGAGCAGAACATCTATCTTACTGTATCACAATTTATACAAATTGGCTTTACAGGTAAATGTTCTAACGTGAGAAAGGTGCTTTTACTGCAGTGAACTTTAAATTGTTCATTAGAGATAAAATAGAGGACAGCATACCACAATACATAGCCACTTACATGAGAAAAGGTCCATGAAATGCCAACTCACTACACAGCACAAATACTGATACAGTCTTTGGAGAAACCACCAGTTAGCTCCCTCAGAAGCTGAAAAAGTGGTACGTATCTGCAGGGGAACAGGCACCTCCACTCTTACTCTTAAATCTAGGATTGTTTATTCTACCTGTGCAATGCCATTCAGAAAATGGTAAAATATTGAGCCTTGCACAACAGAAATCCCACTACGAGAATCCTTCCCCCTCACAGACTAGGAAGGGCACATTGTAATGTAGTAGCATCTATTGCAGGTCTTGAACCTGGTAATCAGAAATAACAGATAAATATTTTTCATTCGGTTTGTTGAGGAAAAGTTGTCCTGAATAAGGTCTTTGGACCTAACAGCAGAGCAATGAGATATAAGCGGTGCAGTGGTATCTGTATAGAACATAAATATTCACTGTAAAGAGGCCTTAATGAACAGTATCAATGCTGTAAATCCAGCTACAGAATTAGCTTTAAATATGAGATTATTTTGCAAATACTGGCGATGATTATTTAATGTCTGAAATTTGCTCTTTTTTTCTTTCCAAGCTTTTCTTTATAGTACAAGAGGAAAAATTAAATGCATAAGCTGGTTATGTATGATCTCAGCAAACAAAAAGAATTTGGTGCTCATCAGAAAATGAGAATGGCTGCAGAGATAGCCGGAGGAAAAGCACAAATGTGACTGTGCCTGTAACCCAGTTCTCAAGATGCATAAGGCTGGGCTTAGATTCTCACTCCTTCACTGCTAGCTGTTTCTGACTAGAGAAAGTCAGTTGGCTCATATTCTGATAAATTAGGAAATACAGTTAGTGATGTCGAGACATATTAAATAGTAAGTGCTGACTCAAACTTGACATTTCATTTTTGACATTCCAAGTCATTGGAATTACAGATGTGGAAAAAACCGCAGCTTTAGATCAACTGATCAGAGCAGCTTTCCTACAAATTAATGGTCTTTCAATAACCAGTTTTAACTTCTCAGTGTGACACAAGAAGAAATTTGCAAAGAGCTTAATGGTAACTATTTCACATTACAATTTAATTAAAAGCATAAAAAATACTGACCTCATATTCCTCCATGTTTACTTCATCTGGCTTTATCATTTCAAGCTTCGCTTGAGCAACCTTCATTATGTTACGGCACCTTACAAAAAGCAAGAAATCATGGTATATTACTGGAAATTTACAAAGGATGTTATCCACACAAAGCAGCCTTAAATAGTATAAGCTACAGCCTTATGCAAAAGAGTATGAGAACACTGTGGAAAATGTGCTTTTTATTATGCACTGTATAATCAGCAGGAGAGGGCATGCTTTTGAAGTACGTATGATGAAGACTTGTGCTATTTAAGAATTACTTCCTGGTTTATTTTGCTAGATTGACACAGTGCTCAGTCCTTTTTAATTTGAAGTTCAGATAGCTTGAAACTCCCCAATATTTCCTTTTCAAAAGGAACATTAGGATTATTCATGACACAGAAATAAAACTTATGTTCTCTAATTTTCCATGTTTTCTATCTTTCATTTTATTTCTTCAAACACATGGAATTTTGAGTGGAAAAAAAACACTGTCTTGCTTTCAAGTAAGCTACTGATCTAGCCTGTAGGACTTTGTTATCTCCTGCTGGCTTTCAGAACAGTGAAGAAATGCAGATTACACAGCCTTACACAGTGTTTTGAAAGAAGGTACAGAACTCTACATGGAAAATTATGAACAATGCTGAGTTTTTCTCCTTGTTTCATGTTTACCCAACTTCATGTTTACTCTTTTTATGTATAGATTTTTATACAGATGATATTTTACAAAATATACATGCAAGCTATTAACTAGAAGATAAAGCCAAAGACATTAGCCTTCCTTCTATTACATGCACTATCCAAATACAAGGGGGCATCTCCATACATGAGAAAATGTTCATGACCACAGGAAATGAGACATACAGATCTTATTACCTTTCGTCAAAGCTAAGATTGTGATCTCCAAACTGTTCCAATAATGTTCTCTCAATTATCTTCTTTGGTGCCTGGTTTTGGATGAAGTAAACAATTGCATGACGCAAACGGTAATCACATTCAGGTGGTGGATCTTCCTGGGCTAATTTTAGCAAACGTGTGTATTCCAATTTAATTGCCTAAACCATTTTAAAAAAAATATGCATTATTATTTCTGGCTTTTAACTCTTAAATGTCACAGACACTAACAGGATAATATATGCTGATGGCCTTTTGCCTACAAAACATTTTTTTACTATTCCATAGTCCACCTTTCTAACAAGTCTGAACTAGGCCTAAAACAAAATGCCTCCCAAAAAAACATACAAAAAACTCTCCTCCAGACAAATGGTAAACTCCCCAGCTTAGCCTGCCAAAATCCCAGGTAGTATTTTACCTCAAAAGCAGTTACAATCCTGTGTAACATCTTGTGACAGAAGGTTTATCTTACCCCTAGAGAGCCTTCTTCAAGCCCAAAAGCAGTATAAGATTTCAGACACTTTACTTCAAAGAATCTTCTAAAATCTCATAAGGTAAAAAAAGTACCTCTAGCACACTGTTTAAATGCAAATGCATGAATAAAACACATTCTACAGAAAGTTTAACAAACATGTATGATTTTTGAAACACTAAGTGGGAATGAAAAATGTCTTTCAACAAAAATCAAACTGTAGAATTTCTAAAGAAAATACTTCAACATGAATAGTATTAGTCTCCTATAGGGCAGGACAAAGTCCTCACTAAATATTTTAGATCACTTTAGAGGTCATCAGAAGTGTCTACTTTTCTACCTTTGTCAGCACAGCAGAGTTTAATGAACACACCTGTTATAATCACTAGGTTTTACTCACTGAAACTACACAGCATAAACAAGAGCAACAACAAGAAAAATAATTAGAAACACTGTGAAAAATGCTAATATGTTCCATAATTTATCTCTTAAAATAGGGAGGTGATCAGATTGCTAACACTAAATGTTGACTTGAAACAACAGTAGCTTTACACATTACCAAAATTTCAATACAACATACTCACAGAACAAAGTTACAAAGCAGGCAGAAAATTACACTGTTCAATATTTCAAATTCCTTTATGTTGAGATACCTGGAATTAGCAGGTAAACTTCTTGACATTTAACTATCAGAAATTTGGGATCCCATTCTCTACTACTACACATTTTGTTTCAGGACTAAACATGTGGGTAGGATACTAATCGCACAGGCTTAAAACACAGAGCATGTGGAGAACTTGAAACTTAAAACGTTAAAGCAGAACTTTCTCTTAAAATGTTAATCTTACTAACAATAAAAAAGGAAGCTTGGGAGAACCGATTAAAAATATCAAAAGTCACAGAGTTTCTATTATCTTACATCGGAAGAAATTCTACTATTAAAAAACCAACGTGGATAACTATGCAATTAAATCCTGTTTAATAGAGTAGGCCAGAAAAAAAGCAATTGTTATTAGACATTTTTTTCAGAGAATTACTTAGAAGTAGAAAAAAATGCAACACAAAATCTGTATTTTTATATACATATTTAAACAAAATAAAATGGTACACTACAGATTCATAAATTCTATGTACAAGGAAAAAATAACACTATTTCTTTACACAAAAAACTGGAAAATAGCATGGTAGAAAAAGTATTAAATGCTTTCATTTTCTCACTTAGAATGTTATATAAAGATCTGAAGGCAAACACTGCAAGAAACTGCCTATAATGTTTAAAGAAGGATGATTGGAAGGAGTAATTGATCAACAAATATCTTAATGGATTTGTATTAGTCACATCTCAAGCCTAACATCTACAGGGAAGTGAAACCTCAGCAATAACAATGACCTCTGTCAAATGGGTTTTATCTGGGTTACATTAAAACAAACATCATAGGAAAACCCAACAATTTTCTGTAAATACTTATTTTATAAGAAAAGCAAGCACATGAAGAAACCCAAAATATATAAAAAAACATTAAAAATATCATAGAATATTTTCCAAGTTTATGGCATAATGAGATTTCACCTGGTACATTTCAAAACATGAGTTATTTCACGAAATAGGATCACTTCGTCTGCATACATTCATACTAATGTATTCATGAAAAAATGAAGCCTGTTCTACCTCTTCTAAATTACTGAAAACATGATTCAGCAAAAAAATCAGTAAGGAAACTTGTCTAACCTCCAATAATCTAATGTCAGAACATTTTCTCACTCCAAGACAAATTCTGTCCCCCGTGAAGTAGAAACATTTAAGCAATCAACATTTCAACTGAGCATTGTTTTGATAACTCTGAAGCACTAAATATAATTAGATTTTGACCTGCATTTCTGTTTCAAAATCAACAAAACATCCTTCATATTTAAAAAAAATTAAGTGTAATTAAACTTTCTGTTAAAGGGTTTGATTTGATCAAATGAGGATTTTTTTTCAACTTAAGAGATTGGTATCTTTTCATTGTATAATACTGAATGTTGAATAAAACCTATTTCATTACACAAAGGCTATGGCAGGTGTCTCTTCATTCTCTGAGGGCAGGGACAATTAACAGATACAGCCCTGCCAACAAGTGTTATGGCCATGACACGTCTCCAAGTATCCATTACAAACACCCACACAAACAGACAAAATAACACAACCCATGAGATTACAATTTCCTAAGAGGTTGGAGAAATCTTTTTGGTGTGGTTGGGGTTTTTGTTTGGTGGGTTTTGCTTGGGTTTAGGTTTGTTTGTTTGGGGTTTTTTGTTGGTCACTTGTTGTTTGTTTGAGAGGGGTTTTTTTGTCTCTTGGGTTTTAACACTACAACAATTAAGAAGAAAACAGACTGCTACTCAATGGCAAGTATGAAACTTCCTCCCCCTCTCCCGATCACATTTGAGAGGATTTTACATCATGTCAAAGTAATTCCCTTTCCAACACCCTGAAAATTCAAAAGATTACGAGCTAAAAATTCTCAGAAGTTTAGGACAACTAACACAGTTTAAAATCTTGTATCATTGTGAAAAGTACCAACCACAAAAAGCCTAATGTCTAATTCCCAATAACAAAGCACTGCATAAATAAGTAGCATTGACATCCATGCAGTTATATAAAAGTAATTTATATTTACTAAAAAAAAAATTTAAGGAGTACAAAACAAGGCTATCTTCTTTAAATAAGCAAAAAATGACTAAACACCGATGTCCCTGGGTAAAAAAAAAAAAAAGATACTCTAGAGAGTCTAGCAAAGGTATGGATTTTATTACTAACGGGGGGGGAAATACAAACTCTTACTGATTACACATCTAGGTTTTATGTTACTTGCTACTATTATTAGAAAGCTAAAATGTAGAAAGGCATATAAGCTACTGCTATCAAGGCAGTGTACTGCTCAATTAACAGGGAAATAGCTATCTATTTTTCATGGGCAAAACAGAGGACTGATATCCCAGAAGAGTACATACAAATGCTGAAATACTCAATATATTGCAAAGGGTAGAGGGAGAAGGCATATCTACTAACAAGAAAGTCAGAGGAAATAAAGTTGAAAACGTTAGTTGTACCTTAAAGAACCCTGCTTCTGGCCCACACCTGTCATAAACATTCCTGGCTTTACCTATAGCCATGATAATACCTTGCATGTTCGGGGTCAGCATGACCTGCCACAAAGGATTTAAGGTAAAAATTTTGAATGATTAATATTTTAACGACCAAATTCAATATGCTCTTAGACTCATGCAACATGAAAAGCAACTTAATGCATGCATACATTGAAATGGCTGCAAATCACTCATGGCATGTGTATATATCTTTACTATCACAACACAGGATTAAAGAAAGCTTACAAAAAAAAAATTAAGAACTGTGTCAAACACACTTATAAAGTTACATGGTCCAAACTTTCCAGGAAAGGAACATGCATTGTTCAGCATTAATATCCATCAGAAACTGCATACTGAACAAGTGTTACCCATGGCCAACAAAGGATTAAAAAAAAAAAAAAATAGTGTTTCCAGTAGAAAAATCACCCGATCACACTTTATATATACTAAGAACATAGTAAAATATACTGCCTGTTTTATACACTTACTTTAATACCAAAATAAGGGACCCATTGCTGTAAATGCAATTGGTCCCTGAAGCATTTGTAAAGAAATTCTTAAAAATCAAACCCAAAACATTTAAGTAACACAAAGCCAAATATAAGACACACATCTCACAGCTATTCATATCAATTATATACAATTTGGTACATCTGGATTACTCAGAAAAACCTTTTCCCTTGTTATCTTAGAGCAAACAAACACTCCCTCGCCCTCTGCCCAAGGTATAGCCAGTACAACAATAAAAGATGAAGAACCCTGAACTCCCACATACTACACACACAAACAAAATAAAAAAGGGGAACACACCTACAAAAGGAACAGGGAAATAGGGAAGAAAGTTGTCCTTTAGAAAAACAATGGCATGGAGATCACAGTGGAAAAAAGAAAAAAACCCAAAAGCAAGTCATTAGGTGAGGCTAAATCCTCATTTCTTTAAACGTGGACACTACACATTTGTGAGAAGCCAAACTCAGTGTGATGTTGCCACTTAAATCATTTTATTATACAAAAAAACACTCCCAGTTACAAGTGATCACAATTACAGGGCTGAATGATCTGAAACATCCATTTGCCTAGGGAAGCAATAGCTCCCCACAGGTCACCCAAGAACACGTGCTCAAACACCTGAGAACAGGGACTGCACCAACACTAGCCCCAACCAAAGTAAACATGGAATAAGCAGTGTCATGGCAGGACAGTTTAATGACCTGGCAGTGTTGCTTTCTACTGCTAAAATAAGGCACCAGAAGATGTCTCCCAGGATAACATGGGCCTCTCATCTGTTCCTCAAGTAGTACCAGATACAGGGATTTACAGGGGGGTTGTTTTTCATAAGCTTTGGAAGAGTCAGATTTACCATCTATACCACTTCAAGGCTATTTTCATGGATAATTTAATCCCTGAAGTCTGAAAAACTTAACCTTGGCAAATAAGGGAGTGGACTGGAACATTAACTTTATTGGACCAACAAGAAAGCACAAACACCAAGAACATCACTCATTATCCCCTCACTTCTTAAATAATGTAGTAGTCCAGTCTATCACCAGCATTTCAAAAGCTATCTGACCTAATGCAAGCATTCAACTTTCAGAGCTAAAAAGACAAATAGACCTCCAGTGTATATGGTACCATGCAAAGCGTGCCCAATTAGAGTAGCTAGTGCCCAATTAGAGTAGCTAGTGCTTTCTTTTCATATTTCACTACAAATTAAGATATTGTTAATATTATAAATCGCTAAGCATTTAGTTTTGCAGGAATCTGTTAGGTGTCACAATGTGCAAACATGCCAAAAATTCTCATCAGGCAGCACAAGAAAGCACCGAGGAGGAGTGGTGCACACAACTGCAATCAAATGTACCTCATCGTCATAACCCCCCTCCTCTGACTCAATCACAAAAGTCCCTACATCAGGAATCGCCACCTCTACAACTCGCTGGTTAGGAGATGGTTGAGCTGGGACATTATCAGAGCTCTGCAGAAGAAAACCATTATCAGTATGTGTGTGTGGACAAAAAGTAAATCAGAAAGTAGAAAATTATGGAGAGATGCAAACGGACAGGTTGGATCAAGTAAAATGATGTGCACTGCTGAAGATCTGAAAAATATTATAAATATCACTTTTATTCTAATTACAGTTTCTTAATTTTTAAGCAGTACATTTTGAAATAGTATTAGTAATTATAGCTTAATTTTTGTCTTTATTCATTAATTACACCTTTACAGGTTAGTATGCCAGTATCACAACTTTAAATTCATTACAAATTTAAGGCAGTCGTTAAAGGGCAAGTCTGTGAACCAGCACTTTTCATATATTTCACAAAAAACCCACTAAATAAATCCAATGTATTTGATGAATTCACACTAAGGGATGGCAGCAAGCCAAACATTAACATTTCCTGATGTTCTGGGGTAAAAAATAAAATATACAAAAAAAAATACAAAAAAACCTTTAGCAATCAAAATATTAGAAGGAATATTTAAGGGTGCATACATTCAACAGTTGTGGGGTTTTTAGAAGAGTAATTTGACAGAAAATCTAGGGAATATTATGCAAGTCACTGAAATTCTTGGCATGTTGAAGTTTTAAACAATGGAGGAGACAAATCTCAGCTCTTAAGTCTATCATGGTATAATAGCCAGTTAAGAATATTACAAATTAAACCTTGACTCTAAGCTATCAGTGTGCCATGCTACCTTTCCTGAAACTATTACAACCATCTCATTTTTTTAACAAAGATTCCAGAAACATGAATTGTATCTATTTACACTCAAAAAGATACAAAGGAAGACTGCGCAATCAGAAGGCAGAAAAAAGGACAAAAGGTCAGAAAATGGATGCAAATGATCATCTGGCAACTAATCTACAATCCTGTTTGTTACATGTTCTAATGTTGGCCTTCCTTCTTTTAAAATGGACAAACAAGAAGTGAAGGAAAGGAATACATGTCTGCATGTCAATATATATGGAAGCAGAACGGTTTAAAAGCATGTTGATACACTGAGAAGGAAGCACAATTCTGCCTAAGTTAAGTTTGAGTATACAGAAAGCAGCTTTTAAACATGAACAGAGTACCTTCAGATTAGCTAGAAATTGGCTTTAGATTCTAAGAGCTGAAATAGATTTGTTTCTAAATAAAGGAGTTTGCACAGTTTGGGATTTTGTTTGTACTTTTTAAGAGTCATCCACCTTGTTGCAGAACAACGCAGTGAAAATCCTGCAGTAAGACAACCTGCATCTAGCTCATTAAGCTTATCCTCAAGTTCCCCATGTGGTTTATCAGCCACAGTCTTGCAGTCCTACAGCTGATCACTGTACAAAGTGGCATTAGTCTAAACTAAAACATTTTATCCACAGAATTAAGTCTGCAAGATTCTTCCACATCCCACCAGGATGGATGCTCACAGACCCTAGAAAGGACAGCATCACGCAAGGTATTTTATTATGGGTTTGATATCTTCATAGCTACCCTTCAGCTGGAAGTAACTCATTAAACAGCTTCCCCCTAAGCTATTCTGTGTTCTGATTAACAACAAAAAAAAGTCAGATATGCAGTAGCCTAAAGCATTAGTGGTAGAGCATCTTTTCATCCTGTTAGTTTCCCTGTTGGCTTTCATTTCAGTTTAGCCGACAGAATGTGCTTCTCTGCTCTCCTCACAACACGGGGATGGAAAATACATCAGGTATAAGAGTCAACAAGTTGTCATGTCATTTGCAAAGGCTTTAAAAGGACTTAAAAGATATCGGAGACTAGACTGCTTTTGTTTAATGAAGATTCATACCTGAACTTAGAAAGGATGTTTCAAATTTTACACAGATTTAAATTGTTCAGATCTCTAGTGGTTACTAGGGGCACATAAGGAAACTCTACTGTACATTTCATATCTTTTATCCTTACAGATATGGTTCCAAGACAGATGCATGTATTTCTTTAAAGGCATTTGCTTTTCGGGAAAATACATTGGTCATTTACCTACATACTTACAAGGAAGCAAAAATAACAACTGCTGAAAGAAAAATCTAACAGTATTAGTTTCATAATAACTTATGAAGTAGTTAACTTCCAATTCCTCCTAGTATTTGTTGCATGAAGTAAAAACAGAATCATCCAACACTAATACTTATAACCAGTTTAAATAATATATGCATCTGAGTCAGGAAAAAACAACACATTTTCATCAAGTTGTGAATTTGCATTAAAAGAATATTGTTTGAAATCCACTTATTTTTGAAAGCTACCTCCATAGGTCTTTCAAGGGAAATCAGTTATAACCTTCTATTTCTCAGATAAAAACCTTAATTATAAAAACCTGAATTTTTAAAGCAGTATTTTTCACGTCTTGTATATGGAATGTCAATGTTTACTCCTCAAAATTAAATGGAACCATCTAATATTTTGAAAAGATGGTGGGCACAAACACATGATTGTCATTTGAACAATATGCTGTAATCTTCACAAGTCATGTAATCATAGAAGGACATCTATCTTGGTATTTCTAGTATTCTACACTCATTATTGTAGTACATACTTTCTAGACGGACGTTAGTATTGGGAACATCCTTGAAGAAACTGATTTTCAGGTCGAAGTTTCTACACACACACTCTTTTTTCAGTTATTATATCATTTACTTGCAAAATAAAAGCAAAAAAGTATTCCAAGCTTAAAAATATCCTCACCGTATCCATTATAGCTTCTGGACCTCTATCTTCTTGTTCAGCTAAAGCTTTACTGATTGCTTGCACAGAATCTTCTTTTAAGTGCTTTGAAATATCAGTTCTTGATGGCTGCTCTAAATATTCTGGTTCTCCTGCTTGAACTTAGTGACAGAAATAAGATAATAATTTTGTGTGTTAACATAAGCATGAATTTTGAATTGATTAGTTTTATTTGGGTCAGTGTCTCTTAGATAAGATAACCCACGCAGAAAATGCAAGGTAGGTCACACCATTCTCAAATACAACTTTGCATCAGTCTCAGGTCATTTTGAACACTTTCATGTTAATGGACCCATGATTTTACATCAGGAACAACAGACCTGTTCTGATCTAGAGAACCATTAAGTCTCTTGAGTAAGGGGTGTTCATCAATCATATGGAGGGTGACTGAGAAGAAAGATGAGATTCTACTTGGACCTTCTGCGGGATGTAGATCCAATATATGGAATGACCTACAGCCATTTGAGTGCCAGATATATTTATTTTTACTTCGCAAAATAATCAACATATTCTTTGGACTTAAGGGAAATCTCAAAGTCCCACACACACTTGAGGGCAAAGAAAATTATTAGCATAAATAGTGCCTTATATCCCTTAAATTATGAAAGAAAATTTTTGCAGACCTAAGAGATTCATTTAGTACTTTCCCTTATTAACAAAAGAACAAAAACCTAGTCTCAAAGTGTTTGCAAAGTCAAAACATACAGGAGATGAAGTCATTCTCCAGTTTGCAAAAAGAGAAATGCCCTTAAATCACTGCACTTTCTATATTCAGTTTGTAGTCATAGACAATTATGAGAAATATACTCTCAGTCTTAATGACTCAAATACAACAGTGAGAATATCTGGACAGCAGCTTCACTACACAAATCCATCACATTGTCTTTCATATGATGTACATACAGCCTTCTGCAATGAAGCAAAAGCTTGATGTAAGCTAAAATCTGGCAGGCTTTTGTGTGTAAAAGGCGGCACATGTTTTGAAGTCAGGTTGCTAGTGGTCTTCATAAGCTACCTTCCTACAGCATCGGCCTCACTGTTGCTGTTCAGAGCTTTTTCTACAGGTTTAACATCCTCATTTTTACATATTAATTTCCAAAGTGGGTCCTACTATTGATAACTCTATTCAATACATCACACCAAAGAAATTATTCTTCTCTTCAAATCTAAATTCTGTCCTAATTTAAAATGAGGAGGCAGGTCTTCTGCTCAATCACTCTGAATAGAAGAATTCACACCACTTACAGATGAATAAATTCTTAAAACAGACTGCTGAGACCTGCTAATAATTACCTATCTTAAAAGGCCGAAGTTGCTACATGAAAAAAGAAAGAATTTAGTAAAAGCTAGGCACCACTGGGAGAGAAAAGGCTTCTAAGAAACAGCAAGTAGTGCTTTTTTTTTCCTTTAAATAAAATGCAAAGAAACTCCAACAGACTAAACTTCAAGTACAGTTATGTTGGCCAAGTAAACAGTTATAATTCAAGATTAGACATCAACCTTTTCTTCCTTTCTTAAACTACAAAAGAATATATACAAACACAGCAATTCTACTCCTTTTACAAACTGGTAGAAGAAGCCAACCTGGAGCAGGTGAAGGTGCTGGTGCCCTGGGTATCTGAGATAGCAACTTCTCCTGCTGTGCTTTCTGAGCGAGTTCTGCATCCCATTCTTCAAGTTCTTTTTCAAAACGTTTATTATCTTCCTTGACATAATCCCTTAGATCAGAAGGCAATGTGTCCATTCCAACAAGAATCTGTCCTGTTTCTTTGTTAAACTCCTCTGAGGTAACACGAATTTCAGAGAAAGAAAGAAAGAATGGGGGAAAAGGAAGCATGTTCAACAAGTTTCCTCAAATGAATTATTTGAAACATACAGCACAACACAAAACCCCCCAAACTATATTATTTTTAAGTCCTTTTATTATCGTTTGGGCACTCCTCTGCTACCGAGATGTATGTCTACTGCTCTTGTGATCTTTTGATTATACATTCTTGGGCATCATCAGATCATTACCACTTTGAAATATGAGCCTTTTGGGCCATTAGAACACTTTAGCTTTCTGCCCTATGAAAACAAAGAAACATGAACATTTTCCACCACCTGTGGCAAATCTCTGGCCATTTCCACAGCTCCCCAGCCACTAGGCACCACAAAACTCATGCCAAGGGATCTATTCCCTCTCTCCAAACTCCATACAAGCCTTACAGTTATACACTACTACATGACCTGTTAATAATTATCTATCTTAAAGGGTCAAAGTTGCTACATGAAAAAAATGAAAGAATTTAGTAAAAGCTAGGCACCATGCATTACTTTGGTTTAATCTCCGATTGGTAGGGCCAAGTTATTCACATTTCAATATACTGCGTAAAGCTTCAACTCTCCACACTCCAATAGAGTTCATCAGAGTTCTGAAGCTTATGAAAAACACCCCACATTTTAATGTCAAGTGCTTCATTGTTGTATTTCCATATTTTTGTTCTAATTTTCAGTGAGATATCTCCAAAATTCTAAACATGCAATCACCAGGCTAAATGTTTACAAATTATCAAACTTAGTTTATTTTGCTTTCTCAATAATGCTGAAACGCTTACATTATTAACCTAAAAGTTGAAGAACAGCAATTTTTCCATGCAGAAAAACAATCAAAGAGTTATAAACATAAATGGAACTATTAATAGTTATTAAAATCATTTTTAAAATCTGGAAAGCCATCTGAATGAAGCTCACTTTATCAATATATTCAGCCATTCTACATCACGTATAAAATATATCCATAACATTACCTTGTATCAAGTACTGTTCCTTATCATTGATATACATTAAACAATATGCACTGGCATTTCTATAACCACCAAAAGAGTCACGTTCCAATTCTTCCCAAGTTGACTTTGTCACAGAAATATCATTGTATTTCATCCATCTGTTCTGGTGGTGGTCATAAATATATGCCCAGTAGTGTCCTGCATTAGCTTGACCTTCATGAACTAGCACAGCATGCAACCGATAAGGAACCTTCAAAAACAAACAAACAAAAAAAATCCAAAATGTCAAATTGTCCTCGGCAGCATTTAATTCCTACACCTGTCAGCAATAAGAGCTACATTAAATAGAATTAACAAAAAATAAAGTTAAACAGGATCAAAACATGTCACAGAGGAAAACCAAAAACGTAAAACTAGGAACTCACTAAGCAAAAGTACTTTGAACTACTTTACTTACCACTACTAGCTACAAGACATCCTAAAAACAATAGGAAAGTCTACTCTGCTGTATTTATTGTCAAGCAACCTCTTTTCTTAACTCCTGAAAAAGCATATGCAAATTCAAGGTCATAAACTCTGTGCTTTCTATGTGCCAGTTAGAGTTTACTTAAAAGAGCATCAGGGAGTTGTGTACTTCCATTACCCAAAGATAAAATTCTTACAGTAGAACAGGAATACAACTGTTTTCTGGTATTTTAAACATATCAGTAAAAGCATTGCTAAGAGAAACACTGAACACGAAACACTGAACACATGAAGATAATCCTCTCCTCCTCCAGAGGCAGAGAGTTCTACAGTTTCTAGGATCAATATAAAAGGTATTCCACTAAATTTAGAAATTAAGTAAGTAGTTGAAAGTCTGAAGGAGAGAGAGAGAGATCTTACTTACAAGTCTTTTAAAAGCATCTTAGTGATCAGCTCATTGTAACCTGCTGAAACAGCACATCCAACATAAAAGGGAAAACTGATCCTCCCTGCAATGCACAGTATGCATGAATGACAACAGCTCAGCTAGGATAAAAACCTGAAACCATCTTTTACTGATGTCAGAGTCTCGACTGTAAATAATTGGTCTATTTAACACAGTGTATCATAAATATTTGCTAGAAATAGAAATATCACTTGAGCACCACAATAATCAGTAACCATAAAAACATATATAACTATGACTTGAAAAACTCCTTGACATTGTTTTTAACCCGATTATTCCCTTCCAGGCTATATGCTGGTGATTTTGCAACCTCCCTTGAACTGTAAAGCATAGCAACTGGAATCAGTCTGTCATCCCAGAGACCAAACAGCACTGTAAATCTCCCAAACACAAGTAGTATACACAGAATAAATCCTAGTAAGTTATTAAATGTGAATGCTCTGGGGTTTTAAACATCTGTTATCAAAAGAGTGAGAACTTTCTGAAAATGATTGCCAAGTCCATGTGCATGAACGTTAAGTATGCAGATCCTAATTTAAAAAAAGGTAAGTGAAATCCCTTTAGACATCAACAAGGAAATTTCCTGACCCTAAAGGAGCCAATTAAACTCCCAGGTGAACTGAAATCATTTTACTTCAAACCTTGCTAACTGGGTCAGTTTGAGGGTCCCTATCCTTTCCTCCAGCTCTGAAGAACCAGCTGTCAGTCATCCATGCTAAGCTTCCAGGAAAGCACCCCACAGAGATCTGTGAATAGGGGACAGGTGAGCTTAGTGCCAACAGGCATCTCTTGCAATAAGCCATTATGTCAACAGTAATTAACAGTACAGGGCAACACAAGTAAATAGTTGGCATTAAACTTCTTAGTTTACACTTGCTACTCATAAAACAGAAATGGAGCTTCACCAACCTCATCATATGTAGCTAGAGAACAGATACATCAAAGCTGATATATCAAAGGTGAATTCCCACAGAAAAAACAGGTATGTATCATTTCCCCACAGCAAGTTCACAGGAAGAGGAAAATAAACAAGCAGCTGATGAAGTTTATTTAGTCAGCAGAACGAGACAAAATAAGAATTTCAGGGGAATATGTTTCATATGAGAATTTGACAAGGGATTTATGGATAACAGTAGTTTCCTTAGAATCAAAGAGGACACAAGGAGAAGATGGAGAGCTTCTTAAATAGACCATATAAACACTAGCAAGTATCTGCAAATATAATACGCTTTCCTTAAAAAAAATTTAGGTTTATGTGCCCAGACCTTACTGACTCAAGAGAAAAGCCTTCACTCCTGCAATCGTATCATTCAGAGGAAAGCATCAATACCTTGAAACAGCTCCCAGAGAATGGGACAATACTAAGCTATCCAATTACCCAGATGCAGAGGTAGGCAGGGAAAAGTAGACAGCTATATGCACCTGCCTCCTTCCTCTTGTTCCAAAACACCCACAGGGACAAAATCAGCTCAGCCGAGGTAGGGCAGCCTTTGCTTCCAGCCTGTTTATTGTCAGATAGGTTCAGTACCTACTTGTTCCCTAACGATCACTTAACACACACTACTTTCAGGCATGGCACAGAAACCCCCTCTACAAATTTATATACCATCTTTATCCTCCTCCATTTCTGGAATTCTGTTCCTAAACAAAAACAACAACAATCTAGTCTGCATTATACAAACCTGCACAAGGACAAAGTGCTTTACTAAGTAATCTCCTTTTTCCATTGTAATAGCTACTGACTAAGTCTTCACCATGCAGAAGCTAGCACAGGAAAGTTATTTGGATGTCAGATCACCAAACTACTACATTTTACTGTTTATGTAGCCTGTAGCCTTCCTGTTACAATACAAGAGGAAAAAAAAAAAAGGCAGTGCCTGGCAGTAGCAAGCTTAAAGCAAGCCAACTAGGCAAGTCTGCCTGAAATCCTTAACATCACAGTTCAGTTGCCAGGAGCTATTAAAAGTCATGTACAAAATGAAAAGGTACATCAACGAAAACTGTAAGCCAAAGAGATCTTACTTGGAAGGAAACAGTTCTTTTCACTAACAGAAAGTAATAAAACCTGTCAAAGTAAGTGAACAAAAGTATGTAAACGTAAGAAATACCAAAGGAGCCATGACTTTGTAGTAAAGCATTCTAAAAATGCTGTTCAGATTACACAGCATGAGAATCTCCCTAAAAGGCATCTTAGATTAACAGTCAACATTGTCACTGATATTAAATCTAGATACACACAAAACAAAACAACAACAAAAACCCCACTGGTATTAACAACTACGAATTAAAATCAGTAGCCTTGAATTCCCAAGTATGGTAAGATGCATCAACCATAATAGTTTCTCATGTCTAATGTTTTACCACCTTAAAGCCGTAAGATTTCCTAGCAATATGCTCAGACCAGGACAAGGAAATCTTACTGTGTTGCACAAAATCTGAAGTTCTGCATTCAAGCCAAAAAAGTGGATCAGAGATAGAATACATCTGGGCTTTTCATCACAAAGTTGCTAAAACTTAAGTATGTCATCTATAAAATACTGGAGTGCTGTCTTTCATCTGACTACACATAGATAAAAGATTTGAAAAACCCGTTATGACCTTCCAATGAAATTTCTCAAACCTCTATATATAATTTTTGTATAGTCGCTCTATTTTCAAGCATCTAAGGAAGTTAACAAAAATGACAAAAAGGATCCATTTTTAATTATCTCATGCAGAAATTGTACTTACTTGGACCATTGTTTTGTCAGAGTACATCAATTCAATTGTCCGATGTATTCTAGATATACTTTCTTGTAAATCTGAAAGGAAAATTAGAAAAAAGATGATCTTTTCCATTAGGCTTTGTAATTACACGTGGCTATGTCTTTATCTCATTAGAAGCCAAATAAGAGCATACTTCACATTTGGAACATCTGTTTATCTATTTAAATGCCAAACACTAAACCTCCTCGGATGATAAAGCAGAGTGATTCACGATACGCTGCTGCTTGTTTCCTAGAGCTCAACCAAGCCCATCCTTGCTGGAACAAGCTACTTCCTTTGCTTCCCTCAGAGCTACAGGAGAGATTATAAGCTGTACCCACTCCAAAAAGCCTTTGCTTAGAAAGTTGCTGAATTTTCCCTTCTGAAAGGAGGTCACTCTACCCTCACCTACCCTGCAGAGCACAAAGTCACAGCATGGACCCAGCCACTATCACAGCGACAGATGAGACTCATCTGCAGAGGATCTTCAGCATGGATCCCACCTCTGTTTCACTCTACTCCCCCCAAAAGCACACACATAGAAATCTGCATTGAAACATTCATGTGTGCCTCTCTCAACATTCAGTTTGCATCTTCAGTTTATATACCCCCAGTCTACTACAGTCTCTAACTGACTTCTGTTCCTGTGTGTGCTAGAGCTAAGTTTACAAGCTACTCAACACACACACACACAGATATTAGAGCTAATTTCCTCCACTTCAAGTCCTTTCCAACAGCAAATACACTCGCTCAGCTTGTGGCATTACCTCTAGTGTCATTCTCTACTTCAGTCCTCCAGCGATGTAGGCACCCTTCTAGGACGGACAATTCTTCCTCAGTGATATGCCTTGGTGCTGGATGCATTGGCAGATCAGGAGGAATTCGTGATTGTGTGAATGGTTTATGTATTACTGATCTTTGTACAGGAGATGTGCTTGGAACATCTGAAGATGAAGTCCCCTGCTGTTCTACTGTGCTGCATTCATTGAAAACATGAAATACAAAAACTGAATCATCACATATACATACTAAAAGCTGCACTATATAAATAAGCTTTTCATCTGAAAACAGAAATTTTAAAGGTAATAATTTCCTACAGTGCAATCCAGGAAAGGTAACTACTATATCAATATGGAATTAGAATGTAAATTCTGAAAACTTTGTGGTGTACTACACATTGGCACAATAACAACTCTGGCTGCCATTACTGAAGATAAAAGGTCAGTCAAGACAGTTTGCTTTACTTGAAATGCTAGTCAACACTTTCGAATAATGCCATACAAGTAAGCACTGTGGTTTGAAACATTTACTGCCAAACTGTAGAGAGAAAAACCACAGCAGCTTTCGTTATGGTTCGATGACCACAAAATCCAATAAACACAAGTTTGCCATTTAATAACTTCTCGTGTCTTATAACTAAAGATATTCTTTTTCAGATCACCTACCTATAACCTATGTTAACTGAAGTGCAACAGCAAATGGACTTCTAATATTTACAGTACACCAGAAATTTAGCATCAAATCATCTAAGCTTTTTCCAAACAAGTCTTCTGCCTCAAACAGAAAAGTGACCACTTAAGAGAATTCTACCAGAGCAGAACAACATTAAAACCACAAGCCTGTTAAAGATTTTTCTCCTTCCATTAGCAATTTAATCTTATGCATAACAGGAATCTGAAGATACTCCTAGCAGGCCACTAACTTTTTACTTTGTGTACAGTATATCATGATACAGCTTAAGGAATCTGGATTCTTCTGTACTTTAGCAAGTTCTGAGAACATTAAGTGCTGACAATATCACTTTGCATAACATGCTGTTGTGTTTCTACAGACTGACAAAAAAATTCCTAATACTTACATTTTTACAGAACAAACTTCCTATATAGGAGTTTGAGAAAAATGCATCATTTTTGATGCTGCATTGCATGCGAGCAATGGTAGCTTTTAAAAGTTTGTCTTCTCAATCACCACAGTTTCTACTGGCATTATATCAGTAAGACAGCTGAAATCTTGGAAAAGTTTTTTAGATTCATTTATTTCACTTCTTTGAACTTTAAGTCAACCATCTTGACTGGACCAGAACCTAGAATCCTACTTTCCAAAAGCAATATAAAAGGCTCTGTTATAAAATGTTAGCGTCCACCTAGCAAAGTCTTATCCTAAGTTATATTCTATCAACTGTTAGTTACTAGCTTCAATAATGAGAAAAACAGCATTACTAGACCTTTATTGCCCTGATACTTTGGCTACTTTGTAGTTAAAAAGTTGGAGTTAGGTTCCTGACCAACTCAGTGAGAAATTTAAGCTGCAAAGAGAACTTAGCTCCCAGGCAAAAACCAACAGATAAATTGTACACCAGAAACCTTGAAGCTCTGCAGCACATATACATTGCCCAAATTCAGACTCTTAAACAATACTCTTGGGAAGCATGACATCACCAGATGCTGTATCTATTTGGAATTACAGGTGGAATTGTGCTTTGTTTGGAAACAGTAATTCTCCACCTAAAGTCATTTCTATAAGCTTATAAGACAAATTCAGATTATTTACATTATTTAAGTCTGTCATACTCAAAAATGCTTCTAAAAAAAGTAGAAACTTTATGCTATACCCCTTGTATTAATCTGCTGAACAAAGCAATTCAACCTCCTCCTCTCTCAGCATCCAGGTTTGCACTGAGGGGATGACTGGCCTCTCACACCTTGGGAGAGCAGGATATGCAGGATACAGTCCTTACCTTGGTGAAGTCTGGGCCGGCAGCGTGCCACTAGCAGGGGCACTAGCACCCAGGTCATCAACGGGAGACGTGCACACCGGCTTGCTGGAAGCAAACTCCAAAGCATACTGCAGGACATCTACCAAGGGGAATCGTTTAGGACCAGAACCATAGCTTAAATATCTGTTAACCATAAAATGTATTAATGCCATGATTCACATGTACAAAAAAAATTTAAAAAAAATTCTGGTTGATTGCAATTAAATAAAGCAAGCATATTTCATGCATCAGAATTACCACACTTAAAGAAAAGATACAGAAGGGAAAACTAGAGCAAATAACTATACACAAAGCGTAGAGTTGAGAGAAGTTATTCTATGTAGTCCAAAATATTATTTGCATTTACAGAGTTATCTATAGTACCGTTCTAATCTCTGTTGTAAGACTGTGAGGTACTCTTTGAGTCTCTTGATTTCATCCCGTTTAATTCTTGTTATTTCTCTGTTTTTGTGCATATACCTGTAAAAAATGAAATTTAGAAAGAGGTGTCAGCCCATAATATCCCAACACCAAAACTGAGATCCGTACCCATCAGACACACTGTTTAGTGCTAATAAAAACTCAGGCTCTCTAGAACTTATAACATATTAAGCATTAAAACAGAACAGAGAAGGAAATGGTAAACTCATTTAAATTTCCCTCCCACAACTTGCATAAGGTGTTTTTTCCTCAGTGCCAAAAAGCTCTGTTCATATCATAGATGACAAACATATTACAAAGCTTCCTAATTAAATTGTTTATCAACCACATAGAATTACTCCTGTTTCATAATTTAGGCTCACAAATAACATTCAGCATCTAACTGAAAGCCATCATGGTATTTTACCTCTACACAAAACCAGCATGCACTGATGCTGAGAATCTTCTTCAAACTATGTAAGTCTACCTGGAACACCATAAAATATCTCACTTCTCACCCCCTTCCCCAAGTGGACCAATAGACAGAGTGATTTTTCAGAGTATTTTGTCTGTGTACACAACTACCTAGCAATAAATCAAAGACTGAAGTGCAAGCAGGTTTTGGCATAACATAATTGTCTATGGTTTTCTGAAACAGATGAAACCCATGAAAATGTTAACTTGTCCCACTAGAACAGAAATCTACTGTGATTTACATCAGTATAAAATGCACCAGCAGCTTTACCAAACTCATGAGATTTAGTTAATATTCATACTAGGACTTCGTTGATATTATACTGTACCTGTCTAGATACAAAATTGGAGGAAATTCTAATTTGTTGTGTATCTTCTCTGGTCTCCCCAAAGCCTGATTAAATTCAAATCTCGACAGCTCAAAAGTTAAGACAGGAGGGAGCTCAGTGAACCAGTGCTGAACAAAAGAAAAACAGAAAAACCCACAATGAATGCCTTCCAATAGCAAAATTTCAGTAATAAAGAGTACAGCACCTGCAGATGGACAGAGCTACAGGAAATACTGGTTTTAGAGGATGGATCTGCATAAGCTTTCCAAAGTTTCCATCTTTTCCCTTCACTATAAACACAGGTCATTTGTCAACCATGCTGCATCAGTGCTCTTCAGTTCATCTATCACTATCAATGTTAAAGCAGAGTAGGCAAGAAGGTTTCTTCCTTTTACATTTGTCCTGCTATACTAAAAAAGAGGCCTACGCTTTAACCTACCTGCCTTGCCAACTGTCCTGCTCTCAACTCTCCAATGCTACTGAAAGGGTTGTTTGCACCACATCAAGTGCTCTTCCCACTAGTTCCCTCAGACTCAAGTTTCTGATTTCTTTATTCACCTGGTATCATTCAATTTCTAGCTACCTCCTCTGAAGCAGGATCAGCAACTACTCTGGGTCAGACAACCTCTCTCAGCACTGCAAAACTGATACTTTTTCTTGAAATCTCCTCCATACTAACAACGTCTCTTAAAGTTTCTGCTCATGTCTCTAATCACTGCTAATCTATCCACTGACCAAGCCATGTTATCCTAGTTTTGAGTATTCAAGTCAAGGTCTATCCTTAGTCCTCACTTCTTAACTTGCATACTTTATTTCTCAGCTACAATACAAATTCAGCTCAAATTCCAGCATTACAGTTCTTTTTTTTCCTCCCCACTCCACAGCATCTGTTCTCAAGAGTTTCCTGACAAAAAAGGTTTAAAAAAAAAACCAAACTCAAAACTAAAACAAACCCCAAATCTCACATTTTATATGTAAGTATTTATAAATATAAGTATATATAACTGAACTGACATTTTATGCATGAACGCACACAGGTTTTAAATGCAAGCCAACCTTCAGTCCAAAAGATGAAAAATTGTGCTCTTGTAGTAGGTGCATAAAAGATTCACTTTGCATAAAGAAATTGAACATTGGATTGTACTAAGATATGTACAAGATTTCTTTTTCTTCCAGTTGTATTTCAAAAAACATGCTCTTTGTAAGAAGACACTTCTACAAGTGGTGGAACAAACAAACAAAAAAAAAAGCACCCTGTGAAAGAACACCACAACCAGTAAAGAAGTATAAATATACCTGAAAGTGCTTGTTAACATCTGATTTGGTATGATCAATACTTGATCAACTATAGCTAACCCTTTACAGATATTGGGGATTCCTCTATTTCCACATCAATAACCCACAGGTTATTAGTGAGAGCTCTGCCAGAAAAAAAAATACTGAGCATATACATGCATGCCATGGGACATTTCAGAGCACACACTCTCGTGGTTTTACAGTCACCATTGGTCTAACTACCTCTTTTCCCTAATCTGTGACTTCTGCACAAGAAATCTCATTTTTCACCTTATCCCAACACCTTACACTGCACACTCCATTTCATAGCATGGCTCCACCTGAATCCCTCCACCCATGCTTCCAACATGCTCCAACATTAGACAGTCTACTGCTTATAGCAACAGCAGCCCATAGAGCAAATATTGTCTGTCCATTATCACAAGCAATGACAATGGCCAACCACAGGGGACAAAGAGGAGGGTGCTGAGAAACATCAGTAAAAAGAGGAGACAGGAAGAAGGCTAAAGTGCTGAAGGAATTACAAGACAGAGGCACAGAAGAATAACAACAATGCTCTGAAGCAATGGCCAAACACACAGCTCATGGTTGCTGTTTACAGTATGGCACATGTGGCAAGTAAGTCAGAGCAGTGGTCAACTACCACAGGACATTATACTTGTGATCTCTCTGGAGATCAATTATCAGCAACAGGTGGGAACAAGCTTGTGCCAACTCACCACTGCAAGCACTTAATTGTGCCAGCTTTTAATAAGCATTATGTATATTATGAAAAATATGTAAAGATGATACTCTGGATAGAAATCTCTCAAATGATCAATCCAATTATGTCAGCGATCAGAACCTGCACATCAGCAGATTACATAAAAAACAACCGTGAACCCAGCCCCCAAAAAATAAAGACCACTACAACAACACCCTGAGACAAGCCCATAGAAGCACACTTAACTCACCTCCTGACCAGACTTTGCAGAGTTTTCTGAATGGAGAGATTCAATTTCCCCTTCAACCATTGCAGCTTCTAGGCACTCATGCAGATCTTTAAAGCCATTAACCTGAAGTGGATACTGGCCAAACATTTCTGTGTTTTCAAATTTTTTACCTTCACATAAGAAATTAAACAAACAGTGTTAAAAAAAAAATCTAACAATCCTAGTCACCTGACTTAGTCTACTGAACAAAATCCATACTTTTTAATTGAACAATTTCATTATATGTATGAAAACAAGTTACTCAAAAGCCACTTGAACTTCGTATTGAAAACTACTGCATTTTCCTCTTCAGCCCGTTTTTATACTGTTTTTGCATCTACTGGTAATAAGCAAAACTTAAAATGACTTGGAAACACAGATGTAAAGGAAGTTTTGCATACAGAAATAAAAAACCCTCCTCCTGCAAATAGCTTAGTAACATGACCCAACATTGTATCAGCAAAGCCAGTGGAATTTTTTGTATGAAATAGCCCTTTGTACAAGTAGACTTTGCAAAAATAAACCACAGAAGAGAACATTCATTATTTCTGTCCTGAAAACAAGATCATATTTTTGTAACACTGCATAAACATGTAAGCTCAAACATGAGGAGAATTATGGGAGACAATTGATTTCAATCTGCAATTTAAATTTATTTCATATTTTGATACATTGTTCCAGGCCAAGCAACAAGCTGCAAGCCACTTAAAAGATCACAGTTAACTTCATTCAAATGCATCTCAGGAGTCATTCACTCTCGGAATGGGGCATAGAATCACCAACACAAAAAACACTTTCACAGCTGCTGGTCGTCTGGAAGTAGAGAACACTGCAGTTCTGCTGATCTACTAATTATATGCCAATAAGATAAAGGGAAGCTTGCTGCAGTCTCCTCCTCCTCAGTACTCTCTCTGACACTGCCCTTGAGCAGGTTTCCACTAACTTCTTTTCAATTAACTGTACTTTTAAAAGGGTGAGTTATCCATACCAGAAATTGCACAGGAAAAAAGGCAATAATTGAAATTTTAAATTGCATTAAAGGAAGCAGAGAGACTGTGAGAAACTAGATCAATGAAATACAGTAACTTGCCTTCATCAGCAAGCGGCAAAAGTGCCCTGACAATTTCTTGCAAGTATTTTTGCTGAACATCTCACCGTAACTTCTACTGCATTTAAGTACAAACACTTAGCTCCTGAAAGTTATCAAAACACTTTCTGGGCTACTGCAGCTCACTACATTTACCTTCAGTCTTATATTCTCAGGAGAAACTTTTTGTCACAGACTGAATGTCTCCAAGTATACTTCTGCAGAACTAGCTCCTCCGTACCATTGACCTGTGTACCTAGATAAGTACTGAGCATACACGAGCACAGAAGTCCAAGTAAATTCAGATACGTACCTTCAAGTACACCTACTGCTAGAAATCGTCCATAAAACAACTCCACCATTGGGTTCTTTGGTTTCTCTCCATCCCTGAAAACACAAAATGTTTTAGTGCAAAAATGAAACAAAGCTAAGAAATTCATGAACATGATATTCTGAATTCATTATAGAAATGCTGCATGTTTTACTCAGTCACTGTTCATTCAGCTTTGTACTTTCCTCTACTGACAGTAACAATGATTCACATATTTGCAATAAGTATTTTCTTGAAATTAGGTTTCAAAAATGCTTGATTATAGGAAAATTTATGTAAATCAGATTCAATTTATGAGTCATTAAATTGCACAAAACCCTTGTTTCCTGCAACACTTCAGAAACACTTCTGTATTCAAATCAGTTTATAGAAGATAATTTATCCAAAAAATGAGCATTTACTTCTGAGAATCACAGAATCATTATGGTTGGAAAATACCTCCGAGATCATCAAGTCCAATCATCCATCTAACACTACCATGCCCACCACTAAACCATGTCCCCAAGCACCACATCTACACGGATTTTTAACACTTCCAGGGATAGTGATTCCACAACATCCCTGGGCAGCCTGTTCCAATGTCTGAAAACCTTCTCAGTGAACAAAGACTTCCTGATATCTAATCTGAACCTTCCCTAAAACAACTTGAAGCCATTTCCCTTGTCCTATCACTTGGTACCTGGGAGAAGAGACTCAGCCCCACCTTACCAAAACCTCCTTTCAGGTAGTTGTCAAGAGTGAGAAGGTCCCCTCAAGCCTCCTCGTCTTCAGATTAAACAGCCTCGGTTCCCTCAGCTGCTCCTCATAACACTTGTGTTCTAGACCCTTCCTTCACCAGCTTTCTTGCCCTTCTCTGGACACGCTCCACTAGCTTCATGTCCTTCTTGTAGTGAGGGGCCCAAAACTGAACACAATACTCAAGGTGCAGCCTCTCCAGAGCAGAGTACAGAGGGACAATCACCTCCCTAGTCTTGCTGGCTACACTATTTCTGATACAAGCCAGGATGCTGCTGGCCTTCTTGGCCACCCAGGCATGCTGATGGCTCATGTTGAGCCACTTGTCAACCAACACTCCAAGGTCCTTTTCTGACTCCTTTCACCATCACTCTTTGGGCTCAGCAATGCAGACAGTTTTTGACCCAGTGGAGAGTGCACCCATCCAAGCCATGTGCAGCCAGTTTCTCAAGGAGAATGCTGTAGGAGACCGTGTCAAAGGCTTTACTGAGGTCAAAACATCAAAAATGACAACATCCACAGTCTTCCCCTCATCCATCAAGAGGGTCACTTTATCATGAGATCAGGTCATTCAAGCAGGACCTGCCTTTTATAAATCCATGCTGGCTGGGCCTGATACTCTGGTTGTTCTGCACATGCCACATGATCACAGTCAAGATCATCTGTTCTGTAATCTTCCCCAGCACCGAGATCAGACTGACAGGCCTGTAGTTTCCCAGCTCATCCCTCTGGCCCTTCTTGTAGATGTGCATCACTTCGGCTAGTCTCCAGTCAGCTCAGATCTCCTTGGTTAACCAGGACTGCTGATAAATGACTGGAAGTGGCTTGGCAAGATCTTCTGCCCCTTCCCTCAGTACCCTCAGGTCAATCCCATCCAGGCCCACAGAATTGTGCATGTCTACATGGAACAGCAGGTTGCTTACTGCTTCCTCCTGTATTATGGGGAGTTCACTCAGCCCCTTGTCTCTGTCCTCAAGCTCAGGGGGCTGAGTACCCTGAGGATAACTGGTGTGACTGTTAAATATTGAGGCAAAGAAGGAATTAAGTACCCTCAGCCTTTTCCTCATCCTTTGTATCAATGTCTCCTGCATCAAGTAAGGGATAGAGATTCTCCCTGGTCCTCCTTTTGTTGTTAATGTTTTTTGTAAAAATATTTTTTGTTATCTTTTACTGCAGTGGCCAGAATGAGTTCTAGCTGGGCTTTCACCATTCTAATTTTCTCCCCATTAAGCCTAATGACATCCTTGTAGTCCTCCTGAGTTGCCTGTGCTTTCTTCTAAAGGCTATAAACTCTCTTTTTTTTCCCCTCTGAGTTCTAGCACAAGCTCTCTGCTCAGCCAGGTCATTCTTCTTCCCTGCTGGCTCATCTTTCAGCACATGGGGACTGTCTGTTCCTGAGCCTTTATGATTTCCTTCTTGAAGAGTGTCCAGCCTTGCTGGACCCCTTTGCCCTTCAGGACTGCTTCCCAAGGGACTCTCTCAACTAGTCTCTTAAATAGGTCAAAGTCACCCCCTCCTGAAGTCCAAGGTAGCCATTCTGCTGACCCCCCTCCTTCCTTTCTTCTCCAAGAATCAAAAAATGCTTATCATATCATGACTGCTATGCCCAAGACAGCCTCCAATCACAATAACACCAACCAGTCCTTCTCTGTTTGTAAACAGCAGATCTAGTAGGGAGCCTTCCCTAGTTGGCTCAACTCACCAACTGTGTCAGGAAGCTGTCCTCCACACACTCCAAGAACCTCCTGGACTGTTTCCTCTCCACTGTGTTATAAACTCCAATAGACATCAGATAAGTTGAAGTCCCCCAAGAGAACAAGGGCTAGTGGTTGTGAGACTTCTCTCAGCTGCTTGTAGAATGTTTCATCTGCCTCTTCATCCTAATTGGGTGGTCTGTAACAGACTCCCACCAGGATACCCACATTATTGGCCTTCCTCCTTACCTATAAACACTGTTTAGTCAATACTATCATTGAGCTCAAGATGGCCAAAACACTCCATAACATACAGGTCTACCCCACTGCCTCTACTTCCTTGCCTGTCTCTTCTGAAGAGCTCATAGCCATCCACTGCAGCACTCCAGTCATCTGAGTCATCCCACCATGGATGATGGAGAAACAGGAGCAAGGTCCTGAAGTATTTATACTATAGGATTGAAAAGCAAAACTGCATTCAAATAAAAAAAGCTTAATTGATTATTTACAAAACATGTATCTACTCTTTATATACTTTTGACTTCATTCAGCAGGATTTCTAACATGAAATAGGAAGGTGAAAAAAAACAATTCATGGAAAATCAAAGGTATTAGCATGTACAGAAAAAGCAAACTAAAACAAGTTACAGAGTTGGATCTTTTCAGCTATATGTGAGAAGTGGATCTTTGGTTATTTGGTTTGGTTTTTCTCATCAAAATGTTTAAACAGAGACAGAAAAAAATCTTACCTCTCTTCTTCAGCTTTAATTTGGAAGGCATCTTCTAACCAATCTAATAATTTGTGTGTAAATTCACTAACATCTTGCTGTTAAAAAACATAAAAATTATCAGTATATATTCACATACGTAACAGAACACAATAAAGTGTCACCTTACAAAATCAGTATACCAGTACTCCACTCCACAAGAGCTCCAAAATCACACTATCATAGACTAATTTAGGATGAAAAAGACCTATCAGATCATCAAGTCCAACCACTAACCTAGCAATGCCAAGACCACTTTTAAACCATAAGGCTATGCCATGATTACTTTTTTATGGGTAGTTCTCAGAGCACATTAAGGCTCTGGTACTCCTCAACTATTACACTGTCCTGTGATCCTTATTACTTAGGCTCTGCTTTCATATTATGCTAGTCCAAAGGCATCTTAAGAATCCCATTGTTCAAACCCTTTGGTATCTAACAAGTGGTGACTAATATTACTTTCATGAAGCACTAAATTCAACATGCTATTATAATTAAACACCTTACCCACAGAAACTTTTGTAAGGAAAATAAAGAATCTGGAGAAACAAACTGTTTCTCAGATTTAGGCAGAATACTGAGTATGAACATCATAGAATGGTTAAAATTGGAAGGGACTTTTAGAGGTCATCTAGTCCAACCCTCACCCTCCCACAATGAGCAGGGACATCTATAACTAGATCAGGTTGCTCAGAGCCCTGTCCAACCTGACCTTGAATGTTTCCAGGGATGAGGCATCCACCACCTCTCTAGGCAACCTGTTCCAGTGCTTCATCACCCTCATTGTGAAACATTTCCCCCTTACATTCAGTCTAAATCTCTCCTCCTTTAGTTTAGAACCACTACCCATTGTCCTATCACAACAGGCCCTCTAAAAACAGTCCTATTGACAAATGACCATATGAAAACATGCATAAGTTTGAATGAAAATACACAGAAATTACCTGTTGAGAATCATTTGATTTAAAAGCATCTTTAAGGATTTCAACTGCTCTTGATGGGTCAACATATTTTCTCTTTGAACCAACTAGAAGTGCAAACAGGTACCTCAATTCACGCATGAAAGGCAGGTTCCTATGTTCCTGTATTTGACAAAGAATTAAGACTATTTAACAAAATGGTAACAAAAATCTACTTTTCAGAACTGTTACCCAATGAACTATGTGTATATCCAGCCAATCATCATCATAATGCATTAAGCTTTCTTGCAGTACTACCAAGGTAGTGTTGCATGCCTTTTACAAAGTAATGCAGTTCTGTGGGAAGAAAAAAAATCACATTTCAGTAACTGAAAGCTCCCCAAAACCACATCTAGATACAGTTGTTTGACTTCAAATGGGGTTGAATGGACAAGTGGACAAGCTGAATTGCTTTTAAGACTGAGCTGTTGTTCCTGAAGTTTACAAAGCCTTAAGTAATATACTGCAATCAATATGCATTGATTTTATTAAAGTCAGTATTCTCTATACTTCTAGCAGAATTTCTTGTGAGCCCACACAATGCCTTGTACCTTTTTAAGCTTATCTTTTACTGAAGACTAAATTTATATTGTGTGCAGAAATCATTATTATTTTCTTGACATAAGTAAGAGAAATAGTCTGCTCTCCTTTCTATGTATTTTAAAGCATAGTTCACGGGGAATATGAAGTTCTTTTTCTGGTTTCCAGGAGACCAATAGTAGAAATACTTTCTGCCTGTATAATGAAAAGTAAACTGAAACACAAGTCTGTCATACCATAGATTACACCACAGGTTACAAATGCTGTGGAGATTGGATATCACTCATATTCCTGAGTAGACAGTTGACAAATACTTGTGAAATTAAAACTAATGCAATATCCCCTTGTATTTAGAACAAAGTATCATTCAAATGCAGCACAAATGTCAGATGCTAGCCAAACTCAAATTACTTGATGAAAAACTATTTCACATCCTCAGACAGCAGATCTGTTTAGTCACTCCTATGTCAATTCAGTATGCATAAAGCTTTTTGTACATAAAGTCTGTTTTACCTCAGCTTTAAAAATTGTGTGCAGTGAATTGGAATATGTGCCACATTAATAACTAAAAAATACTTCTAGTTAGAGAAATTCACAAGTTTTACTTGCTATTCTATTCTGCTTTGCAAAACTTCTGCTAATTATAAACAATGTTCACAAAAAGGCTGAGCATTTCATCAGAAGTTACCCCAATTAGGCATTAAACATCATAATTTCAGAATAAAATCAATCTCCCATTTCATATTTAAAGCACTTTATAACAAAACAGGGAAAAAAAATTGAGAAAGTGATTTTTCTTACTAATTTCATAAAGTGATATATTAGAGACTGGTAAAATTTCAAGTTTTAGGTACAGATATATTTTATCATGATGCTTCAATACCAGTGGATAATTCAAATGAACAATATAGATGATTGACTACAGAATACTTCAAATCTCACCTTTCTTTTGTTAAATTTACAAAAAAAATAAACTACACTACAAATTTGGCTGAGTTTTAAGCATGCTTGTATCTTTAGGTTGAACAACTGGCTACTGACGTCAGTGGGATTACTCAGAACAAGTGTCTCTATGAAGACAGAACTTCACTAAAACTACAAAAATCCTTGGTTTTGAGAAGGCTTGATTTCATAGAATCATTATGGTTGGAAAAGACCTCCGAGATCATCAAGTCCAATCATCCACCTAACACTACCATGCCCACCACTAAACCATGTTCCCAAGCACCACATCTACACGGATTTTTAACACTTCCAGGGATAGTGATTCCACAACATCCCTGGGCAGCCTGTTCCAATGTCTGAAAACCTTCTCAGTGAACAAAGACTTCCTGATATCTAATCTGAACCTTCCCTAAAACAACTTGAAGCCATTTCCCTTGTCCTATCACTTGTACCTGGGAGAAGAGACTCAGCCCCACCTTACCAAAACCTCCTTTCAGGTAATTGTCACAAGTGAGAAGGTCCCCTCAAGCCTCCTCGTCTTCAGATTAAACAACCTCGGTTCCCTCAGCTGCTCCTCATAACACTTGTGTTCTAGACCCTTCCTTCACCAGCTTTCTTGCCCTTCTCTGGACACGCTCCAGTAGCTTCATGTCCTTCTTGTAGTGAGGGGCCCAAAACTGAACACAATACTCAAGGTGCAGCCTCTCCAGAGCAGAGTACAGAGGGACAATCACCTCCCTAGTCTTGCTGGCTACACTATTTCTGATACAAGCCAGGAGGCTGCTGGCCTTCTTGGCCACCCAGGCATGCTGATGGCTCATGTTGAGCCACTTGTCAACCAACACTCCAAGGTCCTTTTCTGACAGGCTGCTTTCCAGACACTCTGCCCCAAGCCTGTAATGCTGCAGGGGGTTGTTGTGGCCAAAGTGCAGGACCTGGCACTTGGCCTTGTTGAACTTCACCCCACTGACCTAGGCCCATTGATCCAGCTTGTCAAACACAAACCAAAAAAATCAATTCTGAAACAAGAACTGTACAGAAAGTTCATCGTCAAACATTCTCTATCACCTGTTCTGCCTGCATACATAAACTTCTTAAGACACTGATAGTGGAACAATTTATGATTAAGAAATGCTTCTAAAGCAATCTACATATTTAATACACAGAAAACATTCATTAGTGTCGATCAATATGCCAGGACACTGAATATGCCATATCAATAGTACTGCATATCAATATGCACATCAATAGCACTGAAACAGGGGGAAGGATGTGCTAACCTGTAGCACAGTAACCCACTTCCTCTGACAATTAAGTTTTTCCTGAACATACCACTGAGGCCAGATATCTAGCTAACCTCACCGTGTGCAGCAAAAGCTGTTCAAATGGTAGAAATAGGTAAGAGAATTGGCAGAGCAAAGAAGCTGCACAAACTACAGAGAACCATATTTGTTCTACAGAAGAAAGCTGAGGAACATACTAAGGAAGAAAAATTAATTTTGGGTTAAAAAGAACAAAACCAGATTGGAGATTTTAAGTGTGTGCCCCAGTTTAAAAACCAGAAAACCAAGGTTCATTCAGCTGAAGTAAATAGGGTGGACTTGCTTTGTTTTGGTTTGTTGATTTTGTTTGGGGTTGTTTGTTTTCGTTTGTTTGTTTAAGTCAAACTTTACATCAATGACTTCTGGATTAAAAATTTTGCATGCAAAATTATTAATTCAATATATTGATAGGAAATAACAAAAAACAAGTAAGCAGAATAAAGTGAATTCCAGGGTTTTTTTCTTGTCAACTGGTAGCTTACATTACAACTTTAAATAATTTTGACTCTACTTGCCTTCACCTTATAAAGAAATAAAAGTATCATATTTGGAGGCATGAATGCTTATTTCTTCTATTCCTCTAAGTTTCAACTAGCAAAGCAATGTCTTTCCCTAAATTCTGCCCAAAATATATTTCAACACTAAGACAATCCTTTTACAGCTGTAGGTAAGAGAGATGAAAATATCACTTAATAATGTTATTTCATTCTATAATTTAAGTTAATAAAAGAAAGGATACAATCTAATGCCAGAGATTGCTACTAGCAAGCCTGCAAGGTTTCTGCACAAATCCGTATGCTTCCCTGGTGTCACACCATTTCACACAGACTTAGTACTGTCTGTTATGGTCAGAACTTCTAAAGAAATAGCACTTTGGAGTTGCAGAAGGCATTCAGCTGTTAATGTCAATGCTTGGATAAGATGTTTTTCAAAGACAATAGCTTCTTATTATCTATTTCATACCCCCTCTTAGAACCCAAGTGCATTTTATATCCTGAATAATGAAGGTAAAGAACTCTGAGTACTGAACGGTATTACTAAAACAGATTATATGACATAACACAGAAACCAAAGTGTCCCTGTATATCTCTCTCCTCCCAGGGCATCCATGAAGGAAGAAAAATGGATCTCTCTTGTGCCTCAGTACATGACCATTCAACCACTAGGGGAAGTTAGATTCTAATTTTACCTTTTGATTTCGAGGCAAGTCTTGAGCATTTGCAGGAGGATTGAAATTCAAAACTAGTCTCCGAAACTCCAGCAGGTTAAATAATGACTGAAAATTGAAAAAGAAAAAAGTGTAAGCACTTCTACATACAATACAAAATTATTACAAATATGCCTTGGCAAAATAAATGAAATGTTAAACCTACGCAATGCTAACACCTCATTTTAGAAGCGAGATTATTTCACTTAACTTTGCTAACTATTTTCACCACAAGACAATTACTTTTGCCAAGAAATCAGCATAATCAAAAATCCCACTTCTTTACACAATAAAATAAATGGAGCAATAATTTTAGATGATATGCATATTACTTTTTACCGCAAGAATTTTAGTAGTTGTACAACCATAAGTTTTCAAATTGAAATTAAAGCTTGTTTAGGCATGTACATCTGTCTGTACATCTTTGTGTATACGCAACATAAACCCACTTGCAATTATCTGTACTTTCTGCATTCTACCCACTCCTCTGTTATAGGATCTGAATGATGCACATCAGTTATACATCTTTGCAGGTAAGAAACTGAACATTCTTATTTTACATACAATAAAACATGAAAATAAGTATCTATAGGCACACCCACAAAGAACTCCATAGGGTTACATAGAGTCTGGAGCCAAGAGAACACAAGAATCAAACAACTCTGGGTTGCAAAAATAAAAGTCCAAAGCAGTGGCCAAGAACTGTGTAACTGCACCATTGTTTTTCTTTACAAGCAGAAAGTACCTTAACTGAATTTCACTTCATTACCACAGACTAGCCTTTTGATGAAGAAAAGATTGCAGAAAAGGTTTATAGTACTTTAAGCATGCTCATCAGAGAAACGCAGAGAAGATTTGCACTCCTACTCAGGCGCTTTGGTTTTACAATCTATAATTAACTTTTTTCCCCACTGATGACATACTAGCTATTTATTTTGCAAAGGCAGAGCTTGCTTACCCCAGAAATTGACTTTGATCCCAAAACTTGTCCTACACAGGTAAAGACTTATGACTTAAGTCACAGACCACAGCAGGTTTAATCAGATTTCAACCCCAGTGCCAAGAAAGTGAAACTCATATTGTAAAGAGGCACTGCATTTATTCTAATAATTTAGAACACGTTGGAAAGAAAAAAGATGAGTTTGTGAAAAGTTGCAACCTTCTCAACAACCCTCATGAAAGAGCCTGTACCAAGTTTAACCTCTTCCCATACCCCACAGCACCTCCAGCAAAATGAAAAGGCTAAAGTTGTCTTCCCTATCATTTTTGGATGCAAAAATAAAATAATTAAAAAAAAATCAAAAACACCAAACAAAAAAAGGCCTTTCTGACCTTGCCAGGGCAATACAGACAACTGAATGGTCAAGTGTCGTCGTCCCCCCCCATTTTGCTGTTCAAAATAGAGGTTCCCCTTTTATCTGTCTTTGCAGACAAGGGAGATTAAAGCAGAGTTCTTTGTTTACTTATTCAAAGCATAGAAAATGTTAATATTTAAATCTAGTGTCATTCTATTAGTTGATACTAATGGAAATTATGTCTCATGATGTAATAACATTCCACTGGTAGGTTCTTCATCAAGCAAAACGTAGCAATGTCTTATGTACAAAATAAACCAGCTGCTGAAATACAATGTCCAAAGGCTGACTTCTCTCCATGACTAACCCAAATGCCATCAAAATGCCAAGCAGCTGAGCTTGACAATTTCATAATACACACACAGGAATTAAGTACAGAAAACCGTACTAAAGTTTAGAACTCTCCCTAGCATTCAATCTGCAAGTTTTTCCAAGAAAACTGTACTTCATTAATCGAAAACTCTAAATTGTGAACATATAACCCATGCTTAACTACACTGAATGCACCTATTTCTGCAGGATGCTGAGAATAATTAAGAGGATTGTCTGATACATTCTTTTCTTCTTCAGCTTTGTTCTACCCAAAATTTCTTACGCAAGATACTCAGTTATTAAACTTTTCTCCAAAACAGCTTATGCTGCACGTGGCTGTACTAAGATGCAGCACAACATTCACAGTTAATCTCTTGCTGTGATGGGTTTGTGCTAGGCCTAAGTCTCAGGAAAGTTCCCCCAGCTCCTGTGTTGGCCACACCTCTAGGCAGGGCCCAGTCAACCAGCACCTCTGCAGATAGCATACTTAAGGGAGGAAAACAACATGAGGGAGGGGTTTTCTGTCCAGTTGTTTTGGGTTGCCAGCTGGGTAGGGTGAGAGAGAGAGAATGATCTTGTCATCTCCCGCCCCTTGTCCCAGTAAGAGGAAGGAGTTCAAGGGAGGATCATGGAGTAGCCATTTCCCTCCCCAGCTGGTGAGGTTAAACCACAACTGCCAACATCACTAATGCTAGCAGGACAGTATCATGTTGTAGCTCTTCTACATTGTGCTGAATCAACCTCAGGAAATGTCCATCTTCATTCAAAATAAATAAATAAATACATAAATAAAACATTGTCAGTGGAAGTGTAAACAATAAGTGTACCTGAGATCAACCAATTTTTGTGCCCAAAGTACCTCAAGGAAGAATCTATGGCTCCTGCTGAGGTAAGGAGATAGAGAGACAAGCAACTACTGGAGACAGTTCAGTGGAGGGCTACAAAGATGATTATGGGACTGGAGCATCTCTGGTAAGAGAAGGATGATATATCTGGGGCAGTTTAGCCTGGATAAGAGAAGACTGAGAGGGGATCTTATAAATATCTAAAGGGTGGGTGTCAAGAAGATGGGGCCAGTCTCTTTTCAGTAGCATCCAGTGACAGGGCCACAGGCAATGGGCACAAACATAAGGTACAACTTCTTTCCTTTTGAGTGTGATGGAGTGCTGGAACAAGCTACCTGGAGAGGTTCTGGAGACTTTCAAAACCCACCTGGGCACATTCCTCAGCAACCTGATCTAGGTGAACCTGCTTTAGCAGGGAGGTTGGACTAGACAATCCCCAGCAGTCCCCTCCAACCCTTATCATTCTGTGATTCTGTAAAATGAGCTCACCTAAGCCCTCATTGCAGCAGAGACCTCCCATGGCCAACCACCCCAGTGCTTCAGAAAAGGGCTAGACAAAACAATTCCCAGTTTGCTGAGCTGAGCTGTTGACTAGGCTTCCTACAACCAGGATAGGTGATGCTATGAGACAGAAGCTGTTTTTCTGCAGCCACCAAGAGAGATACAGCAGAGACTGTCCCTGGTCCGAGTGCCATACACTGGCTTCAGGCCAAAGCACTCACGTTTCAAAAACATTGCACGGGGCAGCCCTTCATCTCTTACCCACTTGGCATCAGCTATGGAAAGGTGTCAGTGCAAGAAAACAGGCTGGGATTAAAAGGTGGATGCTTCAGATCAACTGACCTTTGGTAAATATATTTTAACTATTTGGTAATGTAAAGTATGCAAAACTGTATGCAACAAAAATTCTCTAAAAGGTGGGGGATTTTTTTTCCAGTGCACTTAAACCTACTTAAAAGCTGTCACCTGGAAACTTGATTAAGCTTAGGCTAAGATAAGTTATATTAACTTCAATTTATGATGAAAATCAACAGATTTTTAGAATATCTGCCTCCTATTATGTCAGTTTGAAGGCTGAACAAGACAGTAAAAGCAAATGAGAACAAACAACAACAAAAATACAGCATGAATTTAGGGCATTCAAAACAACCATGCTGAATGACAACAGACATACTATGGCTTTCGCCCGCTATAGGTGCTGATGATGTAGACACTTATTGTCATGTCAGAGAGAGTTAGATAGCTTCAAGACTGTAACATACTAAAAATACTTTTCTGAATCATGTCTATTCATACCATAAAAAGTCCAAATGCAATTTCAGAACATAAACAGCCTTGGTTTTAACCTAAAACACCCTGCTTATCTCTTTTCTCTCCTTAATGTCTAAGATTATCAAATATAAGGATCTTTGCAGAGTTGAGGCTGCCCGAGTAAAGGATTAATTCTTAACATTCAAGAACTGAGATGCTGCATTAATTCTACAAGAATATAAATTAGTCAGTATACTACATCCATAAAAATTTGGCATGCAACACAGATCATTAAGAGCCATCAGCAGAGTCCTGAAATATTTAAGTTACTGACATCAACCATACTTTTCCAATAGTACTTCTGCATCTAGATAAAAGATGACTTACCAAGTTGCCACAGAAAGCTTTAGATAGGCTTTCTGATGGATTCTTGCAAGTTCTGTAAGCACAGGGCACTAAACACAGTGGTTTCACTAACAGATGTATGAAAACCTTTTCTTCTCTGACTAGCAATTTTGTATTTGTTTCTACCACTAGTAACAAAAAAAAATGCACAAGAACTGAGGAATTTTTAATATTGATCACCTTTATACAAGTTTACATCAAAACCTTAATTTCACAATACTATGAACACAGCCACCTTCCCATTCAAGACACACAAGTTAAGCTTGGAAGGAAGGAAGGACTTTCAGATTTTTCTCTGAAGCACATATTAAAGCAATTTAAACTACTAATTCTAAACCAGTCAGTAAGATGCCAAAAACATTCTTATTTGGCAGAAAATCATCTAGGATGCCTAAGTAGAAACAAAATAGAACCTATCTCCTCGCACACAGCTGGAACACCATCGGCATATTGTGAAATGCAATTCAGGTTTCTCTTAGAGCAGCCCCAAGAAAACTGCAATTTTTATTCTTGTGGAAGGCCAGTTTGTAGGCTTCCCTTTTACCAAAGTGAAGGGGATTAACAACATGCAAAGGTGCCACAACTAAACCAGGTGTGCATAATGATACCTATGCATCAGCAACAAATACTGGATAGGAATTTGTCAAAATTAGTGCCAGGGTTTGAGATTTAACTGGAGAAAAATACAAAGACTAGTTTTGGCAAAGAAAATTTAGGAAGCCCTTAATTTGGCTAGTAGCCAAAAGCTAAATGTGCCTTATTAGTATAGCTTGAAAACCAACTCTTCAGCAGGGGAAGGAAAGTATGCATTTCTACAGAACTCCTAAATGTATTCCTTCAGGTACTGGCATTTAGCTGAAACATGATCTTGCCTAAGTTGAAAGCTCATATATGCATTAACAAATTGCAAAACCCATTTGCCTCATTTAGTAATCTAGGGCCTTTTATGCATTTCCAATGTTACAATTATTCAGATTTTAAAGCCATAAAGCAGAGACCATACCTACCTTCATCTTATACTGCAAGCAGAAAGCAATCTTCAAGAATGAATACACTACTATTGTTCTAAAAATAAAAAGAAAAAAAAAAAAAGGGGGGCTCTACCTATGTCATTAAATATATTTGGAATAGTTTGCCTCTGCTAACACAACAGATTAGATTTATGTTCTCACTTCACTTGTTAACAATTTTGGTGCCTTATTGTATACAGAACTAGTTATAAACAGACCATTACTAGGTGGGGTGTTTTTATTCATACCAATAATCTAAATCCAAAAAATTGTGGTCTATGGAACGTATGCTCCTATCTGCATACATTATCCCATGTTCCTTCCAATAACATGAAGAACTTTAAATTTACTAGTTATGAATATTTGAAGTGTTAAAGGTTCAAAGTACTCCTGAGTAGTGCACTTAGGCTTATTAGTGACTTAATACTCTTACGCACCTCAGACTGGATATTAGTATCCAGCAAAGCTCCATATTGCAAAAACAAGAGCAACTTCACTGGCAACAAGTCCACTTCTCTCCAACTTTCAAGTCTTTTGGACTCTTTATCACTAATTTGGGAGAATCACTTCTCCCTCCTCTTTAAGGCCTTCCTCACTTTTTCTGTTTATTGATCTATTTTGTATTTTATCTCTTGTTTCATATTCTTGAACCTACTTTTCTCACAACAAAGTCCATGAAGTGGCTGTTTGTTGCCACTGCATTGGCCACTCTGCTCATGTGCTGCACTCCTTTCCACTCAGCACCTCCTTATAACTCACACTGGAGCTGCCTTCTACTCCACTTGCGCATGTCTTACTCATATAAGTAGTCAATCCTGGTTTTGAAATACAGACTAATGACAGGCATTAAATGTGGTCATCAGGCCTATATTTGAGCCTGTGCATGCACTGCATAGCAGTAAGTCACTAAATGTAAGTACAAGAATTCTTCCTATCATGCTGAAACAATTATACGTATAGGTAAATTAGTTTAAATACATTTTACAGTAATTATTTTCTACATTATAAGTAACAAGTCCATAGAGAATTTTAAATATACTTTCTTTTAAGCACATAGTAGCCCTGTGTTTTGCATTCTACTGTTTCGGGAGGGGGATGGGAGAACACACACACTTAAGAAAATGAAGAAGTCGCACAAAACATATTCCTGATATTGCTTCTTTCCAAATGCTGAGAATTTGGCACAGTCAAAACCCTTCCTGAAAATCCTCGCATTCATTAGAAAATTGCATGTAAGGAAGAGGGAGCAGCCGAGAGGAACACAGCTTCAAAGCTGTGACTTGAGCAGGTTCCCGTTCAAATGTCATGATGAAAGAATATAAAGAGGAGTCTTTTCTCCCTCCCTCTAGCAAACAAAAACTCTTACAGACAAATAGGACACTACCTCATGGCTGAACTTCAGCAGAACAGCCCTACGTGTACACTGGTAGCAGTCAAAAAAACATATAGCATTTTCAAAGTCAGAGAAAGATTCAATTTCAGATCTTGAAAGCTTTGAGAAGTATCTCAAAAAAAAATTTTTATTTACAAAAAGTCATCCAATCAGCATTCCAAACTGCTGAAAAACCAAGTCATAAAATGGAGTTTTAAGCTGTCATGTTTCACCTTTCCAAAAGGCAGACGTCTAAAATGGAATAAGATGGCAAACAGCTTTCATACTATTTGATCTAGAAAGTCAAACTAATTCAAGACCTCCAGTAGACTTGTGTTAGGTCAACATTTTAAACAAACAGCTCACCATGGTATTACCAGCCTGCACTTAGAGAATATTTACTTATTTATAGCAACAAAATCAGAACATTACTGCAATTCAGAAGACAGACAAGTATGACGTGAGATGTAGCTAGAAGAATTCGCTTTATACTTGTCTTGGCACATACTAAAACAACATGCTATTCAAACATTACTCTTTTATGTGTTCATAGCAAGAAAAAAATTCCTTTAGGAAATAAATTAATAGCCAAATTTTCCTTACAAGGTTACAGTTTTCAACTTCTTGCCTAAAAGTATAAAACCATGAAGTAAGTTTCTGATATAATCTTGAACAACACACCTTATGCCCTTCTAAACCTACAGCTTACACATAGGATCACAACTCAACATTTACTTTGTATCTTTTATTTTAATTAAGTAATCAGAAATTTGAGTCACAGCTAAAGCCATCATCCATTACAGCTTTCCAGTCCTTCACAACAGAAATTTTACATTGCTATATACCAGTAAATATAAGGTGAGAGTTTGAAGAAATCACACAAGCAACCTGAGTGAGCTGGAGTCAACAGAGAAAAGAAAAAAAAAGGCAAGAAAATGAATTTCGTGTCAGCAAATATCATAGGATGACTGAACTTGGAAATGACAGGTAAATCTTTACAGGGGAACAGAGAACAGAGGGAGTGACTGAGGGAGGGAAAGCAAAAAAACTAGAATGACAACATCATTTTTCTTCTGCCCTCAAAAATATAGACAATCGTTTATGTCATGTTCCAACCCCACTCTGGCCCAGGCCCTGCCCCAGGGTGTTCCACAGAGAAAACAGTGGAAAGAAAAGAGTCCATCAATCAGCGTTTTAACTCAAATGAGGACTGCACACAACGTTCTTCAGAATGCACCATTTCCTTGCATGCCCAGGGAAGCAAGGGAGTTGTACATATGTACACGTTTGTTGTGTGTATATGTATAACGTACATATGTGCAACTCTTAACTCAGTATTAGGCTTTTTAGTGTTAATGCACTACCACATCACCCATCACAATCCTTTCCATTCAACATGACAGGAAACATAAAATAACGCAGAAGTAAGATACTTGTGGTAAACTGCTGAAAAGATGGTAAGAACAATAGCCAAGCCACCAACTGGGAAGGAAATGCTTGCTTGATTCTCACCCATCAAGCTGGCTCGCTTTTTCCCAGAACTAGAAGCTTAGACTCAAATGAGATCCTACCCCACATATATTGACATCAGGAAGGGAAGGCAACTGCTCCTACACACAATGCAACAGAGTAAAATGCTGGAAGTGGTGTTAGGGACCCTGAAAATAATAGTTAAAAGAGTTTTATGGAAACTTACACTAGTAAAGACAGTAGCTTGTTAATTCTTTGTTCTGCAAGCTGTGTACTTCTAGGGAAGGGGGGAAAAAAAAAAAAAGGCTGATTTTTGAATGACTAACAAGACTCCAGCAGACTCCCAGAGAAAAGAGTGTGGAGATGCCAAACCCCAGCTGTCCTGCTGGGATAACATAGTTGGTAACAGGAGGAGCTATAATCCAGACAGGCCCTTGGGAAGTCATGAGGTCCAGGAAAACATTGCACCTAGTACTTATGGGACTGGAAGGGGAAATAGAGCAGCATTTATAGTACAATTTTCATGTGATTCCCCACACACTTTATTGCTTCCATCAGCAACTGTCTTAGCACACTAAGTGGACAACATTTACTAAATGACCAACTACTCAGTATCTCCCAGAACACCTTTTTCAAGGGGTGAGTACTGCCAGGGCATTCTCACATGACTGAAACTACTTGGAACTCCAAAAGATAAGGTTAGCCTTGTGCAATGTCTTAAAGCAAAACACCTGGGAGACAACTTGCACAGGCAGCAAGCCTACAGACATGATTCCAGAAGTGCATCTGTGTCCTATGAATTGCCTGTCTTCTACATCCTAGGCCTGCAAACACTAAACTTATGCTCAGCATTGACACAAAGGAGTCACTTCACAGGCTCAACAAAGGTATTGTTTATAAGCCATATGCAGACTACGGACTCTTTAAGACCAAGGAAAATAGTGAAGTTACCTTTTTTACAAGGGAGTCACTGAAATCTGCTACAAAAAAATAGAACACATGTAGTAGTATATTCAACTTTTGTTTCCTTAAAGAACATGATACCTTAAGTTCTTTTTCAAGAGCAGATATATGTAGTTACAACAATGAGAATTTAAAAAAAAACAACAACAAACCAAAAAACAGAGCCATAAAAGACAGAAACAACCTTCTAGAAATATTCTAAAACCCCTCAAGATTTACAGATCTTTCTATAAGAGTTAATCTAACTAAACAGTAGCAAATGTATGGGTGAATTGTCAAAAATATAGGTTTATTGCAAGTTCAAGAGGAGGTGGGAAAATTGTTGAGGGACTTGATTCATTTATTGGCAGGTAAAGATGATGCAAACACGCTTTAATATGGTTTTGTTTTGACATTTTCTTGGGGATTCAGTTATTGTTAAGTCTTCAATAGCAAGGCAGATTTTTAGAAGTCACGCTATGGGAAAAAATACTACTACTACTACTACTACTGTTTATTCTAATAATGCTGAAAGCAACCATTGAAATCAAAACTTTTGTTTTGGAGCTATATGAAGGGAGACTCCTTTTTTCTCCATACAGAAGAGGATGACTTCCACATGGATGGATTTTTCTAAAGTGCAGATAAATACAAATTAAAAGGCAGTACTTCTAGCAATGTTTGAATCTTGTTAGAATTTGCTGGCACTGACTGCAAATGTATCCTAAGGAATCCAATGCTCAATGCAAATAGTCAAATGCAGTCATCAATGATTTGTTGTAAGTGAGCTGACTGTGGCTATGAAAAAACAATATACATTGCAAAAAGAAACTGTCAAAATGTCAAAGGTTTTTTTTCCCCCCTTAACAAGCAACCCTTAAATAGAAGGAAGAAGATTTTTCTTTCTTTGCAATTTAGCTTCAGATTATATTACACAATATATCATCATGACTGACAGTAGTTAACATTTAGATATTATTGACCTATGTGTTGTGTCAGGTTTCAAAAGACTCCTAAAGAAAGCCTGAAAATATTTCTACATGGTCAAGGCAATCCAAAGAATCAATCTGCCCTGTGGAAAAATAAATATGGTATTAGCTAATGCTCTAAATTAACATGCATTAAATTTCCTATTATAGTTTTTTGAAACTTTAGTCTTACTGGCTAGCAGATAATATTAATAACCTAAATTTTCAATGAACTAAAGCTACAAATCTTTCAATGCTTTACTTGAATTATATTCTATAGACCTAAATACCTAAGTTTAACTATCTGTTAGGATAAAATCGTTATAATTCCAAATGCCACAGGATTTCTATATAATATAGATGGCGGACATAAGAACTAGCTAGCCCTCTATATAATCTGTTTTCAAGGTATAAAGTTGCATATTGGGCATAAATAACGCAAGATCATTGCTCTAGCATAGGATTTTATATTCTCTAGAACCTCTTCTTATCTCTGTGGTTAATGAATTAAATGTTTTCAAGGAAACTTGAATTTTATTTAAACTTTTGCAGTTTCCTATGGATGAATATTTCTTTTACAGAAATGCACATATACATAAAATCTGCAATCTGGGACTACCATGGTACGTAAAATCTGATTACATGACAAAGAAAGTAAAATGTGAATTTGTATTAGCTTCACAAAAAGCTTTATGAAAATAAAAAGTTTCTCTATATTAGCATCAAGATAATGTTTCTGGTATTGCAAAAAAAAAAAAAAAGCCATGCATGTGAAGGAATAAGGAAAAGAGGAGAGATGAACAAGGGAAAAAAAACAAAAGATCTCAGGAAAACAGAAAATTCAAACACCTGAGATTACTAGATGCTGGAAGGAAAGAGGCCTAAGAACATAAACTCTTTGGTGGGACAGGAGGTGGTAGAACAAACAAGTAAGTCTTAAGTAAGTCTTTCCATTACAATATCTACAGCATTACCTAAGTATTACCTGCAGGTAAGTAAATCCTGCCTATTTAAAAAAATAAACAAACAAAAAACACCACACACACTAAAAAATCCACCCAACACCAAGAAGTCAAAAAGAACACAGATAATCCATGTAGTCTGCTTGGACTCCAGGTAATATCTGAAGAAGTCATTCAACAAAAGCTTTTAACTTAGCAGCAAAGAGGTAAGTTGGAAAGGCACAGACAAATGGGCAATCAAAAAGAAAAAGATGGCAGGAGCAAACCATCTGTTCCAGCCTGAAGGAAGGTTACTGCAAATTCACAAAGTCTGTGCTGGTAAGCAAAATTCAGAAGTGATCTAGAAAAGAGAGCAAGTGGAAGATAACCAAGTTTGTTCACCACAGAGGTATACAACACAGTAAAAACAAGAGCTGGCAAAGATGAATCAACAGAAGGATCATATGGGACTGAATGACTGTGTAAGAAGAAAACGAAATTCAGCAGAGATATGTGTACAGTGAGGTACATGGTAGAAAGTAAACCTGAAATTTATTGAAAATTATGGGTATCAAGCTCACTAGTATAAACCAAAACTTTGAATTTATGACAGAAGGTTCCATGAAAGTATGAGTTCAATGTCGAATAAAACAGTTAAGAAAGGAAAATAGAAATAGAAAAGGTTACTATAGACTCATAGGGTAATTCAGCTCAGAAGGGACTGATGGAAGCCTCTTGTCAAACCTCTGCAAAGCAGGAAGACCTATGAGATCAGACCAGGCTGCTCAGGACGTTTTCCTGGCACATCTTAAAAGCCTTCAACATTTGACAGAGCCTGCACAGCCTCTCTGGGTAATCGCCACTGCCTGCCTGTCTTTTGGGCCTGTCTGCGGTCAATAAGAAACCTCTTTGATTCCCCATGATCTTTCAAAGAGGATAGAGTGGCCTTGCTAAGACCTTCCCCCATTCTGTCAGCACCACTGGATCAGCTCAGTGGGTCCTGTGGACTTATATGGGTGAAGTTTCCACAAGTAATCTCTGACTCAATCCTTAACCACTGCTCAGAGTTTCTCTCCCCCTCAACTAAGCACAGCGGTCTGGGAGACCTCATCAGTGAAGACTGACACAAAGTAAGGCACTGAGTACCTCAGCCTTATTTAAGCCTGCTGTCAACAAATCACTAAATTCAGCAACAGAACTGCATTCTCTTTGCTCAGCCTTTTGACATCAAAACCTCATCTTGTTACCCTAGACATCCCTTGAGGCATGAACTCTAGGTTAGCTTTCACTTTCCTATCACAATCACTTCATGCCTGGGTAACATTTCAAAACCTCTCCTCAGTAGTGTGCACACTGCCTGCCTGTACTGGAGCTTGGCCATGAGCTCCCGAGCAGTAGAATGGACCTTTCTACCTTTCTCACAATTAGAGGATCCTGAGCTTCTCTGCCCTTCAGAGCTGCATCCCACAGGATCCCAGACAACATTTTCCTAAAGAAGATGAAGTCTGCTCTCCTGAACTCTAAAGCTTACACTGCTACTCCTTCCTCACTCCCATCAGGATCTTGATCTCCACTGTTTAATGGTCACTGCAGTCAAGAGTACCCACACTACTACATCTCCAACCAGTTCTTCCATTTTAGGGTAGAACAGATCAAGCTGTGCATCACCCCTAGTTGGCCCATCAGTATGAAGAATTTGTTCCTGAAAGTATCCAGAAATTTGGTTTGCTCATGTCCTGCTGAGTAGGAGTTCCAGCAGGTGTGAGGATGTTCATTGAAGTTTCTCATGGAAACTATAGACCACAATCCAGAGACTTCCTTGTCTTTAAAAGAAAGCTTTGTCCACATCTTCATCCTGAGGAGGGTGGTCTGTAACAGAGTAATTTGGGTGGTACCTTTACCAGTCTATCCTCTCATCCTGGCCCACAAGCTCACATCTTAAATCATCCTCTTGTTCCACACAAGTACCACATACTTTTGAGCTGCTCCTTCACAAGGAAGGCAAGGCTCTTCCTTGTTGTCCCTATTTGTCCTTCCTGAAGAGTTTCTATTTGTCTACAGTACAACCTCATAAATTCATACCCCTCTCACTTCTTGAGAGCTAGTCCCCCAAATAAAATGCTACTAGCTCTAGAAAAGATTTGGAAAACAACAAGGCAAATGAGAGGTAAGAACAGAATCACAGAACATTAGGGGTTGGAAGGAACCTCTGGAGATCACCTAGTCCAACCCCTCTGCAAGAGCAGGATAACAGATTCTATACAGGCAACAACCCAGTAGTCAGCTTGGGAAAAGCCTACCAACCTTTTGAGAGAGAGAGTACAACAGCAGTCCACAGAACAGTAACAGCAATCAACTTCTAATTGTCTAATCCACCCTGAGACATGGAGATCAGACGTAGCTAGTGTGAACCAGGTTCAAAAATCAAAAATGACACAGTTCTTCACAGAACAGGGAGTACAACCACGGAATTCTCGCCCAAAGGACCCTACGTGTGAATGAAGCTTGCAAGGTTCAAGGGAAACCAGTACATAAGAGAGTTCCACTGGGGATTACCAACTAAAACTGCAAAGGATTAAGAAATAAAACCCAAGATGAAAAGTTGGAGGCTTAGGAGTGTTTTAACAGAGCAGTATCATGCATATTGTTTTAACTCATCTGTAAGCATCTATTTGCAGAATTGGCTAGGCAGAACATTGATATAAATGGATTCAGCCTGAAGTACAACAGCTATCAGTGTGGAAATAACAATATTAGTTTATCAGAAGTGCTTCAGCCTGACAGCAATTTGTTAAAAATGGGTATTAAATATGTTTTTATTCCTCTTAAAATGTCAGACTATAAAAATTATAACATGCTGAATTTGCTTCTTGTAGATTAAAAATATATTTCCCCCTATTGTATTCCAGTTTCACACACAGCCCTCCTCTGTGGGTTTGGATGATTTTGAATGTACCTATGGATTATTTTCAGAAACATATACAGACTTAGCAATCACTTGTAAAAAAAATTTCTCTTGAAAGGTGGATTCATAAAGTTCATGTACAATGAATTACCAATATTAGAACACTAGATTTTACTAGACAAGTTGCAGTATTGGTATTCATTTTTCTATTAAATCCATCTTTGAAAAAAGTACCCTTTAATTAAGCTACAAAAACAGACTAAGAGCATGCATGTTTGCTGTATTAGGTAAAGCAACTTAAATAGACAGAATGGTATCCATATGAGTCCTCCACTTTCCTCCTCCTCAAAGTTTCCTCCTTTATCAGTTATTTCTTTTATCCTATTCAGCTGTCTCATTGTAGCTATTCTAGCAAGCACTCTATGATTGAAGATGTCTCATTTCCTCTACCTATCTCCATTGTTAGCTACCCCCTTTCAGTCATTTGCAAGCATATAAACTGTTCCTCATCTGTAATTCAATTTTCACATGTCTTTAGGCATCCACAATTGTCAGTGATGCCAGCACAAGCTGCAGACACCCAGGATCTTCAGACACTCAACTCCTCGTCTTCAACAACTTTTTAGGAACAAACATTTTGAAGCTTCACTTCATTATGCACTTCAATCAGACTTACAGATGAACATGTTAAGAGATGCAATAAGTAAGTAATGCTCAAAACCAACTCATGTAGTGGCCTAAACTTCCCAGGAAAACTCACCTCACAATACATACAATAAAAAGTACACACAGCTAATCGAAGAGTGTGCTTACCTGAATTACAGCACTAAACCAGCATGTGTTGCCAACATTCTTTAATCCTACTGGACAGTTATCTTGCCGCTTTCGATCATAAGGGTTTGGAGAGTCACTCCATATCTCTGGATGTGTCCTCTTTAAACTTGCTTTATTTTCTGCAATACTCGCTTCTAGAACTCTTCAAGAACAGAAGGGAAGGAAAAATGTGAGAAAAAGAAAAAGAGACATAGTAAAAAAGCTTCAGTTACTAATACAGTTATTTTAATTACATAATTCATAAATTATTGCTGTTGAACTTTGTTTTAAATTTACATGCAATAATATGTCTTCAAAAGTCAGATACTATTTTACTTTTAGATATGTTACAGTAATTCCATTAACTTCTGGAAAATTGTATCACTGAGAGAGTGCATCTGCTGGGAGAGCTCTAGATACAAGAGCCATATTTGTTAAGTCATCACTTATTTGGGAACCAGATTCAAATAGGGTGGATAACAATAAATTTTAGGCAGCACTACTAGTGTAGTGCTTTCATCTACAAATGCTTTGACTGGTATGCAAAGCACAAAGTTACCAGTATGTATTTTACTGACAGGAAGCCAAAGCTAGCTAGACAACTTTCAAAAATGGAAGAAATTTTTTTTTTAGTTTCCATTTTTGCAACTCACACAACTGTATCAATCACTTTACATAGCAAGTAATTACTTTAAGTCACAAATAGACATTTCCCCACAACTTTTCAAATTCCAGCCAAGTTAATTTTGCACTTCAGTGACCACACTCTTTGCAGGAAACTGTTCCTGGGTGATTTATGTTGAATGTCCATATTTCACATGACAGCAAGAATGATGCTCCCAAACTCAAGCTTTACTCAGTGTTTCTATATCAGAACATACCCTTAGACTAGTGACAAAGAATACTATAAAAGGTAATTTGCAGTAGCCACATACTCTAAATAGAAAGATGGAGGTGGATACATGGAAAGGACATGGAGCTGATGGAGCGAGTACAGAGGAGGGCCACGAAAATGATCAGGGGGCTGGAACACCTCTCCTACGAGGACAGGCTGAGGGAGCTGGGATTGCTCAGCCTGGACAAGAGAAGGCTTCGGGGTGACCTACTAGTGACTTTCCAGTACCTAAAAGGAACTTACAAGAAGGCTGGAGAGGGCCTGTTTGCAAAGGCCTGGAGTGAAAGGACAAGGAGCAATGGTTTTAAATTGGAGAAGAGTAGATTTAAACTGGATATTAGAAAGAAGTTCCTCCCCATGAGGGTGGTGGAACACTGGAACAGGTTGCCCAGGGAGGTGGTTGGGGCCCCATCCCTGGAGGCATTCAAGGTGAGGCTTGACAGGGCTCTGAGCAAGCTGATCTAGTTGGGGATGTCCCTGCCCACTGCAGGGGGGTTGGACTAGATGAGCTCCAGAGGTCCCTTCCAACCCAAACCATTCTACGATTCTATGATTCAGGTAATGTAACAACGGCTCTAACTCATAAGCAAAGTTGCCTGGCATGTGCATTACTGACACAGTAGTCACTATCCCCAACTATCTAGCCTGCCTATCATACACAAGGCTGAGCTGCTACTGAACACTTGCTAAGCAAAGGATTTCAGGAGCTGCACAACAAGCACCTAAGCAGTCTGAGCAGCATGAAGGGTCACTCCTTTCACTTCTAAACTCACTAACCAAAGAACAGCAGGTTTAGGCTGGACATAAATGGAATTCCTAAAGGACAAAGTCTGAACATCGAAAAAAAAAAAAAGAAGTGGGGGAAGAGGGGCTAGAACAGAACAAAAAAACCTCACACATTATGTAATCCCTCAGTTTCCCAAGTGTACATTTTTGTTCCAAGCTGTGCTTTTGTCAAAGAAAGAAAAGGTATCTTACAAGAACTATGAAGTGTTACATGAATTTACTGTAGATGACTGCTTTAGGGACATGCTATTTTGTTATTGCTTCTTATTTTGAAAAAAATGGAAGCATTTAGAGTTTGAGAGACTATTTGGCATAAATACCGCTTTTGTACCAATATACCTCAGGAACAACCTAAAACTTGTAATTTACTAAGGATTAATCAATCTGTGACATTTAGTTTTCAACAGATAACCTTGTAAACAGCACCAAAAGGAAGATGACCAGTGTACCTCTGCTTTGAGAGTATTAATTATTTGATGGAGATACAAAAACTGAATTCAAAATAAGTGTCACACGTATTTAAAATAATTTTCAGGTAGAACTACATCATCTGCATCTTTTGTTTAAGCTCAGTGGAAGTGACCTTAACAACTGAAAGGAAGACTCTGACAGACTGGAATAAATTTATAACTATGTTGTAACAGGACTACAGTATCTACTCCATACCACTTTTGTTTTAGGGAAACAATCAAACTATTTTCCCCCAAGCTCAAGAATATTTCAGATATTTGAAAATTCAAGTTCAGAAAAATATATACTCTCAAACTGAAACAGTTCCCTGATAGCAAGGGTATTACCTTTTATCAACTTAATTACCTACTAACAATTCATTCTTGTGTCAATTTTGTATTTCTTCAGCAGGTAAGAGTATTTCCTCATCTCTAGTGCCACTTCAAACCGGTTTCCATATCTTAATAAAAAGTATTTAATTCTTAAAGCTTCATGATATTTTTCCTTAACTTTACTTCTGATATTACCTACCCCCACAGAGCACATGCAATAGCTGCACACACTATTTGCCAAATTCATTTTCAGCCATAAGGATAGCTGTGATGCAAACTGATATAACAGTGAGCACAATACACAGGAACCTAATGATCAGCTCAAAAGCTACATGAATAAGTGTATTTACTAGCATATTAAGCACACCTCTTTATAGTATAATATTCACTATATTATATTCATATAGTCCCAATTTGGAGAGGCAACCCTGACAAAGAATCTTATTCACATATTGCTCTCAACAAAATGAGCATCCTTCCAGAAAGTCAGTACAAGGATTTAGCAATTCTGATTATGCAGCAGAAACACCCTCTTTGCAGCCCTCAGAGACCACAGCAGCAGTTGCTAGCAGCAGAGTCATAAGCTATGTGCAGGGTATGGCATTCCTCTAGCCTCATGGGACCAAAGGCTTCTCCACCTCCAAGGGTTGGAATCTTGTTTGGAGGGAAACTCTTAGGCAAGGTTTAGTTAATGCCAGGTTTTGAAAGCAGTGTTTTATTTCTCTCTCTAAGAAGCTGGGCATAGCCAAGCAGCTTTGCAAAGCTGCTTGCATGGGGCTAGTCAGACAATGCAATAAGCCTTGGGCAAATTGAGTAGAGAGCACAAAGTTCATCCAAAACATTTTGATGAAGCCCACTAAACGTGCTGCAGAAAAGTCCACTCTGGCAGACTACTCTGCTAGAAGAGCAAGGAAAGGTCTTTATACTGTTTACAGCATCCAGGAATATCCCCAACCCTCCATCCGTGTCCAGATTCACCTCTGATCAATACATATAATGCTTAAACCACAATGCAGAGTCCACAGCAATGACTATGTTTGGGAAAAAATGCATAGGGGTTGAGCACATCCTTATGCACTTACAGTTTGTGGTCTCATTTTAATATAACTACTACCCTAGGCATAACACAGGCCAGTTAGTTTCTCCTTTCTGTTGTATCTTACTAGCTCCTCCCATGAAGTCCAAGTTGGCCAGCCTCATTCTCCTTCAATCCATGAAAAGTAATATAAAGAGAAGAAACTTCTACCTATTGGGAAATAAACTGATCATGCACACATCCCTAGTAGAATTAATGAGGAAAGAGTAAGTTTGTGCCATATACAAGATATTCAGCATGGACGCTCGTACATTTCAGCTGCACTCTTCTCAACATATGCATAGTAATCAGATCTGACTTCATTAAATAGCACAAAACAATTACATTCAGGTATGTGCATTACAACATTAAGTACACAAATCAAGAAATTCCACTAATGTGTTCCCTTGGAAAGCTTAATAGAATCAATGCAAATTAGGTTCTAAACAGAACCACAGAATGGTATGGGTTGAATCATAGGATCATAGAATGTAAGGGGTTGGAAGGGACCTAGAAAGATCATCTAGTCCAACCCTCCTGCCAGAGCAGGATCACCTAGACGAGGTCACACAGGAATGTGTCCACAAGGGTCTTGAATGTCTCCAGAGAAGGAGACTCCACAACCCTCCTGGGCAGCCTGTTCCAGTGTTCTGTCACCCTTACTGTAAAGAATTTTCTTCTCAGGACCACCTCCTGTGGTCCAACTTGCTCCCATTCCCTCTTGTCCTAACATTAGATGACATTGAGAAGAACCTGGCTCTCTCCTCCTGACACTCACTCTTAACGTATTTGTAGACATTAATGAGGTCTCCTCTCAGTCTCCTCTTCTCCAGGCTGAAGAGAGACCCAGCTCTCTCAGCCTGTCCTCATAGGGCAGATGCTCCACTCCTTTAATAATCTTGGTGGCCCTGCGCTGGACTCTCTCCAGCAGTTCCCTATCTTTCTTGAGCTGGGGGGCCCAGAACTGGACACAGTATTCCAGGTGGGGCCTCACCAGGGCAGAGTAGAGGGGGAGAATGACCTCTCTGGATCTGCTGGCCATGCTCCTCTTAATGCATCCTAGGATGCCATTGGCCCTCTTGGCCACAAGGGCACATTGCTGCCTCATGGGCATCCTCCTATCCACCAGGACTCCTAAATTTTTTCCCAGGGCTGTTCTCCAACAGATCAGTTACTAGCCTGTACTGATACATGGGGTTGTTCTTTCCCAGATGCAGTACTTTACACTTACCCTTGTTAAATTGCATTAAGTTTCTCCCTGCCCATCTCTCTAGCCTAGGGACCTCTGGAGATCATCCAGTCCAACCCTCTCACTAAAGCAGGTTCACCTAGAGCAGGTTGCACAGGAATGCATCCAGGCAGGTTTTGAAAGTCTCCACAAGCCCTCTGGGTTAGTTTGTTCTAATGTTCCATCACCTTCAAAGGAAAGAAGTTGTTCCTTATGTTTAGATGGAACTTCCTGTGTTCTAGTTTGTGCCCACTGTCCCTTGTCCTATCACTGGAAACCACTGAAAAGAGACTGGCACCATTCTCTTGGCACTCACCCTTTAGTTATTGAGAAGATCCCCTGTCTTCTCTTTCCCAGGCTAAAATGCTCTAACTCCCTCATCCTTTCCTCAAAGAAATGCTCCAGTCCCCTAATCCTCTATATAGCCTTCCACTGTGCTCTCTCCAGTAGTTCCCTGCCTCTCTTGAACTGGGGAGCCCAGAACAGGGCACTGCTCCAGATGTGGCCTTATCACTATGAATACTTCTATTAAAAAAATCCCCCACACCAAAGTATTTAAATATGCACATATTCTACGTTGTTAAAAATTAAAGACCTCCATAGTTTGATTTGCTTATTATTGAATTCCTATTTGATTTCTGCTTCTTATTTAACTAGAAAAACAAAAGTAAATGGCTGCAGCCTGACTTGTTTACAACCACAGTGTTCTACTCTTTGTTTTGAGAAGTCCTGCACAGACACTATGCTTTCCATTGGAATGCCAACATTCTTCTGTGGGGTGTTAACTACAAAGTGATTTTTTTTTTTTTAAAGCAGTCTGAAGTTCTATCGTTAAGGAAACTGAAGAGTTCAGATCAAGAATTCAAGAAATCTGAACTTCCTGTATTTGTACAACTTGGACATAATTTGCCATCAACTTAGGATGTAATGTGGTATGTAACTAAGTTGATTTAACATGTCTATGCTGCTAAGATACTCAAGATTCTCACTCTTCTCTGCTTCCATTCACAAGCAAAGTCCCAACCCCTTTCTTGTGCCATGTTACACTCTGGATCTTTTAGTAAGTATTTTGGTATGACTTTAGGATATAAACTCATGTAACAAATTCTCCAAAGAACAGAAAATGTTGTGCAGCGTGCAGGCCATATCCCCCTTGAGAGCAACAAGCTCTTGATTTGGCACAAGCTATTCTGTGTAATTTTGCCATCAAATACGCACCTCAATTTCATCAAAACCATGATTTTCTCTGCATATAACTGAAGAGATTGTCTACATGTCTTTGTACATACAAAATAAGGTTTATTTTGTTATTTTCTGAAATCAGGAAAAAACCCTGTAATTTAAGTAGAATGTATTTATAATACTTATGTGCTAAGCAGATAAGACCAAAAAGGACTTTTTAGTCTGAGAAGTGAAAAGAACAGTCTACAGAAAAAACCTGAGGCTTCATGACTCCCAAGAAGCAAGCACAGCAGAAGCAAAGCTTGTGAAAGTAAAAAAAAAAAGCGAGAAAGGTTTCCAGATCCAGAAACAGATCCATCTGAGTGCCTGCCTAAATCACAACTCTGTAATTATGACAACTGTGTCTTTCAAAAATGAACATGAAAGAAACATGTGAATAAGAAGTGGACAGAATTTCCACCATAATCTTGTATACATGCACATAATGAGCTCTTAGACCAAACAAAACCAACCTCTTAAAATCTGCTTGCTATTAGTAATAAGAATATAAATCCCTCCCATCTAACCTTTCTCTCCCAAAATATGTTATCTTAAACTTGTATAACAAGATAGGGTTTATCACAAATTAGGAGAGGAAGAGGTATGTTTATTCTCACAACTAGTACTTTTTTTTTTTCCAAAAGAAAAAAGAAAATGACTGTGGGTAAAATAACACTCTCCACATTCTCAGAGTTGGACTTTTCTGATAAGCCATTTAGTCTGTCAAATACAGCAAACCAAGAAAAAGAATTATTGTGGTGAATAAATAATTTTTTTTTCTAAAATTAATCTTTTACAAGCAGAGAGTACTTAATCTTCTAACTCAAGGATCAAATCATTGTCCTTTTCCCCTAGAACAAGGCCAATCATAGATGAAAAAAAAAAAAATCCCTCCCACACAACCCTACACCCCAGGCTTACTTCAACTCCCAAATATTTCATAGAAATATCTATATTTACATATAAATGCTGTACAAGAAGTTACTGTAAAATCTGAAGTTAGCTTACAGACTCTTAACTTTCTCAGCTTGGATGTGGTAAGTTCATAAAACTTCAAACCAAGAAGTTAACTTCACTCAAAGCTTATAAAAAAAGCTTAGTTGTTAAATGGGTTAGTGACATACTTGATCAGCTAAAATACAGCAGCTGCTCTTAGAATACTCAAGTCATAATATTACTCTACCCCCTCCCTCAATCTCAGTCTTAGCACAGAGGTAAGAAAATGTTATTGTAAAATGAACACCAAAAAAATGGACAAAGAATTTATTAGCTTTTTAATTGTATTTAGATTTCATTGTTCATTGCTGTTTACATGATCCACAAGAGAAACTTTCAGGTTCAGGTCCTATTTAAATATGATTGTATATCCTCTATCTCCATCCACTTCCTCAATATTTGAACAAATACATCAACATGAAATATACTATCAAATTTTAGTCCACACATAATACACTATTTTCCAGTGTAGAACATACAATATATTAAAGCAACATCCTGAAGCCAGGCATATCAGTAGCACAAGTGAAAAGTAAACAAGTTATTCTTTGTTAAAATAAAAGTTAAAAAAAGCAATACAGGCCAATCTCCAACTGTTTAATTTAATTTCTGCTTTATATAAGTTGTTTGTTTACCTGCTAATGGCTTGTTCCTCATCTGTTATTCCAGTCTCCCTGAATGCCCTGTTTGATTCCTCCAAACTCAAGGCAATTGCCCTCTGAAGATCATCTTTATCATCTCCAGTGAGATCAATCACATCTGAAAAGCAAAACTATCTTTCTCAAAATTAAAAGTGAAACAGAATGAAAGGCAAGTCTTACTGTAGAAGAGAGAGAGCCCACGTGGATTGCTGAGTGCCATTTCAGTTCATCCTTCCTGTGCTCTTCCAACCACTAACACTGCTAACAGCTCCCTACCACCTCCAAGCCAGATAAAAGCCTCAGCAGCTTGCTCTTGCTAACATATGACAGGCAATTATCTTCCTTCCTCCTAATCTTCTTAAGTTTCATAAAGCTATGGGACAAATATAGGAATCCATGGTCTCTGAAATCCCTCTTAAAACAATGCACTTAAATATATTGCTGCAGCTACTGTAATCAGTTGCTTCCGGGGAACACATGATGAAGACAATCTTATCTTAAAAAGGATACCTTAAACAAGCACAGTTGTTTTTCCCTTCTCATTGAGGAATGCATGCAGAGTTTTCCCAATAGAGCTCCAAATTCTACAAGTACTTATGTGCACTGGTGAGCCAAATATTTTCACACAGTTTCATAACATGTGAGAGAGTTCCTTACCAAACCTAATTCTTCTCTATCCTGTCTGTGCATTCCTTTTCTGAAGGTATTTAAAATCAGTTTCTGTCTACTAGAAGTATCCACCTCAACAGGAGAACCAAAAAAAAAAAACCAAATATTGGAGTCAAAATGAGAATCCATGACTTGGACACGTGGAGAATGCTAGATGGAGTACTGACTGGGTAATGAAGATGAAAACAGCCTCCCTCCTGCCTTTCTCTCCAGCTCACATTATCTTAAGAGTAAGATACTAAGATTCCCTGTAAACCTCCCTGTTTCCTGAGGGTAGTGACAGCACTCCTCCTCCCAAGAAGAGGTTCACTACTCAAATCACATTGCAACACAAATCATCCCCCCACTGGGCACAGCCATGCTTTCAGAGCAGCCAGGGCCAACAGGAATGTCCATCAACTGCACGAGACCTTCAGAAGAGTCAAGATCTTTGGTTATCATGATTTTGCTATCTCATTTTCCAAGTCAGCCAGAAAGAGAGGGGACAGTGTAAAAGTGACTTTTATGTGCAATATCGGGCAGACATGCATACAGACCATTGGCTGGTTTCAGTCTCCCTCCTCCAAGGCCAAGTTTGCCCAAGAGCTATGAAAATGACTATTCTCCAGCATGGAGTTTAGATATTAGAAGTCAGAAGACTCTGGGAGAAAAAGGTACAGATTCGAAACTGATGATTGCTCACACAGAAAGATAAGTAGCTTCTCTCCATTTCTCCTTCCACAGGCCAGCTTAATTACTCACACCCAAAGAGCTTCCTCATCTAGCTTCTGATTTTCCCCCTGGATAGGTTTACTAGCTGTAGAAACAGCTTTCCCTATTGCCCTGGCCTTACTAGTTTGTGACATTTCTCATTGGATCAAAATAAAACACTGAATTTATGATACAAAAATCACTGCCATAGCTGCGTATGAACACAAAATGGGTGATTGTCCTCAAAGATGAAACTAAAGAGAAGTTGTAAAATAAACTTTTCTGTTAACACCATCATCTTGAAGAACTAGTTCTCAACTCAGCTCTGTTTCCCCCAAAATAAAGATAGTTGAATTTCTATTTTATACAATGAGCTTTTAAAGGAAACATTCTTACCTGCTTCCTTTTCCCAGGTAACTGGCCAACCTGTCATGATACCCAAGTATTGAAAAACGCTATGATCATAAAAGCAGCACTTCATAATTTTATCTTTATGTCTTTTGCAGTTAGCTCAGCAGATCTTCCAGCATATCAGAAGGCTATTTCAACTCAGATGCCCAAAATTCTCCTTCAGAAGTACTAAAACAATTACAAGAACTGCCAGCAGTAGTCTCACCCAGAGAAGTTTTGATGTATCAGCTGCCACGTTGAGAATAATGTAATTTCAGCTAAAATAGTACTTCAGCCTAGGTCACATGCAAGCATGGCTCTGTTCTACAGCCTGAGAGCAGAAGAAAGGTCAGAAAGGTCAACAGCAATGAGAGGATCCCATGACTGCACACACTACCTATCACAGTCCTATACCTATACTGCGCTTATGTTATAATTTCTACCCATTTGCAGGTAGTCGCACACAAGCATCTCATCTCCTCTGGAGACAAGCAGTTTTTCTGAAAGCAGTAATATTGGCCACAATTGAAGATGGAGTAAGTCTCAATCCAGCAGCCACACTATGAGATTACTCTGATCACTTATTACAGAGTGGAATATTGTTTTAGCTAGTCTCTAGACAGGCAAGAGTGATTAAATTCTTATACAACAATAAAGAAGAAAGTTGGAGGTATTCAAGGTGAGGCTTGACAGGGCTCTGGGCAACCTGATCTAGTTGGGGATGTCCCTGCCCACTGCAGGGGGGTTGGACTAGATGACCTCCAGAGGTCCCTCCCAATCCAAATCATTCTGTGATTCTATGATTAAGTAGTAAGCTCCTTTAAACGGGGAGTATTTTCTAGAAAAGAACTCATAACCTGGCTGAAAATTATGTGACCCACAAAAGCTCCCATTGTTACACAAAAATCTATCAAGGTCAACTCCAACTCACACTTTCATTAAACTATTCAACTAGTTTGCACCTCCCTAGCTCCTTAATTTTTATTAATCTATACTACCACCCTATATGTTCAGAAGTTTATTACCATTCATATCACCAGTGACTACATCACTTTAATATTAAAGCCCCAAATCCTTCATTTCCACTTGCTTTCAGAAGGCAAATGTATGCAGTTTCCTTTGGCATGCCAGGGTTTTGGAGCAGGCAATACAGGATTCTCTTCAGAAATGTTGTTTTACATACATATTGTCCCTGATCTGCATGAAAAGACAGTACAGTGAAGACGTGCTACCAGATACTGCCGCCACACACAAGTGGCACAATCAATTTATGTCACTGAGGGCTTACCTAGCATAACTTATGCCAGAAAAATACATTTCTAAATATCTGCTGATCCACAGTAACCTACTCCACACAACCTTTTGGTCTGGAGAAAAGGTAAATTAAAAAAGTTTTGGAGATTCTGTGATTTCGGCTAACATTTTAAGTACTTGTACTTGGTTGGAGTAGGTCCAAGGTCTTTTTTCAGCATCTCAGCTGTAACTCATTAAGCCTTAGCAAAAGCTCACATGTGACTTGAATCCTAAATCATAGTATTATAAAGAGATCTCAATAGAAGCTGTAACAGAAGAGGAATAGTCCCAGACTACACACCTCTTAAAAAAAGAAAATCAGCTTATCTGCACAGTTCGCATTCCTCTGTTGGTTATAAGTTATACAAATATACATATACTACATGAAATTCATAGTTTGTTTTGTTTTAAACTACCTTCATATTTTGTAAATTCTGACATGAGGATTTCTTTTATAAATTATGTCCAATTTTCAAACAGTTATTCTACCAGTAAGATCACTGCCTTCTCTCACAATCACTAATAACTTCAACATTAACTTAGTTTTAAAAATACTTACTTCACTTCCATTTTATAGTGTTAATGCAAACCAACAACTGTTTACTTTATAGCAATTAGTAGTGGAATTCATTCATGAAACTGGTCTACTTAAGTTTCCTATGTGATCAACTGATTCTTGGGTTCAAGGTCTGAGCTTGAAGGGCAGGGGGGAAGAAAAACTGCTGACTTTTACCTCATATATTTCTCAGACATACATGAGTTTCCTATGATAGGCTGAAGGATGCATTTCATAAAGGTATTAAGAAAAATGACACTTCTCAAAATTTAGTCATCTGATTGATTCACATGCTGATTTCGTACTACTCCTCTCATTTAGGCTGTAGCTATATTTTCCACTGGCTCATCCTTATTAGTAAGTATTTCTTACTGTATATCACATAGCCTTAGAAAATGCAAATGTTCTTCATTAAGTCATGACTACTAAATGAAAAAAAAGTTTGCTTCTGAAAAAACTCTTTGTGAACAGAGGAAAACCTCAGCAAAACAGTCTGGCTTAGTGCATTCATGATGTTTATTCAACTAAAATCAACATGCAGAATTAATCTACTGATTTACTAAGAAATGTATTTTTGCTTTACAACATTATTACATAATGTGTGCTGCTGGTACATAAGATCCAGACAGTTCGATATCATTTGTAATTCTACAAAGCAATTTTAAGTTGTATATTGAAATCCGTGACAAATATACTAGTGCACACACACTTAATGCTCACCCTATATCTATCTAACCCCATAACTCTTCTTTCTTTCCTAAAAAAAACACCCTTCTTTTCCATCTGTTTACTTTGGAAGTTTCTATCATCATTTAAATAAATGGTTCTTACTTGGTCATGGCCTAGGTCATTAAAATAATTACTGTGTTATTGACTTATTACTTATACAGGAGGAGGCAGAGAGTAGGAACTTCAAACTTAAGTAGGCTGGGAAACTCAGCATGAGGGACAGACCTGAAATAGCAATTGAATTGAGGGAGAGGCAATATGCAATCACAGTGATGCAACCACTCGTACAGCAAAAGGAAAATGAAGGGGCAGCCCTGATGGGTTCAATGGACAGATGCCCAGTATGTAAAGCCAGCAGCAAGACTCCCATTTCAACACACCAACATTACAAAGAAAAAGAAAAAAAATCCTTGAGACTACATCAGTTCTGTTTATCACAAGCAGAGCTAAGCAAGATCCTATATTCTACCATCTATTCTGTGATGTTGAACATCATGATGGTCTTGGGCTCCTATGTGAAGATTTAAAGCAATTTAATTGGCTTTATACATCAGTTTTGGTTAACACTGGATGGGAAAAGAATACACAGCATCCCATCAACTACTTAGCCAGCACAAGGAGCTTTATTGATGAAATAGCTAGCAAATGTTAACCACCACTATCTTATAGGAACTTCCTCATCTCAACTGCATTTACACTGTCCTAGGATGATAACACCTTAAACTGATAATCCTCACACTGACAGGGATGGTTAGGAGCGAGGCAGTCATGGAATAAAAGAACAATTATTCTGTAAGATGGAAGGAAGACCTTAAGGTACAAGACTCCTGACATTCTGAAGCAGGGAACCCGGCCATATCAAGCTGGAGACACACCCAGGAACCTGGATGGAGATGACACAAATAATTCCTGTAATGCCATGAAGACACATAGCGATATCTGAGCTCGGTAAGTTGACAGAAGGTACTAGTGTCAAATTCTACTCACAGAAACAATAAAATGCAGAGCTATAGAATAAGGACTGACTAGGAGTTTTGCCAAGAAGGATCCATTAACTACAGCTGGTCAACCTGCACCTCATATCACCATTGAAGAAAATATGAAATACTACACTGAGGTATACTGTCAGAGTTCTACATGGATATTTATGGAGATTCACCCACTTTTCTTAAGAACTCAGCTGAAATCTTGGTTACTGTTTTGAATGCCACAGTTCATGAAAAAGAGAAAGCCAATACAGAAGGTCTATAAAATAGAAAAAAAAATTACAGTAGATATAGGAAATGCATCCAAAGACTTGGAAAGAATTTGAGCTGTTTAGATCTGAGAAAAGTCTGAGGTGACATTATGATACACCATTTTCTGGCATGGAACACTTCCTCTGAGATAAAAGGAATGAAGTGTACTATAATCTCCACAGGGGATAGTACAAAGAATAAAGGAATTAACCTGAAGCAAACAGGATTAAGGCAAGACATGAGGAGTCTAACAGGACAGGGAGCACCAAAACAAATTACTTTTATAAACTTTTCAGAGTCTCTAAAACGGAATGGTTTTTAAGAAATGTTATATAAACATCACTTTGGGAGGTCTTAGGTGCAGTTAAGTCCACCTTGGAAAAGGTTGACTGAATGACTTCTGAAACCTATGCAAAGGCTCAAATTCTAGGAATGGAAAGATACAAAAAGCTGTGTCCCCAGAAGCAATGAAGTCTACAACCCTCCAGCTGATGTGTGTGGCATTTTATATTATACTATGTCCCTACAAAAGGACTTGAAAACTTTGTTTCAGCTATGGAATGTGCAATTGCAAAGACTAATAATTCTTTTTTTGTGAAAAAAAAAAAATAAAATTTGAGTTTTCAAAAGAAAGGAGGGAGAGAATTTGTCTTGATAACTATTTCATTTGAAGACAACACCACTGCTAAAACATGTATCTTCTCTTGATTCTGTTGTTTCCTTTAACCTTGGGTTCTGCAAGTTTCTCAAGTAATAAGAAGGAAATGGATATATGCTTAGCAATGCAACAGTTCTATTGTGCAGCCATAAACGAAAATACACTTAATTACCTCAAATGGAGAAAAAAGTTCCTAGAGAAGCCAATAAAGCAAAAATATTGGAAAGTACTACTGAAACTCTTTTCCTTTAAGTGCAGTGCCTAGGATCTATGCTAACAAGTAGAATATTAAAGTTAAATTAAGAGGTATTCATTTGTACATTGCAACTCTGCTCACTAATAGACTGCAGGAAGGAAAATTAAAAAAAAATCCAAAGAGAATAGCACTATCTTTTCAAACAGATCAGATAAAGCACTCATCACTCTTGACTTAAAAAAGCTATGCTTGCAGGTGCTTGCACATACCATTTTGAACACGCAAAAAGGCAAGCATCATGAATAACAATGAATGTGCAAGACAGCCTTTGCTTTTAAAGACGGAGCAAATTTTATGCAAATTCATTAATAATATTTTTTGCAGCTGCTGAAATGTTATATTTGCTAATAAAAGAAATCAGGTTTCCTTACACCTCCTAACATACAGAATGCAACTCTCAAACAGCTGAATGACTACCGTCACAGTGCACAATCCAGGCTAATTGTTGATTGTTAAGATAGATAGATAGATTTATTTTACCCCTGAACAAGTAACCATTTCAAACAAATGTAGTCAGTCAAGCTTGCAGAATGTGTTTCATATACCTTTATGCAAGGCATTCATTCAAAAGCATTTGTAAGTGGCTGGAGGTTTTCCGTAGCATAAAAGACAGTTCTGATACTTATCTGTGACACTCATCCCTGGTTTGGATGACTTAACTTGGGACCACAAAGATCTGTGACTCATAAAATTGTATGTTCCAAATGCATAGAGGCAGCTAAGCAGTAAGGAACAGTAAGGGTGAGTTGTAGTTATCTTCATGTAATTATACCTACGTGCAGTAGTAAAAGGGAATCACATTTCAAAGGCAAGGTAGTGTCAGCAACTCAGCGTAGTTACTGAGAACTATATATATTTGCAGAAGGGAGTGTTGATGGCTGGAGCTATCATTGCTGAGTATCTTCCCCATCTATGTCCACTGTGACATTCTCTTCTCTGAAGTCATCTGCTGTCTTTCATAGTACTCCCTTATATGACAGTACTTACTAACTAACGTAAGGCCTTGGAACTTGTCCATTGTAAGTGTACTGCATTGTTTAAATACATATAATCAAAATAATGACAGGCAAGTAGGTCACAACAGAAGAACTGTAGGTTTCTGAAAGAAGCTTTCTCTAGATCTCTGTGGGGAGGAAGTGGGGGCCTCTGAAATAAGACTGATTTAGGCTTTGTTCTGCTGTAGGTGCTTAGTTTCATAAGTCCTCCAATGTGAAAAGTTGTCCAAAATGCCTTTATATCATACTATGTTTTCACTCTAGATAAAACAGTAAAGGCTGGCTATCTTTGTTGTTGTGAGGACCTGATCAGACATCAAAGATGTAGGAAGAAAAAAAAATCTGTCTGCTTTTTCTACAGCAGTTGGCACTTCTTGACTACTGGACTCACAGTGCTATGTAACTCTAAGGAACCTGGGCCTGCCTTCAGTCCTCCAGAAAGACACCAGAATCCTGAAATTGAGCTTGGAACATGCAACCTAAGACTTACTCTTTTCAGTCTGACCATCAGTCACAGGTAATGTAGACTCTGCAGGCTTGACTCTTCCCTCTCATATCCTTTGTCACCTCACATCTTCAATAAGGTTGCATAGCACAGTAAGTGACAGCAAAAATAAACACTTCCATTAATGGGATTGCTAACAAATCTAATTAAACACAGACTGCAAGAGAATCCAGCTTACTATTCCACTGCCATACTAGATCTTCAGTACTGGAGACTATGACAGTGGTAAATTTGTTGAAAATAATCTCCATTTCCTCAATGTCAATTTTCTGACACTGAAAATTACATATATGTAGGGGCTTGTGAGAGAAAGAGAAAAAAACACAACAGCAGCAAATCACCACCTCCCATAACTTAGTGGAGGGGATAATACAACTACCTATAACACACTCCGGACATTTTATACAAGGTTGCTAGTAATACTTAGGATTAAAATGCAGTTTTCAGATCTAAGATGTTGAGAACAAACTCATCTCTAATTTACAAAAAAAAAGTTTAAATAAATTAAAATAATGTTTACAACTGACAAGGAGATCTAACTAAATTTCTTTAAAATGGTGCCATACTAGCCACTCCAACTCAATACTTCTACTCATTTAATAAAAGCTACACAGATGTACTACATATATGGTCAAAGGATGAATAATTAAAATATTCTATATCTCTTTTTAGAGTGTTAGAATGTAAATGCAGTAGCAAGAAACTCAGATTTTATAGTAACCAACCCCTCTACAAACCTTCCTTTGGCTCTTCCTTTCACATTACTTCCCATATTTATATGCAAAACACATTTAACATTTTTCCCCCATAAAAATAATTATGCACTTAAGCAAAGAAATAGAACCTGCAAGACTCAGAGAAATACAGGTTGTGGAACCTCCTGTATTAACTAAATAAATCTGTTTAACTATATTTAATGTTAACGTAATGTACAAAAATACCTACTCTTTTACTACAAAATGCACACTTAACCTCTTGTCTCTCCCTTTGGTAAAGTCATTCATGTCAGCGAGAAGCTACTCTTTAGCATATTAAGCTTTAGCATATTAAGCCAGACTTCACACACACACTTCTCCAATTTTATTTTGATAGAAGAGCACCCAGCTTTTGCCTTTAATTATGTACTGTATGACCCCAAAACAAATCTTAACATAGGGGGGGCGAAAAAGGAAAAAAGACTGAAACCCCAGCTATTCATCCTCTCATCATCAGCACCATACATACATGTAAAGAGAATGCTTAAGGATAGCTCAACTAATTAAAAAAAGATAAGGAAAGAAAGAATATGTAATCATCTAAAAATTGTTAAGCATGAATTATCAGCAGATTAGCAGTCATTTCAGGCAAGTTTTTAGTTTCCTTGCTTTAAAACTAAACTTATGGAAAGAAAAAATACCTACTGCTGTCTGCCTGGCTGCCCACGCTGATGTATCTGTCATTTCCAGGGAGGGCTGTCTGATAGTAAGTTGCCTCCTCTAGCTGGGGAACCTTGGCATTCTTCGCCGTGAGGAAAGCCACAGCCAACTCCAGATTACCATTGCTGTCCTTTAAGCATCAACAAAACAAGAAATTAAAGTCCACTCACTTTTAAATTTTTCAAGCAGCAAAGGACAACACTACAAACAACTTAAAAGATCAATGACACATTATGTTTTCAAGTGAAATACTGATAAGAAAAGGCAGTTTCCAAACTTGACAAATTCTACACACTTCACTATTTTTAACCAAAATAAAGATAAAACATCTTGTAAAAATTTACTTTGACTGAATTCCACTTACATCAGAAAAAAATTAAAGGCCTTGTGGTGTAGGTCAACCCCTCCAACAAGCATAATCAGCACACACTCACAGACTTCAACAGCAGTCAGCTGAATTCTTCTGAAAATCTATCATTTCATTTTTAAGGCAGAGATATTGGCTTTTCAGGAGCAGCTGTGTATGTTGAATCTGAAGCAACAACTTTATATATATTTTAAATTCACTGAATCTTCACCATGTATAATTGACTAAAAAGCTCTGCTTGAGGGAGACAAGGCTTTTTTAAATTTCTTTTTATTTTCATACATATATATATATGGAGAAACAGCACACAGACAGAACTGCCACTCTTTGCTTGCACCAAATAACTCCTCTGTGCTGAGAAAGAATTAACAATGCTTGAAAAAGAGTGGCACAACAGCAAATTAGCAAAAGGTGGCAAATCTAAGGAGAGTTCTTAATTCTATATACTAAGCAGGACCTGTCCATGACAGAAAACGTAACTACACCTTCACAAATGGCACATAAGAGGAGTTGACCATCTACAATAGCACCAAAGTATCTCAAAACATTTTAACCAAAGGTTAAAGGCAAGTCTAACCATTCTTGTCTTTTCATTTTTGAACATCAGATTAGTTTTTATATCAGGACTAAAACACATCAAGATTCTCCCTACAGTGAACAAGCCGCCATTATTATTAGCTTTTTTCCCCTGACATAAATCTACAAAGCATTCAAGCTGAGAATGGAAGAGAAGATGACAGTAAGAAGGGGCAGGGTTTATGGCTTTCACAAGCAGTTAAGATGTATGTATTCAGCTACAAGTCAGACACATCCATCTTACCTTTAGTGCCTGTTGTAGTACCTGGATGTCATTGATACCAGTGATCTCCCTTAGCTGATTTAAAAATGTTTGCTGGTGCTAAAAACAAACAAAAAAACAGATCATCAAAATAAGAGCCAAATAACAGTAAAGCCAATTACTTACAAAGTATGCTTCTCTACAAACATTGAACATATCTCCATGAAATCTTTATGCATCACGAAGTTAGAACCTTCATTATTCAAACGTGTCCTAGTTTTTGCAACTTGGGCACTTTTAATTCCCAAGTGTAATGGTCTTGGTTGGTTGGTTGTTGTTGTTTTTTTTAAAGACAAAAAAATTGATGATGATTGAGTTTATGCAACATGGGTTTAATGAGCCTATATAGAGCCACAACTGGCCTTCCTAAGCAAACAAAACTCCAAAGTTTTGTCTTCAAAGGCAGAAGGGGAAACAGTTGACTGAACTTCAAACAAAATCAATTTCTTCAACTTCCAATTATTCTCAGACCCACCGTTTCCTTAATATAGACACTTTCAACCATTCCAACCTCAAAACTAAGAAATTCATCTTTACTGATCATTCAAATGTTTTAAGAGAAATAATATAAAAATGTCCACACAAAACAGTTTCTTGAGACTGCCGCAAAACCTTAGGAATCCATCTTAACCGCCTTCCTAGGCCAGTTGAACCTAAATCTCTAAAACCACAACATCAGAGAGCATCCATGACTGAATTTTAAAGTAACACTTCAAGTTAGAAAAGAATAAGAGGTCCCAAGTCTCTTAAATTTTCATCTCTTAAGAATTTTGAGGCTTTTTTTAATAAAAATCTGGTCCCACTCCTGTTTAGAGCCAACAGATTACCCCCTCTGCTCATGCTCAGATATCACATCACAGAAGCAAAAAGTAAGCCACTAGGCTGGAACAATCCTTGAATTCCAGTTAACTACTAAAACCATCTTAACTATTAAAACACAGAGGACTGACCACTGTTCCATACTAACAAATTCCATTCTTCCTTTGGCAGATGGGAAAAGAAAAAAAGCTTGGTAGTATTCGCAAGTAGTTGGTTTTTGTCTGGTTGGTTTTTTTGTTTGTTTGTTTTTTTTTTAATCGTTTGCCTACCACATCCTGAACTATCTACAAAATAAAGTATAAGGTTTTGTTTGCTAGACAAAAAACATATTTCCTATCAGCAACAAATAAATGTTCTCATGTTACTATCCAAATTCAACTAAAAGAACTCAACTGTAATTGTCTTGTGGCTACTTCTAAACTACATATCTTTAAAACAAATTATTTCCAATCAAATATTCAAATACCCTTATTCTCTCCTTATCACAGCTTTGTAGAAAAGAGGAAATTAAGAGCTGCATGAATGTTGAATTCCCTAGTGTGAAATTAACCTGGCAGGCACTACTTCATGCCCTAATAAGTTGAAATAGAAGGCGTATAGTTCAGGATGTTTATGAATTACATACACAGTCTTCCCTTCATTTATAATCCTAAGGGACACTGCTAACAATCCAATTTGCCTCTTTTTTTTATTTTCTTTTTAAAAACCCTGGTACTGGCACAAGAAAAGTGAAATGATGCAGGAAAACAAACTCCCACTCTATCCCCATCCCTTACCCCCTCATTTATTTACTGTGTGCATTTCATAGCACTGTACAAAGGCAGGACTTGTTTCCCCTATAAAGTTGCTTTCCTGCTGCTGGGTCTGGAAAGAAGCAAAGAAAAGAAATAGCATATTTGGGGAAAGTAATTACAACAGCATTAAGGGCAGTGCCTGGCAGCAAAATGGATTTCTTTCAGTATTTGCTACCAACATGATGGTTAATAAAATGGGAAATAGTTTCACTATAAATTATTTTAACACCACGTTATAACAAATTTCTGTATCTTCCACAATATATACAACACTTGGAAAGCCTGAGTGGAGGATATTAGTTGTTCACAGAGCCTGAGAAAATACAAAAGAGACAGTTTACCAACAATCTCTTAACAGTTGAAAATATTAGCTGTTAATTTAGAGCACAGCAGTGATTTATAAACCTAAACATTTTATATCCAGATTCCAGTACTGCAGTGCAAAGTTGAGGTTTAAGGCCCCCTTCCCAAAGCTATATACATGTAACAGATCAGAACCTGGCCCAGAACCACCCTTTTCTCTATTTAAGTACCTAATGCCAAGAGTTTAAGACACAGCTCGAAAATTTTTAACTGGTAATTAAGCGAACAACACAGAGGATTCACAAGCATCTTAGTTGCAAATGATGCAAAGAATAACAAAAAGGGATTCTATGGGTACATCAATGAAAAAAGGAAGGTCAAAGAAAACATACCCCCCCTAATGAGTAAGAATGGAGAAATTTAGATTGGAGATTATGAGGAAGTTCTTTACCCGGAGGGTGGTTAGGCACTGGAACAGGTTGCCCAGAGAGGTTGTGGATACCCCATCCCTGGCAGTGTTCAAGGCCAAGCTGGATGCGGCCCTGGGTGACCTGGTCTAGTGATTGGCATCCCCGCTCAGTGTGGGGAGGTTGGAACTAGATGATCTTTAGGGTCCCGTCCAACCTGGCCATTCTATGATTCTAGATACAGCCTAGATTAACAGAGGGTACCTGAAAGGAGGTTCTCAGGGAAAGTGAAGGAGCTTCCTAGGATTCTTCAGCACTGCCAACATCCCTAGCATACCCTTTTTGTCCCATGGCCTAGGGACAGCAGCTGTGTAGGACCTGCAGCACCCGGCAGCACTGGAAGGTCTGCTAACAGCACTGCAGCTCCATTCCGAGAGCTGCTACTTTTCATTACCTAAAAGCTTGAAGATCTTTTCCTCTTTCTGATTATTTCCTTCAGGAATGTATAGTGGCTAATTGTGAGGCTAGGTACCTGAAATTATCCTGAATACCTCAAATGGAGATGAACTGCTTTGGGATCACAAACACCTACTTTAGATGTTACTGGCTTTTCAGGGAAATGAAGACAAGCTGCCATTAATCTCTACCTGAGTTACTTCAAATCTCATAGAAGTTGAAGAACGATGATACATTTCCCTTGCTAGAAGGAGGAGGAAAAAGATAAAAACAAAGAAACAAAAAAGTACCCTTTGTTTTGACCTGATCAATGTGTTCTCTTAATACCTGCCAATAGACTAACAGGTCTTAAAAAACAATTCTGAAACTGCCTAAGGCAGCCAAAAACTACTTCAAGCACCACTCAACTGGTGGCTTTCTCTTCCACACATCCACCATTCTTCCCTCATCCTCTCAAATCTGACAACTGCATCATTTTTACTGTGTACAGACCCTTCTTGCAACTGCATGTTTAACTTTGCCATTATTCTCCTTTACTGCTATACTGACAATACGTTATTGCCTATGAAACTATATTAACAGGTAATTCTATTTCTTTTCATTACAAATGACAAGGCAGGCAACTACTATCAAACTCTTTCCTCATTCATTAATCAGGGGGTGCAAATGTAATTTTCTTTTTGCTTTTCACTTAAGTTTATGTACCCATATTCAGATCTGATATTTCTTATTTTTTTATGTAACTTTAATTTAATGAATCTGTACTAGACTGCAAAAGTTAAAACATGCAAGTTATTTCTTCTGAATATTCCTTTAGTATATGCCAATCCTAGACAATTAAAGCAAGATTTTACTCTTACCATGCCTGAAGTTTGGAGATCAATTCCTACTGCAAATGCTAAATAATTTTCTTCTGTACCATAACTAATATTTAATACAATACTTAGGACAGACTTCTACAGATGAAGCAAGCCACTCTCCTTACTCCTATTAATGCTCCTTACAGAAGCTTTACTCTTTCTGGAGCTTAGGCTAGCTTGAGCTGAAGTGTCTGTAGCATACAGACCCTCAAACGTCCATGTACAGCAATGTAAATATTCTAAACAATTATGATCAGGATTCACTCACAGGTTTACCAACATTACCCAGAAGAGTTCACCCCACACTAAAGCAAAGCTAAAATCTGAAGTAGGGGGCATACAAGTATCTGAAGCGTCTACACTAATGTATGTTAATTAAATCAGGTAAGCAGGGAAAGATTCAGAGCACAACTAGCAGTCCTAACATAAGTAAATTCCATCTTTTTTCAGCACAGCTCTTTCCTGCTTCCCATTTTTTCTAACCTTGCATTAGTAGGAGCTCGAAGTCTGAGTTAGAATTCACTGTACTTTAATTCAATTTTATAAGCAACCTCTCTTTCCAAATGCACATCTAAAAAGATTATTCCAATGGCACCAAGTATAACTACTGGTGCTAAGAAATTCACTTCAATTCTTTCAGATCGTGTTTGCCTGTACCCACTTCTGTTTGTCATCCCTTCCTCAAATTTATGTGACAGATTCCATAGTTTATCTACACCACAGTTCCTCCAGTTCAGTGAGTCAAGACTCCTTGTGTATCTGCAGCATCAAAGATGTTATACATACACAAACACACACACATATTCTATATAGCTTGAATTGTATTTGACTCAACTCTTAAAAGGCTCCAGGACTTATCTACACCACAAGACTCTGCTGGGTACAACTGCTACAGAGTAATCCAAATCCTTGGCCAGACAAGGAAGGTGGTCCCAATGCTATAGCTGCCCTGAGATCCATCTGCTCATGTCCCTCAGTCCCACCACATCATGCAACAATCAGTTCCCCAGGGCTTTCATGCACAAGCTATTCCCAACCTTCCCCCTTCCCTGGCTCTCCATACTACCCAGTAAGTTTGTTCAGGCTTTCGACTCTTGGAAGATTTTAACTTAACAGAAAATTATTCTTTTATTGGATGGAAGCCAAATTTGTATATTATGAATGCATGCCCTTATTTCTAATTCTTTCCTTTTTCTACCATCCCTCCCTTCCTCTCAGGAAATGCCCAATTAAGATTATCTGCTTTATAACCTCACACAATAGCATATTCAGTAGCTGTGCCAGCACTAGTGAAGCAGAAAAGGATCTACAGTTTTATCTGCTTAGGGAGATACTCTGCCCAAATTAGTTCCACAACAGTACTGTAAACTCTGATAACTTACAAAAACAGAGCAACAAGCTAAATTACACAACTGTTTTATTGGACAAGGTAAATCTCATAAGTTTACTAATTCTAAATTTTAAAGCAGATAAATTTGGGGGAAAAGAAATTAGCCACCTTTTGATTTGTTTATTTTCTCATTTCTGTAGTTTCTGAATAAGCACATGTAAGCTTTGGCTTTACTCATGGCAAAATCCAAATATTTGTGTTTGCAACACAGGCATTTTCAAACTTGGAAGATAAAACAACTCACTTCAATTCCCAAGCACAGAAAATGTCGTATGTTTATCAATAAATGAGATGGCCTAATCATTACCAGGATAAAACAAGGTCTACTGCCCTACTGCCTCACTACAGAGTTCATTTAAGTAGTACATAATGAAAAAGAACTATGGGAATCCCTTCCTTTAAGGGATGAATAACTGTACTAGAGACAAAATGAGGGGGGGAAATGCAAATGCTGAGAACAGTATCTTGACTCAGTCCCTCCACACAAAACTCACTTACTTTACTTTCCAGTGAAACACTGATTTATTAGAGCCACTTGTTGCAGGAAAATCTGAACAACACTGCATAAAATATTTTATATTAAATACAGTTCTAGTGTAACCCTAGCTGCAGAGGACCTGCTAATGGTACCATTTGCAGACAAGTAGCTAACAAGCTAGCTTCCTCAAATAATGTTGCTGTAATGAGAACACTGAGAGATTAGAGGAATGCAAACTTCTGTAAAAAGGCTTTAAGTTTCTGTGACAAACAAATTAGCAAAAATAGTTAATGTACAAAGCATAAGCATACTAAAGACCCTCAATTACTACTATGAATGTCATTTTCTGCCACATTAATCATATCTCCCAGGAACAGTTAAAAGGCCCACAGACGCTACAGAGCTTTATAGCTTCCAGCAACGCAGATACATTAACCATCTTCTAAATAAACTGTTGGTCAAGATCCAAATAAGCAAATAAAAACAAACTCCATCCACAAGATACTAAATTGAAACACAGAGGGAAATAGTCAACTCAAGAAGGCTTTATTGCATGTCTTTGCTCTTACCACCTCTGTCCTCAAGACAGTGTTTTCTACAGAATAAACATACGTATTTATATATGTAAATTGAAACATGCATATATGTGTGTGTATACATATAGATACATATATTTTTAAAGCAGTATTTTGCTAGTGCAAACACCAAATTAAATCTCTGCACTGTCTTCAAGGTGTTCACTCTTAGAGCACCACCTGAAGTGAAGTGGCATTAGGTTCCCTTGCCTGGTATCTGCTAACTGGGTTTCCTTTTGTTCAGTCATAAAAAGAGAAACCTCTTACATGAATAACACTGTATTGTCTAAGAAAGTAGGTAAAGATATATTTTTATACACACACAAATGAAAAATGCATCTCATGTTTGGCTTAGACAAAATCACCTGTGGAAAGCAAGGGACATACACAGAGACTGCAGATTTTTTAATCTAGGACTGCTCTGCTCAGACTGTCAAAACCTGCCATTAACAGCTGCAGCTTGTGCAAAGTGAATAACTACCCACATGCAATTGCACTGAGAGTAAATTTATTTCAAAGGAAGCAAGAGGGCACATGGTATGGCAGTAACTTTCAGACAATCACAGCCTGGCCCAAATAAAAGTTTAATGAGGAAAAAGGCTTGAGCGCATTACTTATGTGCATACAGTCCTAACTGAAAAATTAAATGAAGGATCTCACTTAATCTTAGCACAGAATCACAGAATCAATCACATAATTGTTTTGATTAGAAAGGACCTTAAAGATCATCTAGTTCCAACTCCCCTGCCACAAGCAGAAACATCTTCTACTAGACCAGGTTACTCAAGGCTTCATCCAATCTGGCCTTGAACACTTGCAGGCATGAGGCATTCACAGCTTCTCCGGGCAACCCGTTCCAGTCTCTCACCACCCTCACCACAAAGAATTTCTTCCTACTATCTAATATAACCTCCTGTTTTTCAGTTTAAAACCATTACCCCTCATCCTATCACTACACTCCCTGACAAATAGTCCCACCCCATCTTTCCTGCAGGCCCCCTTTAAGTACTGGAAGGCTGTTGTAAGGTCCACCTGGAGCTTTCTCTTCCCTAAGTTGAACAACCCCAACTTTCTCAGCCTGTCCTTATAGGGGAGGTACTTCAGCCTTCTGATCATAAGACAACACTCAGAATACTCTCCCCACATTTCTATGGTTCTCATGAACAATAAAAAAAGCTGTACTACTTCAACTGGAAATATTTAAAACTACCTTTTAATGCATTTCAAGATTTCATATTAAGGATTCTACACAACTTAAGAGCATGCATTTGTAAAAACAATCATTATTCTGAGCCTCATATATCTGGCCCCAAAAGAGCCTCATTTACTGTCAACGTATAACACTTAAATTTATTTTAACTCAAGCTATTATTTAAACATTTTTAAATGAGATTTTAGAAGAGAGACCTTAGGAGCTTGGCTTGTATTTACTGACACTAAATATAAGATAGTGATACACGTTCACAAAAAAAAAACAAAAGGTTAATTGTGAGCTAAATCATCACCTACATGGGGAATACTCCTGCAATGAACAGGAAACTGTCAGTTCACAGGAGGAAAGTCTGTGACTTTCCAAACTATTCCACCCACACACAGGAAAACTAGCTTCACACCCTTTCTTCTACATTCACATGGATAGCACAGGGAAGGAATGAAACCCTAAAGCGAGATTTCCTATGCAGCTCAGGGGGAAAAAGAATAAAGGGGGAAGCATGATCTTATACGGATCTTCCTAGGCAAGTTTGAGGTGTTAAAGAATTGGAGTAACAATGCAGCTGGAAGAGGGACTACTGAATACAAACGTACAATAAAATGTAGAGCACTGGGAAAGTTACAGCAATACCTGCCCTTGAACACCTTTAGCGGATTTTGTCTGATTTTCCCTCAGGCCACAGAAATACTGAAACTCACCCCTGGACTCCAATGTAACTGTCCTGCAGGTCTATTGCCTGGATGACAACTAAACACACTCGGTTTTTATTATCAAGAGATCTGGGTTTCTCCATTACAAAAAAACCTCAGAACCACACAAACAAAACAAAACAAAAAACAGCAAATAAACAACAAAAAAGAAAACACTGTTTGAAGGCACTAAGAGTAGTCATTGTAAAGACAAAGCAATAGTAAACCCTAGAAAGGTAGTAAAGCCATTTTAACTTACAAGAACATGATAAATGATGTGACTGATCTACAACAGAAGCTCAAACTGGCTCAAAAATCTTGTCATTTGCATCAAAGCAACATGGCTTAAAACCAATCCTCCAAACCAGAAGAACAACAAACAACAGGAATGTAAAGGAAGTTCTGTCTTAAAATTAGCCTATGAACTGATTCATGAACACTGCTGCTTGAGTGATGCAGCATGTCAAGAATTGCTTAGTGCCACATTCCTGGCTCTTGCTGGTAACTACTCCTAAACAAGCTTCAGCCACAGGCTGATGATCATGAAAAGATAGCAGTCTTAGTACTTACCAAAAATATAAAAGATGTCAGAAAAGTAAACTTAGAGAGTTTAGAGGTCTGTGTGTTTTAAACTATGATTTCTCACACCCTGCTCAGCACAATAGCAAGCTTCCTAATATTAATGAGAGCAGCTCTAAAAATTCACTACCATAAAACCAATGAGATCTTTAGTTTCACTTAACTAGATGGATGTTAAACTTCAGGTTGTATTCACTGGAATGATCCACAGGAAAATTTGTTTCAAAAAAAATCACTTTTGGTTCTTACATACAGTAATTAATAAAAGTATCTCTGCTCCAATTCAAACCTGATGGGTGATTAGTTACTGGTGGCAGCAGAGGGTCTTTAAAAGCACCAGCACACATTATCCATAAACTACGTATAAAATCCAGAAGAACTCCCTGGAGAGCCCACCCGTTGACAATAGCTGGGAAGTGCCATGTCCCAGTGGAATGCTTCAGCCTTGGTTTGTGTCCCAGTCTCACCTCAACGCATTTATTCCAGCATCAAGAGAGCTGCCAACAGCATGCAAAGCCACAGAAAATTAAAGCCACTGTGCTCAGTAACAGGTAATATTATACAGAGAGAAAGGAGAAGCAGGCTGGAGGATGACAGATAAATGACTGTCTGTGTATATAAATGTATACGCACATACACACACAAATTTTCCAATCACTCCTGGCATTCTCCTCACAGGAAAAAGATTATTTCCCAGGGTATCATAATTTTACCATAGCAGCTATTCAAAATGTCATCTCGAGTGTCTTTTAAACAATTAATGAAATCTTGTCTTTCTGTGGTCAAAAACAATACTGCTAAGATCCACATTTTAACTTCCCACTTTGATATATTTTCATTTGCATCCCAACCACAGTTTAACCCATCACACTAAACACAAGCTATTCTAGCTCAGTTTGAGGCTCTTCACAGTGTTTTCATCACCTGTTTATTATCTATCACTGAAAAGCTAAGACTTGCCTCTCAACTCCAGAGGGCAGTCCCACTAACCCATCTAGTGTTTAGCTTTTTTCAGGGTTTTTTTTGGTTGGTTTGTTTTAACAAATAGCTATCGTGATATTTTCACCCTGCTCTGCACAATAACCAAAGAGCTCCCAAGAAAACAACACCAAGCTAGCTCCTTTGTTCTCCTCACCCTGTTATGACAATGAGACAACTCTAGGAAGAAACTAAGCAACTCTGGAAGCTGCAGGCATCCTCAGATCAGTGGGATCCCAGACTCTGCAATACTTGCAAACAATAAAGTTTAAAGGGGCTGTTAAACCACAGGATGCTTCTGACAAGTCAGCTGTCCTTCCCAGGCTGTGGCTCCTGCCAGTGCTTGTCAGCCTAGGTTGGTGTTGCCAGATGCCACCCAGTCTGGCCATAAGCCACTGCTCCCTTTGAGCCAGAATGCCACTTGCATGAACCAGTGGCAAGCCAGCAGCCCAGGCTCTCAGTAAACTACCAGAAAGCTGCTCTTTGCTTCTAACTGATTTCCTGCTGACTTAGTAAGAGCCAGGGGTAGGACAAAGGAGAGGACAAGACCAAGGCTGCACTTATTTCCACTGCATTAAACTGTTGTGGAGCAGCAGTCTTATGAGAATGAACTGTTTCTCTGCCTTTATTTTTACACTATTTTTATCCAGTGAGAGAAATCGAGATGGGGAAAAAGCTTCCTTCAGTCCTCATCCTACTTAAGCAGTACTGCAGAAAACTTATTCCAACAAGAGAGAATATAAAATTCATACAGCAACAGGGATCTGATGCTCCTGTTGTGCTTTGGTGGTCAAAGCTGCACACCACACAAATGAATGCACACACTTAGGCCCACTCCTGCGTGGGCTGAAACCCCATACACTGTCCTCCACTCCCTTAGATGTTCATATCCAGAAAGATTTCATTTACTACAACTGCAAATGGCACAAGTATCAAAGATCCCATCTCACCTCAAACAATTCTGCTATGAGCCCTTGGTAGGCAATACCAGGGAAGACAGTTTTTCCATACAAAATTCAGAATAATACATCATGAAAAATCTTAAACATAAAAGGTCTGTATTACAAAGAGCCTGTGGTATTCAATAGCATGGACATATTTGTGCAAAGAGCTCAGCTGTCTTTTTTGAATAGGAAGGAAAAAAACAGAAAGCGTTTCAATAAAGGCTTTTTTCCATTTAGTCCAACTGAAAAAAAAAAATTACTAACCTGATTTCCTAAAGAAACAGGCCTTGTTATCACAGTCTGCACATACCCAGGCATGCTTGCCTTCCTGCCTCTCTAGAGAAATAGCCCTGGCAGACCAATGCCACCTCCAGAAGTTCAGCTCAACCCCAGAGCTCCTCAACAGCCTCAGCAGCACCCCTGAGCTCCAGGGGACCCAGAGACCACAATACAGGGAGCTGGGGAAGAAGAGCAGAGGGAAGAACCTTGACTTCACTGGTGAGGTAAACCCATCCTGCAGCCTCAACTGATCCCCCTCACTCCAACTTTTAATCTGAGGTGCATCACAAGAAGAAATTCCACCAGAAAAGTCATTCACCATTATTAATACCATTCAGTAAAAATACTTAATAGCTTATCCTGACCTCTACTAATCATTTAAAAAGAAATCCTGTGAAGAGACACATATTGTTAGCTTGGGGAGGGGGGCAGAAATTAAACAAACTCTGCAGAAGAACCTGACAACATTTAACCGTCACCTAAAATCTGGGGCAGTATCTAACAGGATCCCTGCAAGGTGACAGGTTTCTGACAGCAGTTCCAGCTTCTCAAGCAAGGCAGCCTTTCCTGGGTCAAGCACCAGGAAGCCGCTGGCATGTACTGCATCTCTGCAGAAAGGCCACTGGAACACCACAGGCTGTGAAGGTCAGTGAGCAGCTTTCATTTTCATTAGGTAATAACCTCAATGGACACAGATGACACTAGAATTAAAATGACCTTCAAACAAAGGAGACACAACAGTATTTAAAGATGTGTTATGATTTGTATCGAAGATCAGCATATAATTTTACTACCTCACAATTAAAAAAATAGTAAATTCAGCACTGCATTCCACAGAGGGCAACTGGCATTTACCAAGCCATTTTCTTCCAAGGAGAAAGAAAACAGACAATTTTGAGAATCTCTGGGTGGTTTTTATCAAAGGACTTTGAATTACCTGATTTTTTAAATGACATTTGCTTCAGCTGCCACAGAAAACTGAATGTGTTATATTCTAATACATGAGGACACGGTCTCAAGAAACTTATGATAACTTTGGTTTATAACTGCTATTTGTTGTAATTTAGCTCTGTCTTCCCTGTCTCAGTGGTGGTGCGGCAGTATCAATAGTGACTTTCTGCCATCCTTCATCACCACACACCTAACTGAAAATTCACAGGCTGATTTGCATAAAAGCAGTATGAAAGGCTCCTATAAAGAGTTCACATTTTTGAAAAATAACTAGAAACATACAAAACATTAAATTCTGGACTGCCTTCCTAGCAGCAGCATTATGCCAACACACTCCCCATCAAACAACAGAGACAATAAACTCCAAGCAAAATTTTCAACTCCTTCTTGCTCAGTAAGGTCACAAATCTACAAAGTCTTCAGCATCTTTGCAGTGGATAGTAAGCAGCTGCATACTCCTTGCCTGGTCTATAACAACACAGCGAAGTCCATACACTGCACACACACCCACAGTCAGCAAGCACTAGTAGGTAGCACGTTTACCAGTCTTTAAACCATCCCTAGAAAAAGCTTCAAGACAACATGAAAAGTTAGCAAGAGATGGAACTGGTGATGGGGAAATCTGTTTACCTTTATCATCAATAAATCCAGCAATCACCCAACAGACTGTACCCAAAGGTGCTGCCCAATCAGCATTAAGCAAAGGTACAATTACAGTCTGGCCAGGGCTATCACAAGAGATAGATATCAGCACCAAGTCCCATAAAACACATGCAAGACTAGAGGGAACCTTTAGAAGTAAGATGTTGGGTTTTTTCATTTTCAAACACAGAAAGGAATGACAGAAAGGCTTAATTACAGTACCTCATTAAAGCAAAAGTTAAAAAGTCAGGTTTCTGTATTAAAAAAGCTTGCTGATTACTACCATCAAATAATTTAAAGGTTCTAATGTAAGAGAAGAAAATGGTATCGGAAAAGTCTCTAAATGAAAAGAGCATGATCCTCAAAACATGGTTGGTTTGAAGCAAGAAATTACATGAGAAACAAAAGCAGAATTTGAAGAAAAGAAGTTGACAAATGGGAAAGTAGGTAACAAGGGAAACAACTCTAAGCTGTAAAAAAAACTACTTAGCTTTTTTTTAAACAAATCATTTAAAAACATTTACAAGCTTAAAAACCTTTTTCTATTTTCCCATTATTCTGTACTAAAACAAAACAAAAGTCAAAATCTGCAAGACATAGAAATGCTTTCTCAGTCATAACACGAGATTTCTGGGATATGATGATTCAGTATTCAGTCCTCTAACCACGTCATTTATACCTATACACTTTAAAAAGTGTTTTACAGAAGTGCATTTCCAACAGCTGTGGTCCCAGAATAAACTTGTTTTTCAAAGCTGCTAACTTTTGGAGCAATAAAATGAAACCAAACACAAAAGGAAAGTGGAGTAGAAGTCTGTTCTCATCATCTCCTCCTCTTCTGAAGGGGATAAAGAATGCCATGTGCCTATGCATACCCAGCAACTCTCAAAGAACACACCTGAATGTAAATGAATGCTCCTTTCAACTTCAACACAGCACTTTTTTTTTTCTGGCTTAAACCCAGTAAAAACACAGTTAAATCCAACTGCTAAAAATGATTTTTTTTTATAATCGAAATTTTAACTGAAATTTGGAAAGAGTCATTTGTAGTTTGAGAATAAGAACAGAAATTTTCAGCATAAGTATCTGACATTTCTTGAAGTCATACAAGGATAAGAAGAATCCAACTATCACAGAAATTGTGTGCAAACTCAAGCCTAGCATTTATTATTCACCAAAAATTATAGATGATATTAAATATTACTACACAATTCACAATCCAAAACTTTTACTTCTTATACTCAGACCCTAATATCAAAGTAAGTATCCTGTTCTAATTAAAGGGAGCCCTCTGGATTATGGGTAAAACATGAGTGAAATGATGACACGTCAATTGGTAGGAAGGAGCCACAGGGGCACATAATGCAGTTGTATTACATGCATTAATTTCCACAAATTCTGCCTAGACCAAGGTAAGATACAAGGGTCAATTAAGTTTAAATAGCTATGGATCATGCCTTGAAAACACTAATGCCTCTCTGAAAAGCTTTTATTAAATACATTATTCTTGTCTACACACGTTTACTACAAAGCTTAAAAATATGCTTTCACCTGATAGCTAAAAAAAAGGTTTTAGTCAAAGATATTATAAGCATTTGCTTCACACCTAAACTTTGACAAGCTTGACTGTTTCCAATTAGTTAATAATAGAAACATTTTAAAAGAAAGATTGTGCAGGACATAATTTCTTTCAGCATCAAGTCAAAGCTGTGCATCTCAGAGTAAAGAACTATTAGAATTTGCATACTGATATTTGTTGCTTAAAGTAAGTGGTTTATGTACACAAATCTGTGTCAGGGGATGTTTCCAAAGTTAACCTAGTCGCTCTCCAGCCTTCAAGCTGTTCCACATTGCACATTCTTTGGATTCCATCTCTGTGACATCCTTACTTGCAAGAGCAACATTGAAACTGTGGACACTCAGTGTTGTCATCTCTCATAACAGTGCTGTTCCTGTTGAAGTCCCATCATCAGGCAATATCAGGTTTCAGGAAAACTCTCACGCAGATGGCTTTCAACATGCTCCTGAATTTAATCCATTATGGCAAAGAAAAGCAAATGAGAGCTAATGACATTTTCAGAAGAATGAAAACTACAAAATCTAACTGAAAATAACACTGCCTTCTTAAATTGCAAGAGTATGTCTAAACAGATTAAATATTTTCATTGTGATTTTCAAATACTTGGAATTAATGATGTTACTAAATATATGGAAAATCCTTCTATAATCAAATACACAAAAACTCACAAAGCCTGACACAGACAACTGAAGTTAGAAGTGTCTTACAACACTTTGTGTCAATCTGTTCTTTACACTATCTTAGGACCCAATTCTTCCTTCACAGCATTTCATGGGAATGTCAATATTGATACAAGTTGCTGCTTAACAGCTCATTCATGTTAAAGCCTAAAATCACAGATTCCGCACCACATCCAGGAGGGAAACTACCATGTAGTTTAGCATGTTAAAACCACGCCTCTACCAGAAGACAGAGCCCTGCAGCTATCAGCAGAAGGTAGCACAATACCTCTGCCACTGCAGATCACAGAGCAGTGTACTCATCCTAAATATTCAGGCAAGGAAGTGTGACCTGCTGCAGCCAAGAGACAGACTTACATTCCCTTTATTAAATTCCAAAAACTAGGATGGTAACATAGAGCAGAAAGGTGGTATGGACAGAATTAATGAAAAAAGTTTCATGAATATTTTCAGTTGATGGCCTACAGAGCCCTTAGTTAGTCTACTGCAACTTTTGAACTCCTAAGGAAAACTAATGATAAAGAAATCTAAAGCCCTCAGTACAATGAGAGAGTGAAAATGTCAATGCTCTAAGAAAGCAACAGTTTAAATGGTGATTGCACTCAGCCATGGCACATGTTATGGCTCTACACTCTACCTGCAAGCTTGGCTGAGGTGTGCTGGCACAACATTTATATTCAGTACAACATCAATGTAAGAAACATTAAAAAAATCAGATGTGCTTTTCAGGTTGCACTGTTGCCAAATTAAGTTAAAAGTGTTCACAAAAAAGTAACAAGAGATGTCAAATTCCAACCTGCAAAGAAAAAGGAAAAAGTATTTCTGTTTACTTGGCATAAAGACTAAATTTGCACCATTAGACAAAGCGTGCCACCACTATCCTCCTCAGCACCAAAGAATCTCACCACCTCAGTTGTACTTTACCCTCACAGCTTTAGATTCTCATCACCGGTTTCCCTTATATGTGATAAAATATAATTAAAATATTAAAAATTTATCAGAAAAGTTCCAACTTGACACAGCTTTTACACGCAACTAATTATTGTGATTCACAGTATTAGCTTTTCCTTTCTAAATATACCTGACCACCCATTAACCAGAACTTAGAAATCACAGCCCAGAAATGTGTGTGAAAGAGTCACCACCCCACCTAATGCACATTTCGGTCTCTGGCAGAGGTCAAATGCAAGTTACATTAGTTTCACTAAACTTAGAAAAACTAACATTCACTTCATTCAAATATTTTCTCTCTTGGCAGATAGTGACTTCTTTAACAGCATCCCAACTAATGAAATATAATCATCACCTAATAAAGGTGGCCTTTATTTCCTAATGGGAAAAAAGACTGAAGACTATCCTGAATTCAAAAAATTATTTTGAAATATGTTGTTATAACAGCATCTCCTACCTTACTCACCTAATACTCTGGCTTGCTATTTGCATCTGATGCTGCAAGACAACAGCCTCCTGCTGAGATGCTGAATACACTCAAATTACAGGTGTCTATCTGCAAACTAAAGACCATCACATTGGTAACCCAGTCACTGGGCTTTGATGGGGAAGATTAACATACCTATCTAAAAGAAACAAGCAAATGAACAAAACCAAAAAACCCCAAACCAGCAACAACAAAAAACCCTACTAAACACAAAGAACCCCAACACAAACACACACAAACCTTCACTGTGACTCAATGCAACCTTCCCCATCCTGACATAATCACACTGGTTCTCAAAAGAGAATCAGAAAGTGAAAGCACTCAGAATACTTTTGTTTCCCAGAAAAGCCACGCCCACACATGTGGCTTTCTTACCCGGTGAAAGTAGAAAAGACTTTCCCGTTTCAGCCTAGGTTCTGGCAACACACACAACTCCCCCAAGAATTTTAAGAGCTCTGTTCATAAGTCAATAATAAAAAAAAAAGCAAATAAAATAAAAGTCAAGCTTTTAAAGGGATTTATTCCAACATGAAAACATGCAGTGAAGACACTGCTCTTAAGCTTTTTCTTTACTTTTTATGCTAAGGAATATCAGGAAAGTCACAGTTAGTTCCGAGTTTTTGTCAGATGTCCAGCTGGAAATTGCAAATCACCATCTTCATTACAGAAAGCAAAGAGCAATAAAATATATTGGAAGCCCAGAAGCACCCCTGGGTGCCCTGATAATCCTCCTATCACTGGCAATTGCTGTTAAGGGGGTGACTGATGTAGCACCCCAGCAATTCTTGAACAGGTGATGTGCTAGGGTTAGACACTTCTTAGCTAGTTCTGTGAAGATTTCCACCCAGCCTAAGAACATAGCCTCCAATTCAACTGCAGCATCAAATTGATTTTACAGTTCTGCCACCACACTGGTCACCAGCATCCAGGGTATCTCTCAATCCAGCCATAAGTGAAGTTAGCTTCTCGCAGACTGAATAACCGGACAGTCGACCCTTGGGTGTGTTGTTCAGCCAGGAATAAAAGAAATTTAAGCCAAAAACTGAACAGAAATTTTATCTTTCATTCCTTTTCAGTTAGACAAGCTATGAACACCAACTGAATTCACAGGATTAGAGAGATGCTACTTCCTGCCTAAACATATCTTCTCAATCATAAGAGTGCAAGAAAAGCAACTGTTCAATTATCCTCCTACCTGTCTTTACAAAGCACTTCTAAATGTGAAATATTTTTCTACTTTGAGACATGGGTAATTTGCTTTTTGACCTTTTCACAGAACCTGATTTTTGTCACCTTTTTGTACTTATTTTATAGGAAGTTATTTTTAAATATTACAAAAGGTTAACAGAAAAACATACAAACCTTACATTGTAATATTCTGATGCAAGGTTTTTTAGGTTGTTTGAGGTTTTTTTACTAGGTGTGGAACAAAAGACATTTAAAGAGTTTTTTTCAGGCAGATGCAGAATCATAGTATGCACCAAGAAAAGCAAGATTGCCTAACTACTAGAAACACCCCCACCACCCACCCAATCACACACTCCCCCATCAGGACATTCACAAAACCAGAAAGCATTCACCATGTCAGCCTGACAAGGGGTTTTAATATTACTGTGAATCACTGACCTTTGCACCTTGCTCTAGCTTTCAGAAAATGGAAACAGGAATCTGTGTAGGAATTGCAACTCCATGCAATATGCACATTTTTAATGAACTTTTTTTTAGTACATAAAAAGATGTTACAAACACATAGCAAATGCATGACTCCATAACATTTCAAACAATTCTTGCAAATTACTTAGTAGTTGGTACAAACACTTTTAAGTAAACCAGTCTGGTTATTCTGCTCATCCTGGCCAACAGAGCTAAAGAAGCTTTCAATACCAGCAGAAGCATATTCAAGCCCACGATACAAGGAGCCTGCACCACACGGTTCAAACACAGGAAGCCCACTCACAGGGAAATATGTAACTCATCCTCATTATATGATCTCAAGTACATTTTTCAGATACAGGATGACACCTGCATGTTGGTCATGAGCAAGAGGGGCTCTGGCTGTGTAATAGGAGCAGGTGCCTACAGCCTCTTGGATTCACTAGGCAAATGGTACATCAGGCAACCCTGAACTCAACTGATCAAAACAAAAAGATTTTAAAGGCCATATCCTAGGAAGGATAATAGGTTGCCACCTATTAAGTGAAAAAAAAAAAATACAGCACAACTCCCAAAATACCTTCCTTCCGTGCAAAGTCCTCAGCAGGTATTTTGTGATCACTTCCTGCTACTCAGGGCTGCATCAACATCCCTATTTCAATTGCAGGAGACATATGACTGCATCATTTTCCATATAAGCAACTACCACAGTATTAAGAAGTTAGTGGCTACTGCTGTCTGGAAAGAAAAGCAGTCAGTACCATATTACGAGCTAAACCTTTCAATAACTACATCAAATACACAAGACAAGCAGAGCAGAAGCACACAAGAGCTATCAAAATTTTATCCTTATTACACTGAAAAAGAGTAAGGGAGAGGAAGTAAATAGTATTAGACCTTGCTTTAAGCCATGTATTATTTCAAGTGGTAAATATCATTAAAGGTTTGTGCTTCTTTTACAAAAACATGAGCTGACACATCTAACTTCATTCTACTATTCCTGTGATTACCAATATGCTGCTGAATCACAGGTCTGAAATAATAGTGGGTGCGGGAAACCAAAGGACAGATAAACCAGACTTTAAATTCATGTATCAGCCAACACTCAGTCTTTCTCCAGAAGCAGTAGAACTTGATAATACACATTACTGAGAGGTCACCTGTCACCTTTAAAACCCAGCTTCTTCAACCTGCTGTTCCAAGATAACCACCACAATAATTATTAGAGCTGAGACACTGCTGAAACAATCTATGACCTCTCCACATCATTTCTTCCAATTACTAGAAAAATTACAATTCATCCCAGTCCCTGTTGCTGAACCTGCTGTGTAAGCGACACTGGCTGATAGAAGGGTGTGTGCATCATGAAGGGCAGACTGGGATGGTCTTCCTCCAGGAGGGCAATCAACATACACATGCATCTGCACAAGCAGCCCCCATGGCAGCACTGAAGGACTGAGTGAGTACAGGGAGTCCTGCAACAAACACATACCTTAGCTCTTCAGCAGCAAAATGCCTGACAAAAGGGATTTTACTGGACAGAAATACAGACAAGACAAAACAAGAAGCTACCTTTTTTAAGTTCCCAGGCCGTTTACATTTATCACATGCCTTAGTCTTAATATGAACACTACAGATAGCCTAACAATGTTAAAGAAGCATTCAAGAGCTGTCAGCAACAAGGGTACCATGATTATTTGTTTTCTTCACTACAGGTTTTAACTAGGAGTCAAGATGACCAAAAACCATTAAAGAAAAAAATAATTTGAGCCAATCCAAATGCTTTACACAATAAATTGAAGAGAGCTTCAGTGGTAAACAGGCTGTTTGTAGCTAGAGCATTTATTAATACAAACCTACATCTCCAAGTACTGCTGAAGTTTGACACATACTTCCTGTATGACAGTAAGAAAACATCTGATGAACAATGTTGGGAACCACAGTTCTGAATAAGGTATGCTGATGACTCAGGCATCTCTTGGAAAACCAATATGTTTCTGCTTGTATGTGGTTTCTTCATGCTAACAGAAAACAATCATGACAAACTTTGAGGTCTCCAGAACAAACTAACTATTTGTAGAGCATGAGATTATCTTCTTATCTCCCTTATGAGGGAAGATGATGACTTAGTGGTATGGTAACCTCTCCACCTTTTAATCATACATCAGTCCACTATACCTTCACAATTTTTCTTCTTACGAGCAACCTGAACAACATTGAAGTCTGGCATCCAATTAGCTATTCATTAGTCTCACTAAGCAATGAGATACTCACTTCAGAGTCGTTTACACCCTCAAGGTCTACCTGGGGCAGAACCTATGGGACAAAATTTCTCCAGGGTAAATTAAGGTAAAATGACACCAAACAGTCAATAATTGATACAGATTTATACAACCAAGATTGGTAAAAGCATTAGTCTATACACTGCAGTCTTTAAAAAAAAAACTAATTGAGACAGGAAAAGAAGAGGAAAGACAGAAATGACAGATTTAGAGGAAAGAGGTCACTATTTCCAGGATTCAATGTCATTCGGCGAGACTTTGGTGATATCTACAGCGATGTCCTCCGCAGCATCCAATCCAAGGAATGGTGCGCGCACACACACACCCTAACTCTCTGTGCTCTGCCCTAAGTATCATAGTTCATTTGCATGGAAGATGAGGGAAAATTAGCCTACTTCCACCCCTGCTTGCTTTCCATGCCAATTAGATGCTAATTAGCTGCACATGCAAACTTCTGGTTTGGAAATCTTCTGGAAACTGCTCAGTGGTCCTCCAGGGTCTTATGCTTCTCTTTCCTCTGTTGACTGCTGTTTGATCACTCTTGGTGTCCAAACACAGTTTATGGGTCTTCTCCCTTCTAGCACTAATTTGAAGGGAGTTTTGCTCAAATGAAGGGCTGTTTTGTGCACTAGGCCCCTTACCAAATTCTTCCCCATGCATTACTTTGAGCAAATTTTTTTTCTTGAGACTGTTTCTGCTGGAGCGCATGAAGGAGACTGAACTGCTTCAAACGGCATTCTCTTCCAACATTCACAGACAAAGGCCTTTAGTTCAAATTGCTAAGGCAATGCACACCTGCTAGGTATGAAGGTTTTTAAGGATGATTTCATAGTTCAGAGGCTGTTACTCAGAGAGTCAAATAATTTTTTTTGCAAAATATTCTCAAGATTGGCCTCCCCCCTCCTAGCAAGCGATTAGGGATAAAGTAGGTAAGAAGGAGTTTCAATAATTATCAGATGATTCAACAGAAAGAAAAACTCCTGCCATGAAAAAAACTTAACTTGTATACAGTTTCTCTAGATACTTAGACAAGTACCCCTCATCCACAGATGCTGATTACAACTTCAGAATTACTGCTAATTTCATTTTTTTTACTGCAGTATGGATTACCAGCTCATTTGCCACAATCAATCTCCAGCTGTCCTTTACGCTTATCCTTGATTTTAAACTAAAGCATTCCACAACTACTGACCTGTGAGCAGTAGTTTCACTGAAAATTGTAATATTATACCCAGAAAGCGCAAACAGGCAGCTCTGACCAGTGTCTACCAGGTATTACATAACAGAGTATCTGAGTGAACAATCAGCAACAGGTTTTGTAAAAGTTAATCTTGCTCATGAAAGTTGTCAGCTGCACAGCAGCAACAAATGAAGTTGTTTAACACAGCGACACACACAGCAGAGTTTTGCTGCCAGGTCACAAGCGATGATAGCCTGCTAGAACACCCAACTTGAAGCACCAGTGACTAAGGAAATCAGTCTTTTCAGCCCTTGCCTTCCTGTCAAAGCGGCCAAAATCAGTGCTAACTAACTACTTTCAACTATGATAGTCTTTCGCAAGACATGCTTCTCCCTCCAGATTAGATTCTTGAATGTAAGTCAGACCACTTTAACCAGTTATACCTTAATCACCACATTTTCAGTGTCCACTTGTAATAGCGGTTAAACTTCCACGCTGACTCTACCGAAGCACATACACCTTTATCCTCTTACAAAATCATCACCAAAAAAAAACCAACTAGGCAAGAGGAGGCAGTCACATCACTTATCAGAACAACTGCATTAACTAGCAGGAGTTACCTTTAGAAAATAATAAAATAAACAAATAAACTTTAAAGGCATTGTGATTTATTTTTACATTTCCTTTTCTCTTGCTATTTCACATCATGTCAAGCAAATAAAAGCTATTGGAGGTGTCCAGTTTTGCAACTCCTGGTCTGCAGTAAAATACTCATAAACATTGCCATTCACTTATTTCATGGTGCATGTTAACGCGAGTCCCTAAATCCAGCACTCCTTTACTCCAGCAAGAGCGTGTCACGGCGAGCCATGTGTCACACGCTGGAAATAGCGTTCACCTTTAGGAGACGTGGATGCCGGCGCAGCAGGGTCACGCCGTGCATATGCAGCATCTCCCTCCTGGCCCACGGCTCGGGCCAGACCCCGCAGTCCTCACTGATACGCTGCTCCCTGTCCTACATCTCTAAGCGCAACAGGCCCGTCCGGGTCCCCACGCCGTCCCAGACCGGGGCTGCCCGTTCGGCGGCCTGGGAAGCTGTGGATCTACCCGAGCCATGGGGCGCTGGGGAAGGAACCCGGCCCGGAGCGGGACTTACACGGAGCCGAGGTGACGGCGGTCCCCCGCTGCCCGGCCGCGCCCCAGTGCAGCGCCCGGCCCCGCCGCGCCCTCTTCGGCGGCTTCGCGGTCGCCCTGGCCCCAGCCCGGGGATGAAGAGGCGGGGGCCGGGAGAAGCCCCGACGCGACTAAGGCCAGGCCCCCACCCCTCAGCCGGGAGAAGCTTCCCACGGGCCCAGGAGGTGGCGAGGAGAACATGTCCCCGTTGCACAGGGTGAAAAGTTGCCGGCGGGGCGGGGGCTGGGGCAGCCGCCGAAGCCGCAGCTCTGCGAGGGGACAGGGGACAGGCCCGGGCAAGGCCGGCAGGCAGGGACACGGAGAGGGGCGCGCAGCCGGCTCCCAGGCTGGGCCGTGTCGCAGCGGGCGGGCCCCCGTGGCATAGAATAGGGCAGAGGACCAGGCTAGGTAGCGCCGTGCCCATGTTTCGCTCACCTTGGCGGCACCGCCGGGCTGCAGCACGTTCTGCTCCACCGTCATGGCCCCCGTGCGGCTCCCGGCTGCGCCCCGGGCTTGGCGGGCGGCAGCAGCGCCGTGCGGCAGTGGCTGGGCCGGGCCCAGGCTGGGCGAGNCGCTCAGGCTCCGCTGTCACTCCCAGCGCAGACGCCCCCGCCACCGCCCAGCGTGCCCGGAGCGACAAGCGCGCAGCCGGCCACGCCCTCGGCTCGGCCCGGCTAGAGCCACCGCCGCTCGGCAGCGGTTTGCTCGCGGCGCCACCCGGCACACCTGCCCCGAGCGGAACCGCCCAGCGCCAGCGCTGTGAGTGTCCCTTCTGCTCGCCGCTGGCGGGCCGCTACGGTTGCCCTGCCAGTAGTATTTATACCGGCCGCCTCCATCTTGGCGGCGGTGGCTGCCTTCTCGGGACAGCGTCGGCCTGCCTTTGGCCCCAGGGGAGCGGCCCGGGTTGGCGTGGCCTGGCCCGGCACGGCCCATCCCCGCCCCGCCGAGCCGAGTCCCTGAGCGCCCGAAGCCGCACCGCCGGGAAGAACCGTCAGCCCTCTGCCGGCTGGAGTCTTTTCTCCACCCCTAGCAGAGGCAGCTTGACCGCACTGCATACCGAGGGAAAGCGAAGTTTCCCCCGCTTCGCAGCGGCCGCCCGGGAGAACGGCGGTCTAGCCACGGCGGCAGTCGCCGAACCCGAGAGCAGCTCTCTCTGGCCGGGGAGTGACAGCCCGCCCCGGGGATGCGTGGGCCGACTGCAGGCTGCTCCCCAGGCGCGGGAGCAAAGGGTACCCTGCCCTGCAGTAAGCCCAGTCTGACAGTCATCGGCGTATTGCAGCTTCTGAATCCCGACGCTTTCCAAGGGTTTTGCAGGAAATTTCTGACCGTTTCCAGCGCTGGCTGCTTGTATGGACAATAAACCTTAGCACCAAATGGCATTTACTCCCAGCTTAGGTTTTAGTGCAGTGAGCTACGAGCTGACGGTAGTCAGCATTCAAGTTAAACGCGAACATCCTTAACTGTTTCACTGCTGGTTTAAGTATGGGGAGGGTTTCAGGTCTCGGCAACCCTCGACGAATTTTGGCACCGTAGATAAACGGCATTAGGAGCGAGATTGTCACTCCGCTTTGTGGAGGCAAAGAAAGGGAGGGAAAGGACTGGGCTCCTGGCATCAGCACAAGCAGGGGAAAGCCATACTTGGAAAGTCCCAGGGGCACTGGGCCGACTAAAGTGCATTTGAACAGATGCAGGTGGAGAGTCGCAGAGGTATCTATATTTTGGATACCTGCACAATAAAATAGTAGCTGTATCCCGCTTTGGTTTCTCAAGCTGGTGAAACGTGGTCTGTAGGAAAAGCTGAGGAGAGCAGCACGTTCTGATAGCCCCAAGTACCTAAAAATCATGAGCTGGGACCTGATGCAATGAAATGAAATGAATTGAGTCTACTGTTCATCTATCACACAGAGCCTTAGCATTTACAAATCTGTAATTCTCTCCTCTCCCAACAGTAGAGCATGACTCTTTTTAAAGCTGAGTTTATCAAGTAATAAGATTACTGCAAGATCTTGGACTTTTAAGTAAAACACTTACTTTTGCACTGCTCCTGACAACAGGCAAACGCTGCTTTATTTCATTCCAGATTCTGTGAAGGAGGTGTTGCAATTTTATCAATATTTTCTAAGTTTTGTTGCTCACAGATTGTATTAAGTTTAATGGGTTTTGCCTTTTGTACTGCAATATACAAGGTGATTTTTAAGATTAATGTTCACAAAAAATTTATTGTGTGACAGACACAAAACTATGCAGATAATGTGATCAGAAATAGCTTGCAAATTACCTTTCTGGGGATAAGAGCAGAAATCATCTCTGCTCAGATTGATGGTGTAAGAAAGATAACAGTAGTAGTATGGTGATTTTTTAAGAAAAGTTTTCTGTTGCACTGCTATGCCAGAGTGCTTGATCAATTCCTCTCTTCTTCTCTTCCAATATACAGCCATGCTTTTTCTTGTACAATTTTACAGCTTCTACACTCTGTTTTTGGCATACGCTGCACTGTTTGTGTTCAGATAATTTTCATCAAAGTTATTCATTGATGATATTATTTGAAAATATTTGCTTCAATGTGGCATTTAAAAAATATATCTTACAATAATCTTTTTTCAAGTCTTTTCTCTGTTTCATTTAACTCGATAGAATAGCTTCCCAGACAGATAAAATGTGTCCCAAAAGAAAGCACTGGAAAGAACTTTTACTTTTTGCCCAACCCACTTCAAATCAGGATAGGATGACAAAGTATCATCTTCCATTAAACTCCTTTCCTCCTCTCTCCCTGCCTCATCACCCCCCAGCAACAAAAGAATCACATTTAAGGGCTCCTCCCCTTCTTCATTGTCTTTAAAATGATAATTAAAAAAAAAATAAATCTGTGCAATCCACTCCTGAGACAAGGATTTGGCATCAAAATACTGGCATAATCTGAACCATAGCCATGCAAAATAGGATTCTCTTGTACAAATGGTGTTGATGGAAACCAGTTTCATGTTTCATTTGAAGCACAAGCACTATATGAAGTATATTGAGCACGACTGGATTTCATGCTTTATCAGAAAAAATTATTTTTTTTCAGGGCTACAGTTTAGAAAGAGCTCTTGACATGATGATATTCATATTCCTTAGTGTCTATAACATATTAAGAAACTATCGTTTCAGAAGAAACTAAAAAAGCGGATTGCTTAGTTTCACCCTTTCTTCCTTTTCTGCCTTCAAATCCTATTGACTGGAGCCCAGAGGAATTTTGTGCAAACTAAGCAGAGAATTCAGCATTCAACTTTGGATTCAAGGTCCAAAACCTGCACTGGTACAGCACAAAAAGCACCATATGGGAGACTTGCTTTTTTTCACTTATGTAATATAGTCTGATTTCCTACAGAGCAGTAGCTGTAAAGCATTGTTTCTGAGATATGCTACCTTAACAAAGAGCCCACAGTCTTTAATTTCTGAGCTCCTGTTGCTAGACTGCAGTGATCATTTAGCTGTCACATTTCCAGAACTGCAACCATTTTCTTGCTAGTTTTATTGATGGTACCAGTGCACAGAAAGAGAAGTGATCAGAGACTGCATGATGACATTTGCTTAGGAGTCTCAAGAGCTGAAATTTATTTACCATTTTTAACCTTTCCTGTCACTTATATTGTTAGTTACAAGTTGGGTAATGTACCTTAATGTGCCTTTAATATCTTAAACAGTATAAGGCATAGCTATACATATTTTCCTGGAAGTTTATCGTATTTCCTCTTAGTTGCTTCCTGCCTTTTAACAATATTACAGTTAATGTTAAACATTTGGCAATGCATTGCACAACCTCTGCCTCCATCTTCTTGGTCCTCTCAGCAAGGCTACATCTGCATGGTCTCTTCACCAGCAGTGCTGGAGAAGAGATCCACCTGAAACACAACCACAGCCTCCCCTCCCCCTTAAACCCAGTTGTTTTTTTCTGCTAGATCAGTTCCCCAAAATGGTTCACTGACTGTCTATTTGAACAGCTGCACCAGCCCAAAAGAGAGGCTGACACAGACTCAGAGATGATACCCAGTGAGCCTCATTTCACCTATTTCTGAAATCAGTAAGTGATCATGCCTTTCTGATCTGCAGACTGCCTATTGAAGGCAAACCATGTTCCTGCTCACTAGGCTGCTTGTCTTCCCATTTTCATAAAGAGCAAACAAAACACCAGCCAACCACAAAACATTTTAGCACATGCTTTATTGTATACAGAAATCGTGTTCAACAAGAAATAGCTCATTATTTCCCTCTGTTTTCAATAGGCTGGTTTTTGTCTTTAATTAAGTGCATCATTTATTTAGGGTTTTAATTATACTGTGGCTGCATTGGTTACAGATGGGGAAGCACAAATCAAGACTTCTTGGTTTTCTTTTGCCAAGTGTGTAACCTGCTATATTGTCCATGAGAAAGCACTGCTTTAAAAAGTGCTGTAAATGCTACAAATGCACAGCTTATGTAATTAACCCTAGAGAAGATTTTCTCTGGATTTGCATTTATAAAATCCATTTTGGAGCACTTTCACTTAGGCCTTATTGCTTTGCAGTAAATAGTTCAGCCACCTGAAACAAAACCACTGCCACTCAAGAAGCTTTTTAAAGCACAACACCTTTTAAATCATAATTTGACAATTACTCCCTATGTCACTGGTAACCATTCAAACATTGCTTCTCCACTTGTGAAATCTTATGTTGGTTATTCCCCAAGGAACCGAAACAAAAACTACCAAAGCTGTAACTCAGGAAGAGCAGTCGTTGCCTGAAAGCCTTTTGAAAATCTAAAAGTAAAACTAAAATTATGTGTAAAATTATTGCTATACAAAACACAACTTCATATTCTATCAATTACGTATCTTAAATTGAGGGTCCCTCACCTGCCAGTCTCTTCCTAACAGTAGATGCCTATTCATACACCTAAAAATCAGATGCTACATTCAAAATAACTCTGAGATTTTGAGTACTGAATCTCTGTAACTGTGGCTGAATTCCACAGAAATCAGAGATTCTCTGAGAACCTAGTTCAAGTGCCTTACATGTAACCTAAAACATCACAATTTATTTACTTTCTTGGCCACATTTGCACATTGATAATATATTTCACACAGCTTTCCTGAGAGGCAGTTAGATTTTTTCCTGTGTGACTGAAAGTAATTCAGAGCTCAGCAATGAATAATAGTCCTTCCAATAGGCATTACCTACCACTTATCAAGCAGCAGAAAGTTTCAGAACTTTTCCCCAGAATATTTGTTTCTGTCACTGAAAAGGTAACTAAGTCATTTAAAGGAGCATGTTTCCCAACAAATCACTACATCTACTGAAGGTCTTTTTAGGTAAAATAATAGCTAACACTCCCCATTTTAGACTTCACCAAATGATTATTTCCAATGTTCATCTTAAAACTTTTTCAGCTCAAAATTTTATAATTTTTTGCATCTTAAGTGTGTAACACTCAGATATTCAAGGTCTAAACAACTTAATTTGGCTTACAAAGTAATTAAGCCAGTTCTGCCGAGAATTAAATATTTTTTCAATTTTTTACTTTGAATATATTTTTTCAAATAGCAGGAAGTCCTGCAAATTAAAAAGCTATGTTCTCGTTTTCCATTCATTTTCTCAGTCATTTATTGTTTTCTGTTCAGGCACATGCTCATCAAACATGATGACATCTTATTATATCTCCTGGACAAGTTTCCTATATGTGCAGTCATGTGCATGCATGCACTCTTCCTTAATTAAGTAATGACAGACGATTGCTTCATTAGCCAATGACCTTATATGTGTGTGGATACACAAGGTTGCTCTCTATCAGGACCCTGTAAAACCAGATGAAACTAGAAGGCAAAGCTTAAGGGACTAGTAGAAAAATCACATTCTTTGCTTCTGTAATTTTTTGATGTCTGTCTGGTCACCTGTAATCTGCTACTCAAAGGCAGACAAATGAAAGGACTGAGAGCACTGAAGTGCATTATTTCACATAGGTTTCAAGTGTTCAGTTCCTAGGGTAATATCAAAACCCTTTAGGCAGTTAGCTAAGCTCCCTGCCCTAGGTACAGAAAGTACTTGGATGATGCAAGCTGGGATCCACAATATCCAGGAACCTCTGACTTGTTAAATTGCTGAAAGAGACATGTGCCTAATATCCTACCCCTACTATGGACTGGGAAGCTATTTTTGAATAGGTGGGAAGCTACTTTTGAATAGATTGAAACCTGCTTTACACAAGGATTCATGTTTCACAACTGAAGCTTAATGATTCTTTCTCACATCCAACCACGCCACTTCCTTATCACAGCAGCATGGACTACAGCCTCCTCCTCTGGCCACTCCTCTGGAATGAGGAGAATGTTGACACCAACCCCCTGATGGTGTAGGAGGACACAGCAGCCACATCTTCCATCTCCTGGGAGAGTACTCTAAACATCAGAAGATTAAATAAGGAACAAACATCATTACCGCCTCCCTCACTGGCTGTATTTTTAAATGTAAGGACCCAAGGCTGCTTTCTGTCAGGTTGATTCATTCCTGTCAGCATGCTCAAAGCAGAGCTATATATATATAGTGGTCTTAGGGAAGATGAACTGGGGAATACCTCTGCTTCCCTTTTAGGGAACATTTCTAGGCTGGGTGGAAGCACACACACAGAAAAACAGCTTCCCCAGCACTTCAGAAACTTTACCAATGAAAATTTGTTGATCTAAAAACGTAGGTGGGAATTTGTTTTTTGATCTGCATTTTCAGGCAACCTAGCTACACATGCAGCTTTCTACAGAACATGGTGGGCATTAGCACAAGGTTTGTTGTATTCATCCCTTACAGAAACCTTAAGGAAATATCAGACAGTCCCTCGCAAATATCCATGGCCTCCACAGAGGGATGTGATTCTTGATTTTAGCTTTATTTTCCCCAAGAAAAAAAAAAGGGGTGGATGGACTAAGAAGACCTTCTTCAGGATTTTAGGATTTTTAGGATAAAGTAGCATAGAGTATTCATGCCCTCAGGCTAGAGGGTTTTTAAACCTAATACTAGATCACACAAAACTACTGAGCAATAGGTGTATTAATTTCTTCAAAATCAGTGGCATCCTTGCTTATTTTATGTTGTCTGAGAGGTTTTCTTTCTCGTATATCCAGTTATGGGACCACATATTCTTCATTTTCTTGAATAAGTGTCAGTTTGGTTTGTATCTTATCACTGATATTGTATGTAAAACTTCAAGAAGATGTGAAACATTACTGACATGTATACAAATTTGGCAGAAGACAATGTATTCTTCATGTTATTTCAACAATCCATGACATTTGACCACATTTACTAACTACGACAATAGCAATTTTGTAAGTCAGAAGGCATCTGAAAAAGAAAAACAAACCAAAAAAAGTCTCTGTTTACTTGTCATGGTTTTAACCAAGAAGCCTGCTTCACCTAGTTTTTAGAGAAGAATGCTGACAGTCACAGACTTTTCTGTCTGAGCACAGTGTTCATTTGGGTGATTAAAAAGTTATTATTTTAGTGCTGTTGATAAGTTGGAGGGGCGGGATGTCATCCAGAAGGACCTGGACAAACTAGAGATGTGGGCCCAGGTGAACCTCATGAGCTTCAACAAGACCAAGTGCAGGGTCCTGCACCCNTTAAGACTTCCTTGTTGCTATTAACCCACTCAGAGAAGTATTGAGGGTAGTGTGTGGCTATTGTCAGTGAGCACTCTTGGCATAGTGTTAGGACAACCTTCAAATATATAGGTGACTATACTCTCTATGTATTCATATGAAGGACAATATTGGGCTTCAAGAGTACGCAGCTGGCACTGCAAAACCTGTCACTTTATATATTCTAATGAGGTTTCCAGACCTGCTTGTGTTGAGATGACCAACTGAAAGCAAAGTCATATAAGACATACAAGACATACAATATTTAAAGCTCATCTTGTCAACAGACTTCACTATGACTCTTCCTCATCACGTTTGGTATATAAAAATGAAATCCACCTAATAGTAAAGTCAGCTTAGTGACCTTCTCTACTACAGTATCAGGCACAGCACATGCAAAGCCTTTAAATGTTAAAACATGGACAGCTGGGGTGAAACATAAGACTTAAAGGGTGACACATTAGATAAACAGGAGGCTGAAGAGATGAGAAGGGGTCATAAATTGCATTAGTCACACTGTTTGACGAATGAGCTCTAGTGGCACTAGCTTCTTGGTGGGGACTTTCATTGATGATCTCAGTAATGCACTGGTAGAACTTTATTCAACTTATTACATTATTGCACATTTAGAACATCGTATCATGGAACATCATTTTCAGAGCTGTCTTTGCTGGCATTAAAGTCAGCATCTGTGTAGAAAGCAGGGAGTGCTGCACTAGCTAGGGCTCTGTGCTACACAGTTAAAGCAGTGGTAGGGGAGAGGAGGGAGAGTCCATGGCTAAAAATAGAGACAAGACTGAGGTGGTGACATTAGACAATGCTTTCGGGGAGCTCGGGTGCAGCAGTCTCATCAGAAGCACCATGTACCTATTGACAAAAGATGCTCTCTGTACAGAAGTTCATGTACAGTTTATTGAGGCATATTACACAAGAATATACTTTGCAATATTAAAAAAGCTCAACATAATATTCCAGACAATCAATGAAGCAAGAAAATCTCCAAAGGCAAAAACCTCAGGGAAGCATTTATTATAACAATGGACAAAATGATGAAAATAAAATAGTTCACCACATGAAGAGAATGCAGACTGATTATCTAAGCATTGCTGGCTAAGAGATAGTTAAGAAGGTTTTTTAACAGTAGCTGGTCAGCATTACAGGCAAGTGAAGGTACATTTAGTTTATCGGTCCATCTAGAAAACTGGGGCAGAGCTATTAATACTAAAAGGCTCACTCTATTTTTGTTAACTAAGGCTGGGAGACAGTGCTTCTAAACAGTACTAAGGGATAGCAAAATCCTAACTGTAGAAAGACATAATCAATAGCAAGGAGGGACTGTGAGGGCAACCAGCACTTTGCACCAGGTTAGGTGACTGGTATGGAAGTTCTGCAGCATGAAGCCTGGAGGTGGCCATGTCATGTTGTCTACACCCCTCTCTGAGCCTTTGCAAACATATGTCTTTGTGGCCTGTTAAAGAGAAGTCACAATGTCATACTGGAAATATGAGTTCCATGCACTGGGTGACAGAGCAAAACAGGGCAAGAGAGGCAGAATTCCTCATTCCACTGAATGTGTATCTGTAATGGAGGTTTTATTGTTGTTTGTTTATTGTCTTTCAGATAGATGATAACAGAGAATTCAAACTGTTTTCCATTCTAGAGGACCCTGGTCTCCACAGAGGTCAATGCAATACATAAATTTAACATCTCTGCGTAGTGTTCTGTGATTCAAAGTGTGCATATTAATTCATGTAATGACGAGTCTGGTTCTTGACTAGGCAAATTCAGTGGAAGGAAAACTCTATGGCTCTATGGTTCATATTTAAAGACCAGGTTGAATGGACTGTAGAGTCAATTTTTGGCACAAATGGTCATGATTTGAGGACTCATGTGGAATGGTCCTAGATGAAGGCATCTATTTTCTTAGAATCAGTGATGCCTGTTGTGATCGATTCAAATTTTCTTCTTCAACCCTGATAAACCTTTTAAAGTTATCTAAACTTAAGTGCATGAATGATACAGTTTTATTGACAGGTATATCCCTAAGACTTTCATAGATGGCCAGGAGAACTACCAAATGCCAGCTGAGACTTTTACCTTCTAAACTCACTACAACCCCCTTCTCTGTAGTGAAACTTGAACCCACAGCCTGTCACTCAGACTTCTCCACTGTGCAGCAGAGCCTGCAGGGTAGTAGTCTGCCTCTGACAAGAGTTAGTACTCATTTCCTTCTCAGCTGCTTACAATTGCAAATCTTTCAAAACTGAAGTGTCTTCCCTTTTCTAGCCCTACCAGACAAACCCTTATGACAAAGCAGGAAAAGACAAACTAAGGAAGTGGATGGTATCACCCATCTATTATTACTGCTTAGGAAGTTGCAACACCTTCTAGTTCTGACACAGCTATTACTGCAGCAGTGTCAACACATCAGACACCCCTTTCATGGATTTTCTGGAATCTTTCAAAATGCAGGCAAATAGAAGCTGGTTCATTGCACCAACTAGGTAAAGGTTTGCAACCTATATGAACTTGTATCTTACTCTTCTTCTTCAGGGAAGCTGTGCTGTCAGACACAGTACTGTAACTTCAAGCCAGCTCCCCAGAGGCTATGTGAAGAACATGGATCATGGCACAGGAGCAGGTAGCAGATACTGTTGTAGCCCTATTTCCTCTGAGTCAGCAGTGAAGCACTGCAACCTAGTGCCACAAGACTAGTTCTATTTATCAAGAAACACAGAAACAAGGGTGAGTGAAAACCATAAATATCAGGATTATTGCTAGTACAAAACTTACTCCTTGGGTGTGAGTTTAAAGTGAGAAATTAACAAAATCAAGCTATAAACCAGCTTTGGTAACGTCTGAGCCATCTAACTTTGAATTTCCTACCTTGCCATGAGGAAAGCTACAGCAAAACCAGCTGTCATGTTGCCACATATGGTTTTCATACTGGCAGTAATTCTACCTGCTCCTATAATGCCACTTCACTCTTTTGACATTGAATAGTAGAAAGAATATAGTTACTATTAAAAAAATGACAGAACTGCTCACTACATTAAAGAATTCATTTTACTAAGATAGATTAACTTGTAAGTGAAGACTCAAGCTATTCCAGGATTGTGGGAATAGTTTGTTTGAAAAGACTCTTTCCTGAATGAGCGCTTATGTTGTGTTTCCATTTTGGTGGTGCCACTCCTTGCATAAAATTTACTTTGCATAATTACAGGCAGTTTTGCAAAATATTTATTTGTAATCTTTAGTGCTTGCATACCACATACATTTTCTTTCAGCTGAGAGTGTTTGTAATAGCCTTCTGTCATAGTTATTTAAACGAGACTAAGGATTTATTCCTGCAATACCATGGATAAAGATCTGGAAATCTTTGGACAGTCATTAATTATTTCTTTCTTCTGCTTCTAGGCCCTCCATAATTCCTTACCGCTTGTTTGCCAGGGGAAAACATCCCCACAGTAAAGCAGCCAGCTAGGGCTGTGCGCGCATGCCTCAGATGTGAAGTCCAGTAATTTTCTTTAAAGGGCTGATGAAAGCTCATTTGTGCTAAGACAGCAGACTTTGTGCTGAGACACATGCAGGTGTTCCACCCTGCCAGGCCAGCTGTGGCAGAGGTGGGACAGCTGGAGGGCTTCTACCTTGAATGACCTCAGCACAATTTGCCAAGTTGTCTTTGTCCTCATCCCTGGACTGAAAGTTCCCCCTAAACTGCTTTGTTCCAGGAATAAACACAGGTGTTATCCATAACAGCATACCTGCATGATGGATGAAGTACACTGGTGACTTTTCCCATTTCCAAGCAGAATAATTCAGTGGGAAGATTGTTTCATTGAGTTCAGAGCATTTAGTTCACAACATCTTCAGTTTACTGGCCTTCTGCTGAATCCAAGGCAGAGGTAAAACCTTTCCACAGTTACTGCAGACAGCCAAGAGCAAGAGAAGGCCTTTGAGTTTTGTGGTTCTGCAACAGAGCCACCAGCTGAGATCATTAATGATGGTGGGCATGTTTACACAGCACAGAGAGGCCTGGGAACTGCAGGCACCATCATGGCCTCAGGACAGCATGGTGCCAATATGTGTGCTAGTTAGTGCACATGCCAAGAGAGGGCTGTACCACATTACTGTGGCTAGACTGAGAACTGCTCATGGCACAAAACATGGATGCACCAGCTTTCTGGGCTTCAAGGGAATCCACAGTGTTTGCTAGCTCATATGAGGCATTAGGAAGGAAGATAAGCACAGAGAGAACACATCACATATGGTATATGTAAGGGAATGAATAGGGTAAGAGGCATAACAGAGAAGGAAAATTATGATCTAACACACTGCACATCATTTCTAGGATTCAGCAAGACTTTCATACTCAGATTCATATTTCATAGGCATTTCCCTCTTAATTTTCATTAAATGTGAGAATTCTTTCTTATTTTCTCTGTGATTTGCTTTCCATTTCCTTTTTGCCTGTGCACCCTTTCTTCCCATTTTCTGAGCACTTGTAAAATTCAATTTCATGAAAGCTCATATTTCATAAGTACCAGGTTACAAAATATAGGAGCCAATTGTTGCTCACTCTCACAGATGTAAAGATAGATCTAAAACTGAAGTAAAAATGTCAAATGGCTGAGTTTTCTTCATGTATGGATGAATCTCATTATAAAACTGTAAAGAATTGTCCTGCTGTCCTTCCTAGGTACATAATTTAATTAATGCTGGATATATTTAGTTTTCAGAGTGCCTCTCCCACACACAAAAGCCAAGGTAAAATAGGAATATTCAGGGGAGGATATTCATGAAAAACAAAGCTACATTCAATAATGTATTGTTCATTTAGATGGATGAGTTGAGAGAGGTAATTAGGTCTAACTTTAATGGGAACTTATACATGTATGATTATTAAGCACCCACACAAATAGCTAAACTAGATTTTTAACTTGACTATACAAAGTTTGCAACCTGATTGTTTTGGTAGACATTACAGGCCTGGTTTTACTAGTCTGTTAGCTGTACAACTCCTTGGCTCACAACAGCATTGCATAGTGTAGAAGGGAGGTGATATCTGCATACCTTTATATGAGTAAGTTACTCTGTCATGAACCTAGTGTATACAAATTAAGATGAAGGGCAAGATTCTTCATTCCACCCACGAGAAGAAGTAACTTATTTGAACAGAGAAATATTTCAGACATAGCCTGAAGGGCATTTTGAACTAGCACAGACATGCTCATTGAGGGACAAACACTTCTCTAAGGTCTACACACTCCTACATGATCTCCTACATAGGAGAATTCTATCTAATTAATTTGGCAGACTGGATTTCAGCTTACAAAATGATGGGAAATACATGGCTGTGACATAAAATTTTTGCTTCTACAGGAAACAGATCAAAATCCCCAGAGAAAAAAGAAATCTGGCTGCTAGAGATGGTTGTTAGATTTAGTGGTTGTTATATTCAAAGCACAGTGCAACTACTCCTTTTTATTTCATGTTTTAATTTCCCACATGGAAAGGAGAGGTAATGAATGGGCTCTTCTCCATTCACACTAATAGTGTCTGCCTCCACCCACACTTTTTCCACTTATGAAGGTGTTCTTTATAATAATACAATTTCCCAGCTTTTTCTGCCATCACTGTCCAGCTACAAGTGACACCTATGGCATGGCACTCTCTAGTGACATATGAGAAGTGGTAACAGTTCATCTGACATGTTCTTGTTTCAAAGGTAATATCCAATTTAAAATATACAGAGGTCAAGTTAAGCTCACAAATTGTCAGCAGCCAGCAAATGAACAGCAACCTACATATCAGATAATTAAGAGTCTTATGCTTTGCAAAGCCTAATTAGTCTGAGACCATTAATATCTACAGCTTGGGAATGTATCTTCAGCTGGCTTTCAGACAGGAGCACAACTAGCTTCAGCACTGAAGCACCTTTCTGAGGAACACATGGAATAGAGTTTCCACACAGTGTTCAAGCCATCCCCACTAAAACAAGCAGGTGCCTCCAGAGATTTTTAATCCACTTGCATTCATGAGCTGACATTTGAGAATTTTCTCTCTCTTTAAAACCATCAATCAAAAGTATTTACAGAATCATGATTCTGTGAATTAAAAGTATTTACAGATTTAGGAAATTGTCAGTTCTCCTTTGAACAGATTGTAATCACCTTAGCATATTTTTCAAAACATTTCAATTTTGATAGAAAGAATGCTGCAGTAACAAAAAAACCTCTGAACAAGGTACACTGAAGATATCATCTACTGCACTCATTCTTTCTGTTTCTTTCCCTAAGTTTATAGTTCCTGGACAGCCTCATGTCCACTCAGAAAAGGAGCATAAAAACGAAGGCAGTCATTCTAGAAGGCCTTAGTTCAAGAATTTTTTTTTTCTTTGGCTTCAGCAGTTATTTCTTTAAAATTCTTGGTAATATTGCTCTAGTAGCTATTTACATCTGGATGAAAAATGACAGGAAGAAAATGTCCAGCTGTGTTCTAGTAAATGTTAAAATCCATAGCAGTTTAGAGAGCCACTGCAGAGCAGTGAACTACTTAAAGGAATCACTAAATGAAGAAGCCTCTTTCTCTGCCTTCAAGTCTTTTCCTTATGAGAGGAGGTTTTTAAAGCTCTCATTACAAAATAGAAATATTGAAGATCTTGCACGTACTGTAAGAGCTGCTCTTGGATACAACCACACCTCTGATTAGTGCTGAAAACTTCAAACCCTTTTCATGTCAGTCTCTGCTTTAGTGCATTAGGTTCCATCTGTGTGAGGAGGGTAGCAGTGAAGTTCTTGATTCTGCACATTTCTTAATTGGTAAACTAAATTCATGAGATCAGTCGAACTAAGGAGCTCTGAAACAATCACCAATTAACACATATTCAACTGTTCCTTGAAAGGACTAGCCATTTGACTTGTGACTTGTACTTTACCTTGAAGAGTGGTGGATCATTTTCTGACTTAGTCCAGGGACTGAACTTCAGATTACACTGAAATATCTCAATTTACCAGGCTTAATTAAAAAATGTATGTAGTTTTCTCGACAGACCTCATTTTCTGCTTAAGTGATTCATTTTCCCCCAGATACATATGGCCCTCTCTTTGTAATGCAGAACTGCAGTTGTTCAGAAAGAGGATGATGCCATCAGCTAAGCCGTGATACATTAATTAAACAAGTCAGTTCAAATAGCCTTAAATAACTGAGATGTTCTGTAAGTAGAATCAAATTCTCACCTACTGTAAGCATTAGCTGCTAGACTAAATAGGAAAAACAAACCAAAACAAAACAGAAAACAAACCCAAAACAAAAACAAACACTCCCAGAAACACTCTCCCAGAAGAGCCAGTAGCCTTCAGACTTTTGTGCCCACTGATGGTTCAGATTCAGGGAAGTTTTTTTTTATGTCTTAATTGCTGTAGAAGAGCTGAGCAATATTATTGGATGAGAAGGATGAATACTAAAGAATGTGGCAATGAATTTCAAGATCCAGATACTTAAAGCATTCTGTTTGAGTAGGAGTTTAATACTAACTAAAGAAGAGGATATAGCAGTGCAGTGCAGAAGAGGACAGCAAGATACAGGATTTCTTAAGAGAGACTGTCCAGCACAAAGATGCAGGAGTTCAATGCTCACCTAGAAGATTGTCTAAAATAAATCAGTCAGCACGTACGTTATCTTTGAAGTCTGTTGGTGACCTCTCTGAAGTCCAGTTTTGGGTAGATCTCAAATTGTGAAGTTGGAAAAACAGTACCTGATATGGGTGAAGGTGCACCCATGATTTCAAATGCCTTAGCAACTACAGTCTCAGAGATAAAACTGACCAGCTTCCTCATGAACAGCCTGTGAGACAGCTATGGGGAGAGCATGTGGCAGGTCAGAGGGCCTGCAGTACTTGCACCTCTTCCTGAGACCACTCTTCAAGTGCAAAGGCATAGTCAGTCAGTGGTTTCTAAATACAGATGTTATCATCCACAGCTGACAACCACAAGTGGAACAAAGCGTTAGTCAGAACTTAATGTCATATACGTTTGCCTGGTGTAAGCGTGGGCAAGAAGGTCTTGCCTCAAAATGTCAAATATATCATATACAATATTCTTGACAAACAAAAGCCAGCTATGACAGAGAACCTGTAAGGGAAGAAAAAGGACAGACTGATGTTCCTAAGACCAGATAGCTGAACTGATGGCCCACAAGTCATGTACTGGGCATGCAAGATGGCTCACCATCATTTCTGCAGCAGTTCTGGAGGAAACAGGACATGACAGTGGATAAAAAATGGTGCCTCTCTCTGCATCTATGCATGATACCTTGTTAGGAGAGCCCCAGATCTGGCAAGCAGCCTCCAACACTGAAAAATTCGAACCACAATGCAAGTCAACTCCTTACATACTGCCAAAGGCATCTAAGACATCTTTTGCATCCCTCTCACAAGCCTCCTCTGAGGAATATCTGAATTAGACTTCCAGTTGTGAATCCTCTGGAATATCCTCTTTCTCTCTGTTGACTACAGAGACAGTCCTTGGAAATCAAAGTATAATTTTGTTGACAAAAATATTAGTCACCTAAAGCTAGGGGTTGTGAAGTCCTTATCCTTTCCTTAAGGATACTACTCTTGGGCAAAGTAGATAAATTTTTAAGGTTTAAAAACGTTTTCTGATAAATCAGTGTTTGAGATTCAGCAAAATATCCTTCCATAATTTCTAAAACAGAGTGACAAAAACTTCTGTTAATAGGAATGAAAGATATAAACAACAAACAATATCTGGGATAAGAAAACTGCAAGCTCTGGCTACTTCTGGAGCCTTTGCGGTGACATGGTCTCTTGTAATGAATGATTTTCTCTGCTGAAGTTAAGAAAACACTTAAAGAAAATTGTTTATACTGTTCTTTATTGTTGGGATTGTAGACGCTGCATTCTATGGAGACACAAGAAGAAGGCATCATCCCTGTTTAGGAGAGATTGTATGTCGAAGTTTACTAAAAAATAAAACCTATCATAATAAGCCATTTTTTTTAATACTATCATGGCTCTACTGTGTTAGACTCCACAGAAGCTCTAGTGAGATAATTGTGAAAGCAGCTTTGTTCATTGTTAATCAATGACCTTTGCAGGGGAGGGATTCCTGTCACAAGGCAGGATATAAGGAAGGAAAAGTAGCAGTGTATTTCTATTGTTGTCTTTATTCTGTAATATTCTGTATAATCCAAGTACCTGATGATGCTATTTTCTTGGCAGCAGAACAAGGAACTGTTGTAATTAGAAGCAGCTAGACAATTTTCATATGAAACATATAGTACATGTTACAGCTTTCTGAAACACTATGGCAAGATTCAAGGTTGTAACAGAAGACCGTGCAGTGTAGCAGAAGCACGTACAGATGAAACAAGTAAGAACAGAACTGGACACATTGGTAATTTCTTCAGCTTTCTCACGGGCAAAATCAGCCAATGACACTCACTAATCCCACACATTGTCCTCTGAAGTCGATGGCGATGTTATCACTCAGAGCCACCACAGGACGAGGTTTGAGATCAGCCATGTCTAATCCTGCCATCAGTATAAACTCCTCTGTAAGTGAAGGGCAACAGCAAGGCTGGGCCTTCACTGTCTTTATAACAACTTTTTAAATCAACACTTTACACAGCAAAATACAGTCGCCTGACAAACATGACTTTCTTGCTGAAATATGGTATATAGAGAAATCATTGGGATACAATTATTTCCCAGCAGTTAGATATTGCAGATACATCTTCTCTCGTGTCATCTGCTTTTCTGTCCCCTCCCTTTCCCAAAATGAATGCATTTGCAAAATTAGAAAGGGAGAGGGCACAGCACATCATTTGACACAATCCTCTGTAACTGCAGTGTTGAAATTAAGACAGCAATTACCTTTGTAATTTTTTTAAGGGTACAGCTTACCAAATAATAATACATCAAAAGCAAGAGTTTAGATTTTTTTTTATAAATGCATTCCCCTTGTTTTTCAAATTGTGGAGATCTGTCAGGGTTTCCTACAAAGGGTGTATTTGACATGTACTCTAGAAATGGTATCTAGCCAGCTAGATATTGCTTGCTACAGAGTGACTAGAGAGAAATTTCTTCAGGAGCGCTAGTATTTTCAATTCAGACCATCAAGAGCTTTAATAGAACCTGTGAGAGATTAGCTGTCTAGTTTGCAGCACTGAAACCTGGTGCCTGGAACTGTCTGCAGTTAGTACCTGCCTTCAGGATAAAAAGAGATATTGCAGGTTCTGGCGTCACACAATTCAGTTTTGGCAATTCATCCCACAATAGTTCAGGTTCATCTTTAAGGCAGTGAACAGACTTTATAAATAACTGTAATTCTGTATCTGTAAATTGTTTTCTGAATTCAGAGAAATATATATACAAATATATTATGGCATCCTTCCTACAGGAAAAACAATGACAGGAAACAGAATTGCATTCATACTTTAAAAGCCTTTTCTGCAAGAGCAGGTGACTAGAAACCTCATCACATCCAATAAACAGGAGAAATCTCACACTAAAATCTCAGTTCTTTGATTAAGGTTTCTGCTAAGCTGCTCTAGACATGCACATAATATACATATATGCAGTTTTTTCCTCAGTCCGACAGGAAAAAAAAAGGAAAATTATGTATGAAGAATTTAAAACCAGCAGGGAAAAGCACTGAGAGAATATGATAGCTATCATACCACACAAACAGTACAGTTGGTCCATTCACTTCTCAGCCAGATCTGTAGCCTGCCCTTCCATATATGCCATTGATCAAAATGTTAACTTTCCCTAAGCCAAAGGTTTAAATATTATCTGACAAATCTATAGATTCCAGCTATTGCAGGAATAATTTTTGAATGAATCTGTTATTACTTCCCCCTCTCTATCAGCAGTTTTCATGATGCTGTCAGTGTAAGCCAGAAACCACAGAATTATTCAGCACAGCAATAAAAATCTTGACATTTTTCATGTGAATGTCTGTCTTTGGACCTATTTTATAATTCTATGGACTAGGAACCACTATATACTGCAGTGTAGTAACACTCTCAGTAGCGATAACTGAAGAATATTACTTGAGTATAATGTCAAGGGTCATTTGACATAAAAGAAATATCTTTTAACAGGTTATCTATCTTGGCACCATACTTAGCTCATTCTACTTCATCTGGTAGAATAAGAAATCCATCTGTTGTTTTAAGATATCTTCAATGCTGAGACTTAAGGTAGAGATCTCAAGGATGAAACATCTGAATCTCTCTTCCAGTTGGCTGAAAGGAAGGTGGGAGTTTAATTTAAGTGAATTTAACTTTTATACAAGATGGACTTGGGCTACAGAAATCACATTCTACCCTCCTAAAAGAAAAATACATCTTACTGTGTGAATGAGCATTTATTACATTTATTTTGGAATGAAGGAGAAAGAAAAAAAGAGGATTCAAAAAACATTTTAGGCCAGGAAGTCATAGCACTTATCACACAAAGACAACCTAGCTAGTGTAGCACTGTAAAGAGATAGCTAGGTTAATTTTAAGGTGGCTGGTCAAATGTTAGAAGTTTATATTAGAAAGCTGTCCACAGCAGCAAGGAACTGAGTGTTAACCAGCTGACCTGCTGAGAGTCAATTACTCCTTATCAAACTATTGTATTGCCTCTTCTGATATCTTAATGTCTAAATTAAAGATAGTTCAGGTATTGCTAAGTCATGTTTATTATTTTGAAGTAATTTTTAATAACAGTTTTTGAGATGGTAATGCTTCTTCACAGTGACAACTCCTACATGTTCTCTTCCATTTTAAAAAGAAAATGGGGGTTAGTCCAGACTTCAAAAGGTCCCTCAAATTAGGAAGAATTTATTGCTGCAAATCAAGGAGTATTTGAAATACACTTCTAAGAAAACCTGATTATTCAGTCTTTCAAGCTGTGAATTACATTTTGTGAAGGAATTGTTATGAAATTTCTTGTATGATATTTGCATATATACAGCCTCTTTATATTTTTAAATTATTTCTGATTGATTCCTGGTGTTAGACTAATTTAGTTGACTGTGTAGATATCAGATGATAATTAAAAAAAAAAGAGATCTAAAAGAACTGAGAACCATTTGCAAATCATGGAGTATCTAAACTTTTTTTTCCTAGCTGTCTAGCACAACTAGACTTGAACTTTCTCTGAAAAAGTAATTGAAAAAATTGTTGTGTTTCTCTGACGTGAAGCATAACTGTACTCTAACAATCTCTGGCAAGAACTGAGGCAATACTATTAAACACAAATGGTGTTATAAAAAAAATTACAATCTCCTAAACCAGACATTAGCAACAACTGGAAAAGAAAGTCTTAACAAACAAACTTGTCAAGGATTATCTTTTGAGATTCCTTCTGTGTATCACTATGATTGCAGTTTTTCCTGTGCGGTTAAAAATGAGCATACAATTGCTGCTTACTATTCTTCTACGCTAACAGAGCTGAACTTCATATAAAGTTTTTGGGTAAGATTTTTGGAAGTGCTGAGTATCTGCCATTCCTCTGAAACATAAACTTCTGATATGTGAGATTTCTAAAGAGCGAGTCTATGACATCTGAAACCAATCTTGCGTTAGACTATAGATGTGGTAGTGGTAAAAACAAGGTAGAACTTGTTCCTAAAAGACTACATCCTAAAACATGGCAAAAGCAGGAGTAGAGACATCCTGGAAATGCTCTCAGAGTACTGCAGATCAGATGTGAATACTTGCAGCATCCAAAAGATCTCATGCTCCTTGAAATAAAACAACCTGGTTGCTTCCATAGCTCTTCCAAAAAGTCAGCTTCCACTATGAGGTGCTTGCTGTCAAATTAGTTGCTCCATGAGGAATCAAATTATATGCCTCAAAATCTATATTTAAACCCTTGCTGCTACATAATCAGCCTATTAACACCATCTACTCACACATTCCACAATTACTACACTCTGGCTGGTGTTAAATTTCAGAGTCATTTACTCTGTATTAATTACATCATATGAGAGTACGGTATGACTAACCTCTTACTAACATTACCAGCAGTACATAATATATGCACAGGGCCTCAGTGACAGATTATTGGTTTTTTATGCCATACCCTGGCTAACAACAGACAGTGCTACAGTTTAGTGATTTCTAAACTAGTGAAGGAAAGAGTAGCTAGTTTACAGTTACCATTCACTTCAACTTGAAGAAGTACTCATGATAAAGAACACTATATAAAATCTCATTATAACTTTGCCTCCCCCTACATTTGAGTTTCATTCCTTTTATTATTTATTCCACTCTGCCTGTGCTATATGTGTCTCCTTCTTTTCTCCAGATGACAATAATATGAGGAAAGACTGGGAATGACATGTAATATATAGTATATAAAAAGGTGAGCTTGAAAGTACCAGGCCTAAAATTGCCTTTCACTGGTGTATTTGCTTCTTACCGTACTTTATGAGCAAATGCAAGCACTTAATTTTTCTCACCTCCCAACCAGTAAATTTAATAAGAATACTTGAGTCCCTTCATTTGATTTGTTGAGATGACATGAAGAAGAAACAATAAAAAGGGAAAAATATAATGATTTTTTTCCTCTCTGTTCCACTTTCATATCCATGTGTCCTTACCTGTAAAATGTTTCAATATTCATGTCATATTTAAATAATCAAAGGAACTCTTTACACTATCAATGTTTTCTTATTAAGATACAAATCAAGAGTAATCTCTGATCTTCTAGTAGACCCTAAAAGCACTTCCTTACTTAGTCAGGCTCCATCTAATATTTGACAAGACTTCCCTCATCACAGGAAATCTGGTCTTAAAACTATCTTCCAATTCACATCTATGGGCAGCAATAAGGGTCTAGAATCTTGTGTAGGCCACCAATATCGTATGGTAGTTTATCACTGAAAATCAGCATACATTCTTCTTAACAACAGAAAGTGTGAATGCATCTGTTCAGTTGTTTAAGCAGTATTTAATGAACTGGTTCGGACACCTGAATTCCTTTAGATGCTAAAATGAAATATCCCATGCTACATAAGCAGAACAGTATTTCATGGATTCAAGAGTCACTTTTAACCACTCATGAGGTGAGTTTTTCTTCATGCTTTCTCTCTCATTACAAGTTTTGCAGTATTTCCCCTCATCTTTTAAATATATGCCTTAGAAAATGTAAATTTATAAAGCATCTATGGTGGTTACATGATTACCACATCTCACCTGCTGCTGTCATCATATGGTCCATAATTAACCTTCAAGTGCTTTGTTCCTGTCTCAGCCTGAGTAATAAAAATCCTTGAGACAAGCACCATGGTTTGCCTTCACTTTTATAGAGCTTTCTTTCCTCACAACCAATAAAAGATTAACAATCAATTGTTAATATTTTTGTCTCTTTCAGACCTTCAGTTATATTGAGCAGAATTTTGCTAAGGCCAACATATGTCTAAGTTCAAGCTGGAGGAGAACTGTGTTGCATGGTAACAGCTTTATGATATTCTTCATGCATTGTGGCAGGCTGACCAATCATGCTGGAGTTACAGGCACACTGGGAAAACCCAAGGGGGGTAAAATAAGTATTGGTGTTTCCTACTAATCTTAAAAAGAGCAAAAGTAGACTGCACATACATCCTGGTCCTGAATCACTAGAGTTAACTTCAATACCAAATTTTCAATTTCCCTAACTTCAGTGGGACTGCTCAGCATCATAATTTAAAATTTCAGCCTGAGGAGATTTGTTTAAAGGACCTAATCCAGCTAAATAGACTAACAAGAAGAATTTACACAAGCTAGCTCTTTACATTTGCATCTCCCCGAGGCAGTATTCTAAAGGGACCGCACCATGAGTGTACAGCATTACTAGAGTATTGCCTCACAAATCTGACTAAAGCTTAACTTGAAACAACAAACTCCATCTACATTCTAGTGATTTTTGTTTCTGCACCTTAGATATCCAAAAGATAATAGATTATAATCAGGCCAGAACAATGCTCCGTCATCTCTCTCTGTTGACCATCCAAATGCCAAAAGGTCTATTTTCCTTGTAACTTCTTATGCTCAAGTTCTCATTCAAAGTCCTTCACCAGCAGGTCAAAATCTTCTTCTCTTTCCACATAGAATAAAAGCATGCCTGACTTCAACCTTTCCACAGCAATATGAATGTGCTAACCCTGGCAACTCTGCTTCTCCTGGGCAGGGCTGCCCAGGTAGAGGGATGACTTACCTTGGCAATGTTTATCAGACTGGAGAAAAAGCATGGATTAGATGGTGCAGCTCCTCCAGAAAAGTAAACAAACAGTATATCTGTCTCCCTTATACCCTGCTCCAGGTCCTGCTGCATTCACCAAGCATTTGAATTACTTCCCTGGGACTGTGGACACTGTCTAGGCCATATCCCCACCTCAGACCACATTCTGCCCAAGTTCACCTCGGGCTTTGCAGTAAGTGCAAATTTGCTAAATTTGGGGAGTTTTGAAGGATTTTGTGATTGCTGGTTTTGGATTTTGTTGTTTGTGTTTGTTCCTGGGGCTCTGAAGATATTGGAAAAGATTTCTTGTCTGCCAACTCTTGCTGAGATCTCTGTAGCCATCAAAAATTCTGTATGGTCTCCCATAGGCTCACAGTGAGGGGTCTAAACCAGCTAGTCTTGATTATACCTATCTTTTGTAGTTGGTTTTTATTTTGTGTTGTTTTGTTTTTAAATATACCTAATTTGAAAAGCATCCTCCATTCCTGTGCTCGGCTACCTTGCAGAGAAGGCAGGGTGGGGGCAGCAGGACGGGCTGCATTTTCTTCCCACTCAGGAACTCTCCACATGGTTCGCGTCAAGGCGTGACCAGTTCCACTTCCCACGCACAGTCCAGAACTATGGCCCGGCCCCGCGGCCAAGCGCACGGTGCTGCACCTCCGGCCCCGCCCGCCAGTCCCAAGGCACACCGTGGCACTCCCCGCGACCCGCGGGCATGCTTCCCCCGCCGGGCAGCCCCAGGGCGGTGGCAGGCAGCCCCATCCCTGTCACCCGCTCCCGGCCGGGCCACTGGCCATGCTGCGGCGCGGCTGCGCCACCTGCTGGGTGCGCAGAGGGCACCAGCACAGCGCCGCGGAGCCTTGCCAGGGTGAGCTAAGCGGGGCCTTTGCGTGGGGCACTGCTGGCGGCCAGGGCAGCGATGTCGGCAGCGTGTGTCGCCCTCCTTACGGCCGCGCCAGGCGTCAGAGGCGAGCTGCTGCTCGGTGCCGGGCGGTGAGCGACTGCGCTTGTAGCCGCTGTGCTCTAACGGCTCCCCGGCACCCTCTGCTGAGTGAAGAGCGTCCCACCCCCCTCCCACTGCTTCTTCCCTTGCTAGAGGAACTCTACTACGCGCTGAGGAAGCGTCCCGCCGGGTCGCAGCCTCCCCAGGCCACCCTGCCGGCTAAGGAGGCCTGGCCCTGACCGTCTACCGGTACAGCCATGGGAAAAGGCCAAAGCACACTTAGAGGAAATCCAGGACAGAGAAGTGACACCGTTTTTGGTGGAGTATGGAGACAAGTACATTTAGCAGCTGGTTGCATTAGTACCTTTGCAGGTCAGACATGCAGAGGAGAGTCACTATCGATTCAACTGAGCATATGGTTGGGGTTCTTTTGGGGAGCATTCACCTACCTGTCACCCACGATAATGTTTTCCAGGAAATCATTGAGTCTCTTGAAAGTCAAACACACTTATAGTTAATGCCATTAAATCAACTCACCTTTTCTAGAATGAAGGAAAGTGTTTCCTACCACAGATTTAAGGCTTTCACAAGTCAAATGAGATTCACAGATTTACAGCCCATCTTACAGATTGTAAGGACAAATGTGATTGTTGATCAGTTTGTCTCAGGTGAAAACATCCTGAACCCAAAAGGAAGAAGAGGACAACAGCTCAGTCCATGCCCTGCACCCCTGGCACAGGGCTGCCAGTTATTATTAACCCACCCACAGCGCTGCAGTTTCTTGTCAGCTCAGCAGCTGGGGACACACACTGCCAGTAGCTGGGCAAGGAGGGATGAGGAAAAGGGCAATAAAGACAGAGCTGGAACCTCTTCCTGTGGCTGAATCAGTCTAGGATCAACCATTACACTCATGCCCTGGCACCACATGTTAGAAACAGGAGTCCTGCATTCAGTATTGCTGCAGCACAGAGGCAAGCCCTGGATGTCCTGCTGTATCTGGTCGGTGACCTGCACAAGTTATCCCAAGCCATCTGTTCATGCTGTAGTGCATCCCTGGCCTTTGATCCACAGCAGAACACACCTCTCAGGGTCTCACCTGAGTTACTTCTTCACAAAATCATGGTTTCCATTTGAAGTAACGTCCTGTACTGAAAAAGATTGATTTTGTACTTGGTATGGGAAATCATGAACAAGGTGTTTTTCCTCCCATAAAGACAAGAGAAACAAACCCTTGATTTTCTTTATATATATGCATCTTCAGCAGTTTTCTCTGTGCAAGCTTAGCATATACGCACTGATACAGTTTGTCTTTCTTTTATGGACCTTTCAAGATAAACAGTCATTCTCATGGCTCTTCTCTGGGGCCTTTCCAATTTTTCAGCATCTTTTCTGAAGCACTGATGTCAGAATTCGACATAGCATTGAACAGTGATCTCATCATTGGTTCAGAGAAAACTAAACAAACAAACACCCCTCCCCCCCATTGTCTTCCTGAGTAATATCTCTTTCTTAGGACAGTGGAGGTAAGTTGCCTGCCTGCTCAAAGGACAATTATCCTGTCTGTCAATTTTCAGGTTTCTGACCAGAAAAAAAAAAAGAATGCCTTTAATAATGCTACACTTATTTAGTTCCAGAATAGGACTCTTTCTTCCAAAACTTTATCCACAGTCTCGGCATAGAAAGTCCAGGTCCTTTTCTCACATTGACCTACCTATACTGCCTTCCACCTGAAAACAGGTTTTTATCCCTAACTCAGAGTATTGCCGAGAGCTTACAGATGTGCCCCATCTTCTTCAGTAGCTTCTTATACCCATTTTTCTCCCTACAATACTAGCAACTACTAAAGGCTACACTCATTCTGACAGTGTTATTTTCTTTGAAAGTTAAACCATCATGCAGGTCTAAGATGAAGACCTTTCAGGAGGTGATTTCATGAGCATTTCTTTTTCTAATCAAGCTGGTGGTCTCAAAAAGTTACACAGTGTCTGGCTGGCCAAATTAAATTTTCACAGTTAATCTAAGACTACAGTGAGTTTACTGAGTGTATGAATCTTGTAATTCTTGTCCTCCTCCTTTAGTGTGCAGTGCCTGGAATTGTGTGATGAAACTTACCAGCCAGTGTAACTCTTGTTGAGACTAACACAGTCAGTCAAAAGAAAGTATCTGTCCAGTTCAATATAATCATAAGGAGGAAAAAAGAGACACCATTTAGTAAACAGACTGGCTCCAAAGGCCAAGCTAGAAATATTTATACATTGTTTTGAACAAAACCCAACATACCCAAGCTAGTGGACAATAGCACTGTTTTCACATGGTAAAATGGAAAGTGAGCCTATGGATTTGTGCGTACACGTGTATGTAGCAGGCCAATGGCAAGAAAGTGTCCTCCTTAAAAAAAACTACACCCATTTTTATGAAGCCCAAAGTCATACCTACAAGAGTGAGTTTCTGCTTTGACAGGAAAATAGACTAGGAGATTTCTTCTTTCTTCCTTTCAGTTTAGTGGCAAAAATTTAGCAAGAAGGTCTTCCTTTATATTTCTGCAAATGCCAAAATACAAAACGTACTGCAGAATCGAAGTGTTGCCTTGCTTATAAGCAGAAATGATCTAGCCTGAGTACTGTTCAAGAAGAACCAATAAACACAGAAAAGAAGGCAGAAAAAGAATAATAATAATAATTTAAAAAAAAATCTATCCTATGGGGCATGCATCTTCAAGAATTGGAATATTTTCTTTCCCCTCTGCCTAAGGAACTGTACTATTCTATTTTATCTTTGCCATTCTCTTAAGCTTTTTGACAGATGTGACATTTTAAGAAAAAACATCAGTGAATTCTGCAGAAAAAGCTATCAAACAAGTCATGGAAGGCAGGCAGTAGGATGAAGAACATAGAACTCTTAATAATTAGAGATGGGTTAGTTTTTCAGATATCTTTTAAAATAGATTTTTCTTGACAAGTATAAAAGCATGTCACTACACAGTGAAGAGGCTAAATAAGGTGCTATCAAATTCCTGGTAATAAACATCACCTAAAGCAACATCATCAATATTTCATTTAACAACACTCTGATATAACTCCCGTCTTGGGAAAAAAACCCACACCAATAGTAGAGCTCACATTTTTTTTACAGTGCCTTAAAAGTGATTTAATCATTTCTTTCAGTCATTTGAGAATAATACACCTAATAAGGATGCCATAAATGTAATCTCTTTCTCATTTTTGCATTTTAGCTAATGCTTTTTACCATATGGAATAGTCACATGAGCTGTGCTGCAGGCAGCAGATTCAGTGCAATGTTTTATCTTCCTGCCCTCTTCCTCCACCCACACCTCAAGTCCAGTAGACATTTCATCTCTCAGTACTATTTGTTTAATTGTTTACCTGGTTGATCTCTAACCTATAGATTGAGCCAGCTTGAAATAACTTTTTTCTTATAAAGAGGGTTTTATCAGTTGGATCATTTCTCAGAACTGATTTAGAGTTTATGTTACTCAACCTGTTCAAAGTGAAACAAACAAATGAAACTGAAATTCAGTGATGGGGATTTTCTGGCAGAGGCAGCAGATAAAGGCGAGAACAAGCAGCTCTGTGGGTGGGCAGGAGGGTGTCAATAAAATATCGATTCAGCTCAGCTCTAACTGGAATAGTTTCTCTCACTATATCTGTAGTTCTTATCTCCTACTCAATCATATTACCAGTACATGAATTCTTTAATTGAAGTAATATATCTTTTGGGTCACTTTCCTTGTGTTAATACATGATGAAGGCCTTAATAATCAAGTGAAAGAGGAGAAAGAAAGCAGCAGCGGCTACACTTTGCATTCACCTTCTTAATACATGTCTGGAAGAATCTGGAGGCATGTCTCAGGCAAACATCAAAACAGCTATTCTACAAGTATGTTAGAACATAAAAGCAAAAGCTCTTGTGTATCCTAGTTGATTTCCATTGCAAATACAAAGCTAACTCATTTATTTTCTAATTTGTGCTCATTATTATTTTAACTTGTTTGTCCAGAGGCAGCCGTCATGTCAATGCTGTGGAGCTGTGTCACACAAGCTGTGGCCTGAGACACCCAAGCTGGGCATCACAGTATCAAGGGAATTTGTTCATGCCTCATTCAAAATGTATTCTACAGGAAAGTTTACAGTAATGTGTTGCAAAAATAGCAAAATTTGTTGCTCTCAATATTACAGATATTTTTAGAATCCCATAATGGGCACATCTAGTCTACTTTTTCTGAAGATGGTCAGAATATACCTTAGTGGCAGATAGAAAGGTCTCAAGATGCCCTTAGTGGCAGCAAGAGCAGATTGTCTGCGGATGCAGTAGTCCTTCTGCATGAGAAAAGCTAAAAGGAAGCTGCTGGGTTAGTGGAACCACCACTGGTGCCAAGGTTGACATTTAATTGCAGTTTTATTATAAGACCCAGGCACAGTCTGAAAATCACTTGGGGTCTGCTGTGGCCCCTGGTGCGATAACTGTGCCGACAGCAGAGGGAGCATTAAACTCATTGCCCACGGTAAAGTGTGGGGAGTGATACCCATGTTTCTATAGTCCTTGTATGGGTAGGTTGTGCTCATTAGCCTTCTGGCAGTCATCCTAGGAGAAGAACAACTCTGATTCCAAACCCGGGCAGATGGATCTCGTTTAGCCCTGTAAGGCCTTCCATCTAAGAGAAGGACACTCTAATAAAACCTACATCCTAAGGACTTCACTGCCAGCGTCCAAGCTTGCTAGGCCCTGGCAGATGAACCTTAGGACTAAAGGGTGGGTCCAGCTCTGCGCATGCTGTGTCTCACCTAAAAAAAATCCATTGCACAGGCTCGAGGGTGCTATCTGCTATCCTCTTTTTATCAGCGTGCTTGGAAAAGGCGCTGATGAGGAGCATGGGTGGAGCCATCCCTGGATCTTCACTCATGAAGCCTAGCCATACATACATATTATAAGACCTGTCAGATTACAGGTCTGTCACAGAGCAGCAATTCTAGTGAGTTTTGAAGAGGAGGTGTCAGCTGTAATTGTGAAGAATCATACCCTGGTGCCAAGCAGGAGAAAAAAAAAATCTTAGCCTTATAACTAGTGAATTTAACTTCAATTGTTGGCTGTTGCAGTCATCTCACAGGTTCATAGAAATTAAGGCTGGAATGAACCTTAAGAACAGGTTACAACTGGGAAATTTTCTTAATGATTATTCTGAATTTATCTTGCTGCAATTTCAATAACATTTTGTCAGGCAATAGTGACAGTAGGGATGCTCTCAAGGGAGGATAAGCCAGGAGCCAAGACTAACTCTGGGGCGGACCATGCCCCTTACCAGTGTGCAGCCTCAAACATGGCAGGGGCTGCATGGAGCCAATTGCACTCTCATGCTTATGGAAAGGAAAAAAATTGTGAAAATGGACTTTAGAAAGCTGTGAAAAAATAATCTATTCAATTCTTGTAGTTGGTGGTGTTCTGTCTCAATGCAGGCCTGTAGAAGGATTTTGTTTGTTGTTTGTTATTCCTCCGAAGTGGTTTTTGGTCTCTTGGCAAGAATGAGAAATAAATGGTCTTTTATTTTTTTTAATTACTTGAATCGTTTTGCTCTAAATTCAGATGTATGAACGTGTTCAAAAAGCAGTCCATGAGAACTGCGCATAGCTTGCAGTGCTNATCACAGGTTCATAGCAATTAAGGCTGGAAGGAACCTTAAGAACAGGTTACAACCGGGAAATTTTCTTAATGATTGTTCTGAATTTATCTTGCTGCAATTTCAATAACATTTTGTCAGGCAATAGTGACAGTAGGGATGCTCTCAAGGGAGGATAAGCCAGGAGCCAAGACTAACTCTGGGGCGGACCATGCCCCTTACCAGTGTGCAGCCTCAAACATGGCAGGGGCTGCATGGAGCCAATTGCACTCTCATGCTTATGGAAAGGAAAAAAATTGTGAAAATGGACTTTAGAAAGCTGTGAAAAAATAATCTATTCAATTCTTGTAGTTGGTGGTGTTCTGTCTCAATGCAGGCCTGTAGAAGGATTTTGTTTGTTGTTTGTTATTCCTCCAAAGTGGTTTTTGGTCTCTTGGCAAGAATGAGAAATGAACGGTCTTTTATTTTTTTTAATTACTTGAATCACTTTGCTCTAAATTCAGATGTATGAACATGTTCAAAAAGCGTCCATGAGAACTGCGCATAGCTTGCAGTGCTATTTCTTTAATTAAAAAAAAAAAATGTATAAAAGTATGTTTTTCCTAGAAAGCATTATCGAACAATTTGAGTCTTCAGTATGGGGAAATCAGAAAAAGCACAACATCATACACTACAATTAGCTGCAGTTTCAGGTAAGGTTGTTGAAAGCATAGACCTCTGTCATCTCCTTCATTTTATGAGACCAGCTATTGTAGCATGAGAATTGTCAATTCTGGCTCTGAGCAGTAGGTCATCCTCCATCTTTTTCATTTATTTTGAGACCAACTGGTTTTTTTTTCATTTGCTCAATGCTATAAAATGCTCATACAAAAACCATAAGATGAAATCTGATAATTGATAATCTGATAATTCTGCATCCTCCCGAGCTACCTGTTGTTTAGCTTTTCTTCCAAATATTGTCTATGAAAGATTTAAGAGAGGATAGAAGAGCTCTCTAAAGGCTGAAAATGTGAGTACAGTTATAACATGTTGAACTGAATAGCAAAATGAATAATAAATAGGTTGGGGGAGGAGGGATGTGGGTTTTTCCCCCCCATCTATTTTAATTAAATGAAAGAATCAAGAGTTTCTAGTTTGCAGTGTCTTTTCTTGGGTTTTCTTTTACTCTTTCAAAATGTACACAGAGCTGTACGTGTATACTCGCTGTGGGATATTTCACACACATTGTGTGAACATTGCAAAAACACTGAGTTATTTAAGAAAATAAGTATTTTGACAAAGAATAGCTGTGTACAGAGCAAACGCACATATTTGGGAAATAGATCCATTTACAGTGCTAAAGCCTCACATACTCAACTACTTCCCACATTTTCTGCTGTATGTTTTATTAAACCAGGAACTTTCGAACCTTTGGCCCTGCAGGGAATTTAATTTAATCAAGGCTCATTCACAGGAGCGACAGATACTATATCTTGTCTCAAAGTGCAGTCCAATTCTGCCTTAATGCTGCTGCATAATGGATGCATACTTTACACTTGCATTCCAGACTGCATTTTTCAGCTAATATACTGCTCCAGCACTCTAGAAAAATTATCTGAAAATTTAAATGTGTGTCAGTCAAATGGTAGAGATTAATAAAAATTGCTGTCTGCAAGAAAAATCTAAACTAGATTTCTAGCAAGAAGATATCTTATTAGCAGAAATAAGTTCTTTTCTGAATTCTCTCTCATATGATACATTAACTTCTCTTACAGTACAGACATTAAATCATTCCAAGTTATCTTAACGCAGTTCTCAACATCTCTACCCTTGCTGAGATTCCTTCAGTGCCCAGCAGCAGGAGCACTCAACTAGCTGTAAATGAAGACAAGTTATTTGTGTAAAAATATTGAACAACCTTTGGACTGATTAAAAGTCCCCCTGTACACTGTGTGAGCACAAGGAATTCTTTGAGATCATTTGCTTCGTAAACCTCTTGTCTCCTGTACTTCCTTATCTCATAACCTTTAAGACTGATGACATTTTGCAGTGACACTTTTCACTCTGATATTTCTTACTTATGCATTTCTTGAAAGATTTTTTTAAAAAGACAAAGCATTTACATTTTGCCCAAAGTACTCATACCATTGAGGTTTTCTGCATACTTCCACTTCGAAGCTATAGAAAAATTTCCTGTAACAATAACTTTTATAGGTCCTCTCAGCAGGGGCTGCAATTCAAAAGCATAAGACCTGGCATGAGAGGATCTTTCATATTACTCCTAGTTCTACCTACAATAGTTTGGAATAATCCAGCTCTGCTTTAGAAACATATAAATTAATGGATGGGGCACCCCAGAAAGTAAGCCCTTCCAGCATAAAGTACGGAAGCTTGTGCTCAAACCATTTGATATTTTTTGCACTTACTCTGAGCAACTGAACTAGAACTGTCTTACAAAGAATGATTAAAACTGACCAAAACATACATTACTAAACTACATTACTCACTAAAAAAGACTTGTGTACAGAAGCAGACTGTGAGCAGCAAGGATAGACTGTTTAGCATGGTCAAAGGGGCAATTTGAATAAAAGGGTGATACATGTTACTTAGGAATTCTGTGTTACTAATGGTCTAACCTTTATCACTGTCAAGGGTTAGGGCTGGCCCAACCACCAACCCATAGAAAGCAAACATGTAGAATACTGTTGAAGATTATTTCTCCTAGTACTTCAACATTTGAGGCAAGGAGGAAAAGAGAGTGCTGTGAAGATTACATCTTCCTACTCCATTTTTCTAACTGAACTATGCCCTCCAACCACTAAAACATCCTCCACACTGCAGTTCAGTCTTAGTTTACTCACAGAGCATTTGAATGTAATGAATAAGGAGAGACATTTTAGTAAGTGTGATTGACGCACACAGACAGATCTTGCTGTCTGCCAAATTCACTTTGTGCCATGTAACTCAGAAGTCATCAGAGCTACACGGTGGAGAATGAAGTCTCTACATGAGAAATTTTCACGGGCACAGAACTGCCAGCTCCAGGCATTCAGATATCAGAGCTCAGATCTCAAAAAGGTGCCATGGGGCTTTAAAAAGTATGAAATATACTTGGAAGAATACATTCTGTATTTTTGCATTTATGCTCTGCATTTTGAGACTTCCTTCTGTGGGTTCCACCCCCCATCCCCCACCCCGTCTTATTTTTGTTTCTTTTTTTTTTTTTCTCCTTAAAAAAAGCTGACATTCTTTTGAAATTTTACGGTCTGGCAGCTGGTCTTTATGAATACTTTCAGAAATTGCAAGGCTTGGGATAAAGTTGCAAGAGTTGGAAGTACATCTGGCACAATAAAGGCTGCGCTGTGCGCAGAAAATTCCCTATCAGGTGTAAGACAGATAGAAGATTGCCAACAGGAGTATCAGATCAAGATGAAATATATCAGAGTAAAATAAGAGAGTAGATGAACTGGACTGCTTTGGCTCCTTTTATTGATCCAAGCACGATTCTGTCTCCTGAACCCTATAATTCACAGAGGGCTTTCTCCACCAGATCAGGCTTTTGACATCTGTCTTGAGCTTTCTTTTCTCCATCTCTGCAATCCAAACAAGGAGGGAGAATGTAAAAGCCACTGACATGTTATTAAATGAAGAATGTTCAGGAGAGGTCAGGAACGAAATCTCAGGGCTGTTTAAAGTTGCTTGATTGCTGCCTGTGTAGCAAATATGGCAACCATACAAAGGTCACTGTGTCTCATCCTATTACATCAGTGCCCTTTCAAAGTACATTGTGTCCCTTCAAGTTGTGTCACATCAAGAGCTGGTTGAGTGCTTTATTGTGATTGATATTCATTGCTAATTTAACTTTCTGCTACTGGTACATTATCTGTGAACTGATTCTTGTTCCTGGAAGCACATTTGTTGTTTGCAAGACTGTTTGAGCAATTTGCAGATGCTCCGTTTGATGGTTGTTAGGAGAGTCACATAAAACAAGTGATTTCTTCTCCTTCTGGTCAGATGACATTTGGTTTTAACAGCAGAAGAATAAGTTTACTGAAGCATATATATATATATATATATTTGTTAATTCCTAAATAGCTGTAATCTCCTTAAAATTAAATCAACCAAACCAAAGAAACAAACCAAGCAAAGAAACAAAAAACCCTGTGAGTAAAACGAACCATAAACTTTATCAAACAACCTGACAATGATCATGAGCTTGGAGAATCTAAAGTGGTGACTGTATTTTCAGTACATGCTTGTAAGCTGGGGTATTTTTGCGTTACAAACCCGGTTAAAAGTCAAATCACTTCAAATGTTACATTAAGCGTAAACCTCAGAATTCTCCGCTAGAGGACTCTCTCTTCTTTTAAATGACAATGCTCAGCTCTCAAATGAGGACTGGAGGACCATGTCCTTTGGTCCTAGGTGTCGGAGAGATTAGTTTATAAAAATGTGTGAATGCGATCAATGCTGAGGCACTTGTGTGAAGTCTCAAATGTTCTGCCTTTAGCTTAAATGGTGAAAGATTTTTAAAGCAGCCTCCAAATCAGTGAACAGAGCTGTGAGAGGGAACCGAAGTTCATGGAAGATCTCACTCTGTTTTGACATATGTGTGTTTTATACATACAGTTGCACTCTCAAAAATACCTTCACTTTTTTCTATCATTCACACTCAAAAATGTATCAAATATGATTCTCACCCATGATCAGGACACATTGTTTTATTTTGACTGTTTTGAGTGTGGGAATATATTAGTGCTTAATATAAACTATTGAAACATCAGGGAAATAAAGTGTTGCTTTTCCATAGCATCCATTTTCACGTTAACCCCACCCCATTTAACGGAGAAATGCTAATGAAAGGGCTAATGTCCCCCATCGATCTGCTTATACCCAGCTATGTGTTCCCTCTGCCTTTCCTCTAGCAGATCTAATGATAGTGCAGTCGCAAGGCGAGATGGATTAATCGGCTGGCTCAACAGAAAACAAACCCACCAAAATAATCAGATAGGCAAAGGGAGGCAGAGCACTAGGTCCTCTACCAGGGAGCTGGAGACACCACACCACTGGTAGAGGGCTGGCTGGAAGGGAAAGGCAGGAGCAGGACTCACTTTCAGCAGCAGTTTGCACTTGTACTAGCTCAGGTGCAACATGATACTGCAGATTTTCAAGCCACTTAAAAATGTCATGTAAACATCACTTTGGTTCTTATTTGTTTTCTTCCTGAAACTGAAGTTAGGTCACATTCAGGCTTCTGATCTGTAATGTTAGATTCATGCACTTTCCTGGAGTTCACAGGGTTCACAGCTGCTTAGTTTTATGCAGCTACAGAACAGGTGGCCTGATGGAATTAGACCAATAAAAGATGTGTAAGTAAACTTGAGTTTGCTTTTTTTTTTATTCCTCCTCATGAACATGATAGCCACATGACTGCTCTCTATGATACCACAAACAATTGTACTTAAGGGATGCAGTCATTGAAAACTATGAAGACAATACATTGTGAATCCATTGGTTTGTGAAAGCAGTCTCTATAGTGCTTATTGAACAGAACAGAGACTTATTTGGATAATGTCTACTATGTGTATTCAAGTTATAACACATTCTTACATACATATTGATATATTTATGTTAAAAAACAGATCCTCTTTCACTAAGAATATATGTTGAAGACACAAACATTTTGACATGATCTGGTGTTTTTTCCTGTGTCTAAAATATTTGTAACCATGTCCTAACTGGAATGAATGAAAGGAATGAGAATTACTAAAATAAAACATGTGATGATTTAACATTCTCTATACTTTTGGTATTTCAAGGATGATATTTCATATTATACAATAACTTCACAGATGTTTATGCCTTCAGTAGCATAACAATATATGTAAAATATTTGTTAAAAAAAATACGATTTTCTGGCCTTTTTGTACTTGCTTTTGAAACATACTGATAAAAAACAAACAGACTTTCAGTAGGCAGATCTAAATCCAGAGAAAGCGAACTAGTACTTTGACCTTAACTTACCTTTCTTCCTGATGGACTTAAGAAGAGGATCTCTTTCATTGTAAAAAGGCAGAGTGACTACCTCAGTGTTAGTTACTTGATGCTGGATGACATTTATGGTTGACACAATAGGTACAGCTTCAGATGGATTAATTCTGCAAGGTCACAGAATAAAAAAGTGCACCCTTTCACACAACAATGCAATCCCACTGCAAGTATCTTTGAGGTTAAAACCTGATAACTAGAGGCAAGAAAACACAATTCTCTTATCTACTTACTTTTGCATCAGCAAGTAGATGTGCTACGTGAATGTAACAGTCTCGATTTCTTTTCAAGACAGATGTCTCAAGGACCTAGACTATGACACGGGCCAGTTCCATGTAAAGAAGTGGAAACCCTTTTATTTGTACTTGGGATGGCTGTCATGAACTTTAATTTGGACCATTTTCCTGTTTGTCTGCTGCACAGCGCTGGATGAAGAAGAAGAGGAAGAAATCTGTGCTGTAAAATTACATTTGCTGATGGGCACAGCTAATGCAAGGAGAGAAGGGATCATGGTGTATCACTAATACAGGACCACTGCAGGGTATGTCTGAATCAATTCTTGCCATCTGACTCAAGGCAAAGTTTAATCAATAGTTTTTTACCTCATGCCCTTCTAGCTTTGAAGCTTCATACCTTGCTATGGTAACCATAGATAATACCTATCCAATCTGTGATGAAAAGTTCTGAAGAAAAAAATTCCCTATCAAAACAATTCTGGTAGTAACTGTAGTAATTTTAGTTGGACTATTGATGGAAATAGCCAAAGTTCCTGAGTGTTAAATTAAGGCAGTAATAATCAGAATGAATTAATATACCTTAATGATTCTGTGATAAAGCAGACTATAAAGGCATAACAAGCCATTCAGTATTGTCAAAATACACTTTAAAACTATGTAGTTAACATATACTTAGCATTGCAGTGTCTTCTTAAGCAATATCTGCCAGGTATGAGTGATAATTTCATTATGTAATAGAAAACAAATGGTTCATCACGTGTAAAGGAATGACTGAAGTCAGAGAAGCAGGAAGAACCCATCAGCAGTTTATCAGGAATCTCAAAATGCAAATACAGTCACCCAAAAAATGCAAATAGCGCTTAATGGTAGTATTTTGGAAGCAAGCACATATTTTCTTAGACAAACTTGGTAAAATTGTATAAAACAGAGATGCTTTTAGTCTTGGAATCCCTTAATGCCAAATCCAGAAGCATAATGTTTTTCTCAGTGTATTAATTGACTTAGTAAATGATACGACCTCTCACTTTCCTCACTTCTACCCTTAGGTCATCATGGTTGTAAACAACACTAGTCCTATTTCGGTAAAATATTACTAAGTAGAACAAAGTTGTTTTCTACAGTGATAGGTATCAGAATGAAAATGAAAATAAACATTTCTGCAGAAAGTAGTTCAGTCATAAAGATTTGAATTCATCATCTGTGACTCCTTTCCTTTTCTTGTGAGGAAGGCATCTTTCTTTCTGCCAGGCACATGCATAGGTGGCAAATGAAATTCTTTACTGATTATGGTAAGTGGTAAGATCTCAGTTTCTAGGTGAAAGTTTCAAATCTTCATTTTCCTTTGGAAGAGACATCAGTGTTTAGTCCCACCTGTCTTAAGGTCTACAAAAGTCAAACCAAAACCAATGGAAAAGCACCATTATGTAATCCAACAGTAGTTACCCACACAGAGTCAGTTTGGTGCTGTTGTTGTTGACCTCTGGTAGAATTTTGGGTGTCAAATTAAAAATGCTGGTCTTTCTCATTGATAGCTATCCCAGGCCTTGGCTTATAATATATAGACAATAATCCAATACATCAGGACTGTCGTTGGCACATTTAAGTCTCTGACACAGTGGTGAACAGAGCAAAGCTTTACAGAAAAGCACAGCAACTCCATTGAGTGAATCTGCCCAGAGTCTGTGAACCATCATACCCCTACATGATCTTTAGCTCTAAGTACATTTCTTTGACCACTTCTCCCCACCCAGCCAATATACATTTACAAAAACATATACACTAATAAACACTTTAAAAGCAATCCTCCTTTGCTATCTTGCTCTCATAAAAACATCCCTCTACCAAAGGTTTTTCCCTACACAGGCTCCTCTCCCAGGGGGCAGGATGAAAGGAGAAAGAAGTGACAGATGTTCTCTGTTTTGGTTAATGCACTATTTAGATCAGGAGCCATGGTGATAAGAGCACTATAAAAGTCCACGTGGAAGAGAATAGAAAAGGTGCATGACATGTAACATCAGAAGCAAAACCCGTTTGAGAACTGTGTACAGCTTGTTTGCTGCACCTTGTTAAAGCCTCTTGTCCACTTGCCAAGCCTCACCATTTTTCCTGGCCCGCTGTTGGCAATGGGGTGGAGAAACACACAGGGTGAGCACTCTTTCAGAGAGTGTATACTCTGTCTTGCATGTCCTAAAGCACTCATGGGATTAAACAATAGGAATCACAGACAGAATTAGCATTTTAATGGGGAACAATGAGTTTGAAAATTCCCATAATTTCGCCTTTGAGCACCATCTGCAAAAACTGCAGGCACAGGGGGACGGAGACAGAGAGACTGGGAATGTACTCTGACCAGACTTATGAGAAATTCAGCTTGTGTTTTAATGAGGGACAGGCTAAAGTAAGTCAATGCAGCTGACCTTGCTGGAGACACATTTTCCCCACGCTGAATCCTGACATTTCAGACCTGCTTTCACACGTTCCATGAATAGATGTCATTACTCATTATCACATTTATCATTACAAGTCTAAACCAATGAGGTGTCAATGAGGGGAAGGATTAAAATAGGATTTAAAATTCCCCCCCTCACACACCTCCCCAGAAAGTACCTGGCATAGGTTATTTTATGACAACGTGTTCTGAGAGGGGCAAAAGAAGCCAAGCTTCTGACACCAAGAAGTGTTCCTCGTAGACATTATTCTACTGAGACCAAAACTTTCCATTATCCTTGTCCCTTCCAGACTAATGTAAGACATTGAGCTGAGCTTGGAGAGATAAGAGACAATTCTTCCCTGTACAGAGGTTTTATTCTCTACTACACTACAGGTAGCATCAAGTGCACAATGCAGATCTTGCCTCCTGTTTTGAAGGAAAGTCAATGCAGTTTTCCTGGATGGCAATAAAGTACATTACAAAGAATAACTTGACAGTCAATTTCTGAATCTATTTGTGGCAAACTGTCACGGGATAGCTAGAGTGAATGAAAATGACACAGTTACTGAGGTGTGGAGAAGAGTCAATACCTGGCATGCAAAATTAGAAAGGCTGAAATTATCTCCCTACAGGTGTCACTCATTAAGCCTAAAGAGAACGCAGGCACTCTGTTTCCAGGTAGAAGTGATACTTTGAGCTGATCACAGGAGTCCTGCCCACCCTGCCCCACACTGTACCTTGCTCTACTGTGCTAGAATGGTGCCATCCATTGACCTTCAAGCAACCAGATGCTGGAAAATGAGTTTTCAAAAGAACTCTCCTTTATTTTGGTTTTTTAGGGTGTTTTGTTTGTTTTCTGTGTTTTTTTGTGTGTGTTTGTTTGTTTTGTGTGTATGTGTGTGTTTTTTTTGTTTGGTTGGTTTGGTTTTAAGCCCTAACAGTTCTTGGGGCTGCTTCACAACGTGGCCAGATGCATGGTGGTCCCAGCACACGAGGAGGAAGCAGAACACCATCACACAAGGCAGAAACAAGCAGAAACTATGAGAGAAATAGGTGGTTAAGAAAATATAGGGAGGTATTGCTGCTATACAGCTTATGTAGTGACTCCTAAACCTATTCGCATTAGTTAACTCTGCTGATAAATGCCATGTGCTGGGAAAGGCAATCAAGATTTTAGAACGGCTTCAATGATTTTGTTTTTAATAGGAAGAGAACTAGCATTTCACAAATAGTAAATCCTGCTATTTGCAAATGACCTTAAAAAAAAAAAAAGCATTAGTTAATACAATTCTCTGTCATTTAGCCAAATGCAAACTCAGGTGAATAAGATTGCCAATTATCTGTGTAATTTTGAAAGAAAGGTATTCAGAACTAATTGTATGCTTCGTTTGGACAGACAGACTCTATCACTTTGTGTTTGCAGTGCCATCTTCTATCCAATTGACAGTATTATGTCTTTTTTGATGGAATTTTCTCATTTGAAAAAATTAAAGCCTTAATGAAAGAAAATCTAGCCTCCCCAAATTAAATCTGTCAGTTACTTTTTGATGCCACTCTGCTATAACTAGCAGAAGAGTCAGAAGGACTGGGAAACATAACAGAACCTTACTGAGGATGGGTGGAAAATTGCTAGTTCTATACATATATATAGTCCTGCTGGGGAAAGTGCTTATTGTTTATTTTGGTGGTGCAAAGAGCCTGATCATGCTTACATCAGAGTGAGTACTATGTGAAAGCTGAATAACCATGCCTTTACTCATGTACTCCTCAAGTGCAAGCCTAGAATCCACAGGACACTGACAGATCTATTTGCTTTCTCTAACACTTGCATTACTCAAGTGATAAAGTGCTGTATGCCACACTGACAGTGGAAGGGTATCTAAAATGGCTTATGTGATACAGCCTGTGATGCGAAAAGCTTTCTGTGGGAATGGATGATGCCCATACACATGCAGAATATCATATTAACCTCTGTATATTTTACAGCATAAAATGTCAAATGCAGATACCACTGTGTACCTTAAATGAAAAGAGATATTGCTTGATTTTGCAGTTTGATTTCCATTTACTGATCACAGATTCACAGATTTAAAAGGCCAGAGGGACCATCATGATGGTTTTGTCTGACCTCTCGTATCACAAAGGCCAGAGAATCTCACCCATCAATTTCTGCTCCAGGACCATAGCTCCTGCTTGTGTGAATACTATTCTCTTAGAGACAGTTTTTTGCAGTTCCCAGTCCCATGACTGCAAGTAAACAAGAACTGCGCAATTTTTTGCAAAGGCTGTAACTGTCTAGTGGGGGATATACATTTTTTTTCTGGGCTTTTAAAAAACTTCTGAATGGTTTTGCCATCATCTCTGACAAATGAAGTCCTACACTTAGTCTGTCAGCAGTTAAAAGCACAGCAATACTTGTTTCTCCAACACCCACCTAACCCTTGGCCTCTGCCAATGAAGGTGCCAGATTTGGTGGCAGTTTCTGTAATATGGAGAGTTTTCAGCTCCAAACTGGACAGACAAGTTAATTCCCTTACCATGGTCCACTGAACAGCCATCAAGTGGTGATAAATTTCAGCTGCTGTTCACCTGCACTGGGTTCACTTTTGTAATTGTAACTGAAATATTGTAATATTTTACTCTGAGCTTTGTTGTTGATATTTTCTAATTATTCATTTCCGTCCTTCAAATGCAACAATTATCAATAATCAAGATTAATAATCAAGAACAATTATGCTTACGGCATAATTTACCGTTTAGATATTTGATAAAATAGAATGATGCAATTTAGCATATATCGTGTTATACTTAGTTCACAGAAGCATCAAGCCCCTGTATTCAAAAGTTTAAATAAAAAATGCATAGAATGTGCCATGGTAAAGATCTTGTGGTATATTATCCAAAATAACTCTTAAGACAACTCCTGTCACTATGCTTTGATACCTTCCATGCATTTCCTGTAAATTAATCTTTAGTTTCCAACTGTTAATCTATGGAACTGCAATGTACAATATAAATGAGACCTTTTAAAAATAGCACAGCAATATAATGAATTAAAATGACAGTAAAGAAAAAAAAATCATACCATTGTGCCAGAAATCAGTTCAATATGCTGGCTTAGTCTTTTTTAAATGAAATTGAATTGCTGAAGTTAGATGCAGTTCTTGCACAGAAAACTATGTATGATAAATATTTATGTGGTCAGCACTTTACAAGTAATGTATATTCACCATATATATCCATAGGATCAGAACTACTGCTATCTTCATTATTTCTGTGCAGGACACAAATGAGCATAAGAGTGTAGTGAATGAAAAATAGAAAAATTTTGTCGCATATAAAGCCATATTTATGAGATGATTACAGTGTAGAATCATAGAATCATTATGGTGGGATAAGACCTCTGAGATCATTGACTTTAACCACTAACTAGCACTACCATGCTCAACAACAAACCATGTCCCCAAGCACTACATCTACACCTTTTTTGGAACATTTCCAGGGACAGTGATTCCACAACATCCCTGGGCAGCCTGTTCCAACGCCTGGTAATCCTCTCGGTGAACCATTTCCCCTTGTCCTATCACTCATTACATGGGAGAAGAGACCAAGCCCCACCTTACTACAACCTCCTTTCAGGTAGTTGTAGAAGGCAAGAAGGTCTCCCTTGAGCCTCCTCTTCTCCAGATTAAACAATCTCCTTTTTCTCAGCTGCTCCTTGTAACACCTGTGTTCTAGACCCTTCACCAGCTTTCTTGCCATTCCTTGGACACGCTCCAGTAGCTCGATGTCCTTGTAGTGAGGGGTCCAGAACTGAATGCCATATTCCAGGTGTGGCCACACCAGTGCAGAGTACAGAGGGACAATCAGCTCCCTAGTCCTGCTTGTCACTTTATTTCTCTTATAAACCAAGATGCTGTTGGGCTTCTTGGCCACCTGGGCATGCTGCTGGCTCATGTTCAGCTGCCTGTCTACCAGCAACCCCAGGTCCTTTTCTGCCAGGCTGCTTTCCAGCCACTCTTCCCCAAGCCTGTAATGTTGTGTGGGGTTGTTGTGGCCAAAGTGCAGGACCTGGCACTTGGCCTTGTTGAACCTCACCCCACTGACTTCGGCCCATCAATCCAGCCTGTCCAGAACCCTCTGCAGAGCCTTCCTATCATCAAGCAGATCAACACTTCCACCCAGCTTGGTGTTATCTGCAAACTTACTGAGGGTACACCCAATCCCCTCATCCAGATCATGGATAAAGATATTAAACAGGACTGGCCCCAATATTGAGCCCTGGAGAACACCACTCGTGACCAGATGCCAAATGGATTTAAGTTCTTTCACAGTCACTCTTTGGGGTCAGCAATGCAGACAGTTTTTAACACAGCATACCCAACCAAGCCATGTGCACCCAGTTTCTACAGGAGAATGCCATGGGAGACAGTGTCAAAGTCTTTACTGAAGTTTAGGTAGACTATATCCACAGCCTTTCTCTCATCCACAAAGTGGGAAAGGACCTGCATTTTATAAACGCATGCTGGCTGAGCCCTATACCCTGGTTTTCCTGCATATGCTGTGTGATCACACTCAAGATGATCTGCTCCGTAATCTTCCCTAGCACTGAGGTCACACTGAGAGGTCTATATTTTCCTGGATCATCCCTCTGGCCCTTCTTGTAGATGGGCATCACGTTGGCTAGTCTCCATTCAGCTGGGACCTTCCTGGTTAACCAGGACTGCTGATAAATGACTGCAAGTGGCTTGGTAAGATTTTCTGCCAGTTCTCTTGAGGACATCCCACCCAGCCCCATAGAATTGTGTGGGTCTATGTGGAGCAGCAGGTGGCTAACTGCTTCCTCCTGTATTATGGTGACTTCATTCACCCCCTCATCTCTGTTATCCAGCTCAGCAGGCTGAGTACCCTGAGGATAAGTGGTCTGAATGCTGTATTCTGTTAGCCTATTTGTCTAAAAGTTTAGTTAATTTTCGAGGATGTTATTTTATTTAGTTAGAACTCGAAATGGTCAGTAGAGTTGTTGTCTTTGCTGATAAATTATTTTTGCACTTCACATAAAGAATGCACCATATCCTTACCTTTGCACATGGAAGATTCAAAAAGGTGATACTTCTTTATGTTCTCAGCCCTCTGCTACTTAGTTGTCAGCCCAGAAATCTTCTGAAGACTTTTCTCAAGCCCATGTTCCCAGTGCTGCTTTAAGCTGTCTCTGTATTTTCTGCTGCTTCTTTTTCAGTTTCTTTTCCACTCTTTTGCTAAAATGTTACTTAGCAGAATCTTCCTGACCATTGCTGCTTTTATTTCGAGGAGTGATAGGCTGTAGTATTTGCTTAACTCTCTTCTTACGCTTCAGCATTTTATTTCCCTGCTGGAGAGATTTTTTTTCAACCGCTCTAAGCAACAGCAGTGTTACATCCTAACATTTTCAATGAAGCATGAGAGACTCTATATTAATATTTAACCTTTGGTCACCACTTTTATATTGAGCTCATGAAAGACACTAGAGAAGAGAGAAATGAGAAACAGCCCTAGAAAATTTAACACAAACCCAATACCACACAGAGCTAACACAGCACTTTCTGTATGTGTTAATGTTTTCATTTTATTCACTACTGTACTAAATTAATTGTTAGGTGGACAATATTAGCAAAAATAAAAATAATTACTCAGAATGATGTAATCATGGGTGCTCTTTATATGCTTGGCTGGCTTCAATCTACTGTGCTAGATTACTAGAATCTTCCAAGGGATTTTGTTTCATTCATGTCACAGCTGTCTAGCTCAGATGCAGATGTTATATTTGGGCTCTGATGCTACAGTCTGTTCAAGTCCACAAGCTTTGGCAGAACCAGGGAACAGTTCCCAGCACAACATATGTGGGATGACCTTTCCTTGCTCCTGTGAATGGGCTTGAGGATATGCCTGTGGGGGGATCCATTTGTAGGAATTAGGAAAATAAGGCAAAATACAGTCCAAAACCAATGTTAATTACCTCAATCAACTAAAACTGAGTCTGTAACCATCCATATTTACAAAGGTCTCATCTTGGATCAGAGACACAGTAGTAGCTAAATAACTGCTTTTCCTAAAAATCAGTATTGGATGGAACCAATCTAAGTTTAACTGTCTAAAAAAAAAAAGATCAACTGTCTATTCTATACCTGGGTTCAACAGAAAAGAAAGTTTCCTCAACAATGATACATCTCATTGGACAGTACCTGTAACACTCCCTTGTAGCCTAGATGCTTATCTTTAAGAAAACAAGGAGACGTTAATCCCAGCCTTGGTGTGTATTTACATGTCTGTCATAGAATCAAGCTTGCTTGGGTACCACAAGCAGTCTGCCACTAGTCTACATGTGATGCCCTTTTCTGATTTTGAAAAATCTAGAGGTGTAAAATTCCACTTCCCTTGGATTTGAGACCGCATAGGAGTATAGTAGCTTAAGCCACTATTTGTTTTTGTGATGGCAAGGAGTGATTCTGCAATCTGTACTGATTTGAAAACATTGATTCTGGTGGCTAGTTGCTCTATTTAAGGTAACAACTAGCTTAGGAATTACAGGCAATTGTAGGCAAACACTAAGAGGAATACTTTACAGTTAAGTAATCATCACTCTGTTCTTTTCATACTATTTCATGTGACTGTAATTTTGCCAACATTTTAGGGGTTAGCACCTATTAAAATGGTTCATCTACCATAAGGCTTTTCTCCATGTTCTTATAACAGGTATGAAGTAATTTGTTTGTAATAATAAGAAATGGTAAAAGGAGGAAGGCAGCAGGTATCAGAGCTGATATGTGAAGTGTCAATCAGCTTTTGGATCATCATTTGCTATGACAGCAGTCGGAAGGAAGAAGAATTGCGGTCACAAATTTATTTCAATGTGTCCTGCAACCTTGTGATTGATTAGAGGAAAAACAGATTGTTTTACCCTTTTTCCACAATTGGATTTTCTGGTTAAATCCAGAACTGCCGAAGTGCAATAAAACACTCTCATGAAAGCAGTAATCTCTCTAAATCTTCCAGTTCCCCCCACCCCCATACACCTCATTTCATATACAAACACGGAACAAAATGATGCATAAAAGCAGCAAAACTGATTACCATCAGCAGAGTTTCCTTTTTAATGTATTAGACCTTTAATCTTTTCTTAAGTGTTGGCCATTAAAATTATTAAACTGCTTCCCCTCCTCTTGCCAATGTATATCTTTTGAATGAATTGACTGAGATATTTTAAAAATGTTACTGCATTTTTTCCACAGGTCTCCTCGTGTGTGTTTTTAGTGTACATTTTGCATTGTTTAATCAAGTCATCTCATCCTCTTCTCTAAAGCCAGTGTCTCCTGTAAGCTGCAGGAACTGTTTCTCCCCTTAGTTCTTAGCAAGAGCCCAGAGGTTCAGGAAGGTCCTCTGGACAGCGATGAACAGAAAGAAAGACCACTCTCTGAAGTCACCTGCTGGGAATGGATATGCAGGCTTTCCAGAGCTGGAGGAATTTGTCAGGAGTTGCGATTAAGCTGGCTTTTCTGCTGGAAATAAAACAACGCGGAACAAACTATTCATTTTCACTTGTGCTCTCACCTGTAACTTTAATTTACATCTCTGAAGATATAGTACTGTGCTGCTACTCAAATAGCAGTCTCATCTAGCTCATGAGCGCATTTTACCCAGATCTCACCTTATCTGCAGGAAATCCAGTACTTCTTACCATTACCCTGCTGTCTCAGAAAGTGGATGCAAGGCATGAAGGCAGAGTGAAACCAGTACATTGCTTCCTGCTGATCAGATCTCAGTGAGAATTAACAGACCTTAGAAGAATTTCCCAGTAGACCTCAGCAGAAATTAATTAAGTACCCCTTCTCCACTGGGTTAACCAAAATACACTGTTTCATTTAGTAATGAGAACTTCTTCAGTATGCAGACCAGGTGCTGTCCTTACCTGGCCCTGGGCCCCACTGAGCAGAGCGTAACCCTGAATTCATCCCCATCCTGTCTCCAACCCATCCCCTCCCAGGGGATGCCTTCCCGGCTGGGGTTCACAGTGTGGCCAGCCTGGTCCAGCTTGCCTTGCTGGGATCTGCAAGATGGGGCTGGTCAGGGAGGGAGAGCACCACACTGCCCTGGCAGCCCTATGGCCCCCAGCCTTGCCTGGGTGCCCTGGTGCTGCCTTCTGGTTCTACTCCACAGCCTCAGGGCAATGCCTTCCACAGAGCAAGCCCTCTAATGTCTGATTTCATTAACAAACTAATCAATTTTCTTTAAGGACAAACTGAAGCTGAAGTTCGAAGAAGAACACAACATTAGCTTCTCAAAATCCCTTCTGCATGCAGCTAATGCTCCCTGTGAATAATGTTTCCATAAAAATGGGCACAGAGCTGAGAGAATCTGACTACAGGACCTGTGAATAAGTCTCTGCACAAGGTGAAAACAGTGAGCAGGTGTCAGCTCTGTGGGTGTCACTTGCCAGCCCTTGGAAGACAACAAAAAAGAATGAACTTGGTCTTAGTACTTCCTAGAATCATGGGAACTTCCCAGGAGCTGCATGAATACCCTGACTCCCTATTCTCATGTCTTTGAGGTCATGGACAACTATCCTCTCCTTGGTTGCTGGTGCTATGGCCACACCTTCATGTCTCCCAATTTGCCCTCTTGGCAGAAGCCAAGACAGAAAGGAAACAAGAGGAACAGCGTTGTTGTTGACTCTCTTTATTACTGGGTTCCTAGCTGGGAACCAGGCAGTGCAAAGCATTTCCTTTTTAAACTCAGCTAACTCTTTCTAGCCAGGTCCAAAGCACATCATTTTGCTACAAGGAGATTTTGTAAGGAGGTGAAAAGAGGGCAGATGATTTCTTCTGGAGGTTTTACCTTTCCTCTTTTTCTCCTATTCATCCTCATCTGTCTTACAGTGTAAGAGAACACAAAGGTCTCTGAGCAGGCTACCTAGAAAATTTGCTGTTGTGCACTGAAAACTGGAGAAAAGAATGTCTGATTCTTCACCACACTACTGCTGGGCTGAGAACAACATAATACCATGAAAAGCAGCTGGGATGAAGCTGGAATAGAGCTACAGTGGATCAACATAGAGAATAAACAGTCACATCATTGTATTTATACTTGAGGCCCTTGCACATGGAAAACACCACTTGCACTGCAAAGCAGCAGCACTGCACTCAGAAGTACCAATAAAACACACTCCTTTGAGCAGTACCAGAGCAAACAAATACAAGACCTAGTTTTCCTTTTCAGAGCTATAAGCTTGTAACATATCACTGCTGATTTTCTTTATCCAACTAGAATAATGTTAAATGCTCTTCTGGCAGAAAAAAAATGCAGACTTTGACCACACATTAACTCCATTAGTATGGTGTTAAGTTTCGACTAATTCTAGCACAGCGTTAGGGATATTTAAAAGCAGAATATAATGAAAGCAAATGTTAAACACATTCCTCTTTCTCTTGAAAACTTGAAAGATAATTTAATGCTAATGTCATGAGATGGCTGAAAGGATTTCATGTCTCTATGTCTTGCATAGAGTGTTACTGGAGCTAGCCTGGTCAACTTGCAAATAACAGCTGAAAAAAAAGTCCATGTAACAGATAACAGCTTTTAAAAGAAGTTACATATGTACTTTACCTCATGCAGTCGTTTCAGATGCATATCTTAGGAGAAGTAAAGATATTATTTCAGTAGTCCATTCATTAATTGATGAAAATATAACAGTGATCAAAATAATGTAAGTATCATTAATTATTGAATTTCCCATACTGACATTTATACCAGCACTTTATATACAAAGAAATATTTCTTAATAAACATTTGTTAGGGGTGTAAAACTCCTAAAGAAGTATAAAGTCATTCTTTGAAAGGCTACATACACTGCCTCCAGAGCTTTAATATTCGGCATAATGTAATTTGCAGCTTCAGTTGCAAAAAATGTCTGAGAAAATTAGGGATCATAAATTACTAATTACATAAAACTTACAATAGCCAAATGAAGATTGCTTCCAAAAGTGAGATTACTGTAACAAAAGCCAATACTCTGATTTCATAGAATCATCGAATCATAGAATGGTTTGGGTTGGAAGGGACCTCTGGAAGTCATCTAGTCCAACCCCCCTGCACTGGGCAGGGACATCCCCAACTAGATCAGGTTGCCCAGAGCCCTGGCAAGCGTCACCTTGAATGCCTCCAGGGATGGG
>VWZO01004817.1:307766-359521 GCA_013396975.1 Bucco capensis
AAGTCCAGATAGATCACATCCACAGCTTGTCCCTTGTCCACTGAGGTAGTCACAGTATCGTAGAAAGCCACTAGGCTTGTCAGACAGGATCTGCCCTTAGTGAAGCCAAGATTGCAAGATTTTTAAAGAATAAACGTGAGGCATACAAAGAGAGATGTGCTCAGTTCTCCCTTAAGGCAAACCTGAATTTTACTTTTCAATGGATGCATATATTTGCTGAAGGAGAAATGTGGTGTCAGCTGCAATTGCATAGAGAAACCCTTATATCCTATGGGTAGTAAACTTCAAATACACCCCAGAGGACTGATGAGACGTTACCTATAGTTCTCCCATTATCACAAGCCTTTGTGTCTCTGGTGAGTTTTGTCATGGTAAGCAGATTGCGGAGGAGTGAGTGCAAAAGGAGGATGAAAAAAAATCAAAGTACAGAAACATTTTTTGTGAGATACCCACACTTCATTTACTTCCACGTAGCACAGGAACAATCACTTTTAACTCCTCTGTAGCTCTAGTTATTTGTTCTTCTTGCACTGGTGATACCTACTTTTGACAGGATAACTCCACTCTGTCTATTTGTAAGTACTATAAAAATGCAAAATGTAAGATGATGCACACAGGATTTTCTCATTTCCCTTAGTAAATGAATGGGCAGAGGGTGAGCTTGAATTCTGTAAATAATGTACACATGGCCAACATATCCAGTAAAGAAACAGATAAGACAGTCCAGCTCTCTGAGACCTTTGCTGAGATATGAGAATGTTTCCATTGACTGTCAAGTTAATCACCTTGGTCTTACCTTCTGTCCATTCTGAAAGCTGTGCAGAGAGCATCTCCATGTTGCAGTGTACTGAGGCACTAATGGCTTGTTTCTTTGTATGTTACTGAAGGCTAAGATCAACTGCTTCTAACAGGATGGGCAAGTGGTCAGTGTGGACATGCTAAGACTGAAGATTTTTATATCAGTAGGCTTTTATTTTTCTTGTTAAAGAGAGATATCTAGCTTTTTTAAAAATTGTATGGAAAGGAGCATTTGTTTGAGCTTTGTATGCACTGGGAGCAGATTATGCCTTTTGGATGTTAAAATTAATACCGTTATTTAATGCAGCACGAGAATTTTGGCTGAAAACATAGAAATAATGGATCACAACATTTGTTACAGTAGTCTAATTTATACTTTAGTAAATGAAATATTAGGCTATATTCAGAATATCAGTGTATTAGACATTGTAGAGATATACTGCAACTGATTGTCTCTCAGAGCTATAATTTAAGAGCCTTAACAGAAAAAAAGCAGCAGAAGGGAGAAGATCGTGACAAAAATATCTCCACAACTGAAGTGCTGTTCATAGCCAAGCAATAAAAGCAGGTATCTCCCCATTTCTGATGTTGTCTTCTCGACATGGGTGCCAGATCAAGAAATGTGATGAGTAAGAATTCCCACTGCTCCTTTTCTCTGTCCAGAACAAGACCAGGTTCTACCAGCCTCAGAAAGGCTGTGGTCATCTCACCATTCAGCTACACACTTGAAACTGTTTGAAGGTGAGAAAACCTGCTACATGCAACATAGCAAACTTCATTTTAGTATTTTTGCTGTCAATGACAGATGACTTCTGCTGCAGGTACTTTCAAAGACCAAACATCAAAATCGATTATCACTTATTATCCAAAACATTACAAAAGAAATCTAGAAACTAAAGCAATGTGTCTAATTTTTTTATTGGCTTAAAAATGCAGCTAGTCCAGCTTCTCAGTTCTTTGGAAGTCCCTAGATAACATGTTAACTACAGCAGAAACACTGGGCAAGAACACAAGCTTAACAACTAAGGAAAATAACTAGTAATTAGATATGGTAAAACCAGTAGACATGGTTTAAGTTGCAGGTACCTTTCCTGAAATCACATTTCCTGTTTATTTTCCCTAGCTTTACTGTTACTTCCTTTTATTTAGAGGAGGAACAAGTAAAAATTATTTAGGATTCATATAGCAAATAAAAGGCATTGCAGTTAAAACCTCTAAATAAATAGATGTTCTAGAAATAAGCTTCCACATAAAAGGAGACAGTTCATACATATCTTTCATATGATACTTTAACCTTAATATTTTTTCTCTATAAAGTTAATATTCTATTTTACCTCTCATAAATTCTTGAGAAGCACACTATAAAAATGTAACAAAAGGTATCCAATTTCCCACTTCCCAATTTCATTGCAAGTCCATTGAGTTAGTTCCCAAACACTGATTTTCTAATCATACTTGGAAGCATATCTTCATTCTCTTCATTGATGTGAGTAATTAATAATTAATAGGAATACACAGCCTCAAAGATGGCAGTGGAAAGGAATAGGCTTTCCAGCCTAGATTCCCCTCAATGCAAACAAAAATACTGATTAATGCAGTCTCCCTTCTGATTCTTCTCTGCCCTGTTTTCCACAAGCACTTTTCATATGACTGTCATCAGATTCCACAGCTTCACGGGCTAGTTACAACCATGCCCATTCTGCAGCAAAAATTTACTCACATTGAATGTATGTCAATCTCCTTGCAATAAATGTGCCACAGGCTGTTTCTGGTAGCCACATGCGCTCTGACAGAGCCTCTCCTGGTCCCAGGAGCTATCAAGGAGCCCCAGGCTGTGGTATGGTACAATGTGTTGTCATCATCGTGTTTATGCCTTCACAATGGGATGCTGCTTAGCAGGGGTGGTGCTGATTCTTCAGCTCAATGTGCTTTTAATCACAACATGGAGGTCCATTCTACTCCAAAAACTATAAATAAATACAATGCAGTAAGCAGAAGGCAGTATTTTTTTCTGTATTTTTTTCTCTTTTTCCTGCTTTTATTGCTTCTTGCCAGGTACTCCTTATTCCACCTGTACTGCCATGTTCTTTCTTCTAGTTCTGCTATCATTTGTCCCTCAAGGATGTCCATTTTTAATGAAATACTACCATAAAAACTGTTGGCCCATAAAAATAATTCAGGGGATCTTGCTACTACTCTGTGGAGCTGTTTATATGACAAAACTGATCAGAAATCAACCTACCAATAGGAAAAAGAGGTTGGCAGCCATCAAAGAAAGTCTGAGAAGCCATTTTAGAGTGCTAAAGAAGAAATAATAACAAGTTGGTTTCCTGAACAAGAAGAGATTTCACAGGCTAGAGGAGAGACACACACAAGAGGGAGAGAAGAAAGGAAAGAACCTGGAAAATATGGGAATCTATAATGAAACTCAGCAGACATTCAGAGCGACTGAGATGCACTTGTGTGAGTGGCTCCTGGCTCTAATATAACCAGAATCAAAAAACAGCCCAGGACCTGTAGGCCAGTCAGTAGTGTACAAGTGGTACTCAAAAGCTGGAACTTCCTGTGGACTCATTTAACATTTTGAATAAGCTAGTTATGATCTGTTTGGACCTTTAAGCCTATTGAAGACATACTGACAAAATCTTTGTCCCACATTGTTCTTTGCAGTTCTCTCTCAGTAATTGTTTCCCAAGAATCTCTCCACAAAAATCTGTTTTCCCATTGATATTTTACGATGTGTATTTCCAGCTTTTCAAATCCAGTGCTGGCCAAGTGCCTTTTTCTTGCCAGAATAAGCCACAGGGCTTTTGCATGCAGCTTCCCAGAGTGCCAGCTTATGTCAGACCCCCTCAGATGTGTCTGTGTAGAGGATGGAAAGCCCAACTTTTTAACCTCAAGAGAGGTCTTACACGCATTAGAGCATTGTACTTCTGACTATCTCTTCATTACCAAAAGGCCAAGTTGATCTAGCTGTTCAAAACTAGCAACTTCTTTGCTTTGAATATTTAGGAGTATAGTTATTTATGACTTAAAGTTTCCTCTGCCAGATTTGTCTCCATATGATCATACTTCATGCCAACATGAGACACTTTGTTAGGAATTCATAAGTACTGCAGCTAATACATTCCTAAATCCAGTCACACTACTTCTATAATTGTTCTTTATTTAACATCCATTGTGGTACCTCACGTAGGTATCTAAGCTCTGTTTTGCCACTAATGTTACCTTGATAGTCATTAGATTATTAATATGTTATAGCCATTGCTTAGCATGATTTCCTTGTTCTCTCTTACTTCTATATATTATCTGTTGTCAGAGACTTGCTGCAAGACATTTGCATCAGAGTATACATTTGCCTGTTTTTTTGGCATATAAACATAGGAGAATGCTTTTTCATACCCATAGAAGTAGCAAAATTAGTTAACACATTAGTACCAGTCCTGGTTTTTGATTATAAAGCAGTAGCTGAAAGTAATTGATGTGATTAGTATTAAACTGTCTTGGTGCCTGTCAGAAACTGAAGAGGTTCAAATGCTAAGTAACATTTGGTATCAATTCTAGAACAACAAAGATGTTTGTATTTGGACTAATGAGCAGATTTTCTCAAGACTCTTGCATATCATTTTTTCTAATAAAGCCATCCTTATTACATTGCATATGGCCAACAATTTCTGAGACATCCTGATCTTTTTTTTTACTTATTGGTAGTCACTTTATTTTTGCTCTGACAATACTTATTTTCATTCCAGGACCATAGCCACGCTCAAATTTAATACACAAATTTATTCCCACCTTTAATTCTTAAATAGTTCAGTGTCTTAGTATTCTGCAAGGTACACAACAAACCTGATTCTCAGTTGTTAGGTTGTTGGGTTTTTTTTTTTTGACAACCACTCTTCTATCTAAAAGGATCTTAAACTTTATGGAAAGAGCCCCTGGAGAATAACTCCTGCATGAAAAGCCCTGTAAGCAGCACAAGAACTCTAACTCCCTGGCCCTGCTGTCAGGGGGGAAATACGAAGGCAGGAATTTGTTGTGCTGTACAAGTTCTTTGCTTTGCATGACTGTTAGTAGGTCATGGGAATCAGAGCCCTTGGGTGTCTGAAATTCATGGCATAAGCATATCCAGTTGAGTGCAGAAAGTACAAACATTTCACACGGAGGAACATGGACACGTTGCTGTCAGGTCCCCAGTTACCTATTGCAGACATTCCTTATTATTATGTTTTTTTGATAAGCTGTAATCTGTGGGGTAATTTTCATAGGTCTGAAACTATCAACACAGTGGTACCCAGTTTTGTATTCTGAAAACATGTCAGGGGTTGCAGATGATTCTCATACTGGCCTGGTGGGTACAATGCATCCAAGCCATTCAGAATGCATTCAGTACACCATTATTTTCTAATAAGTGATAATAGTTCTTAATGTTTAATGAGAAATGAAAGACTTACGATTTAAGGTATACCCAGATTTTTTTCTGCAATTGCAGTTGTTTTAAGGATCTGAATGTGATCTTCATTTGTTTTCTGTTGATTGCATGCTCTTTCATTTGGAAGCACTTTTGCCAGGCTTTACAATTTGTATGGCTGTCATGCATTTTGCTACAAGCTTGGCTTAAAAGACCATCACTCTAACAAAAAAAAATCTACAAATCTAACAAATTTAAAATGTTGAATTTTGTCTTGGCTGCTCCATCATATTCCCTTTGGTCCTATTTGGATTCTTTTCTAGCTGAGAATAGTACTGTCAGGCATCCAAATACAATGATGGTAGGTGCATACAAATCTTTAAATGAAAATAACCAATAAGTGTAGTCAGTGGTAGAAAAATATTGAATAAGGATGATATGCTTTGGCCAATGATCATAGGAAAATTTATAATTAAATCTTATGTGGTTTCTATGATCAGTGAAAAGCAGGGCTAGTGGGTTAGAATTTTGGTGGGGTTTTTTTTGGTTTAAAATTTTGCCTAATGTATGAGTATGCAGCTGGCATGACAGAGCTTACAGTCTGTGGGCAAACAATTCAGTATGGCTGAGATTGGAACCTATTGGTCCATAGCATTAACATGTTTGAAAGCAAGAATATTGTATCCTCCAGCAGAGCAATTAATATTGCGTATAAAACTAGCAAACAAAGGTCCCTCCCCTCCCAGTCCTACAGAACCAGCCTTGGAGATTACAAGATGATAGATTCAGTATTTCCCAAGCAAATTCTCTTTTGATCTGTGAGCTACCTGGTGCAGAGGATCCTGCTATCAGAAAAAAGTTCAGCAATTTTAAAGTTTTTCTCAAATAGTACCAGAAAGTATATGCACTAGAGGCAGACTGTGATTGCACAGCAATCCTTGATTGTGTTATTTTCCAACTTTTCAGTACTTTGCAGCTTCAATTTAATTATAGTGAAATTAGTTAATTTGAATGTGCTATTTCTTAGGAATACTCTAAGGTAAGGTTAAAATAAGTTATAATTTGTGTATGTGATGTACATGTGCAAGAAAAGAAAATGGGTTAACTTCTGTAATAGTTTTTGCTCAGCTGTAGCAGAGAAGAGTTTTAGAGAAAAAAGTCACTTCTAAAGCTTGAGCACGTTTCTTTTGTGGTATATCAAAGCCTTACAACAAACAGTGAACCTGTGAGAGATTTGTAATGGAAAAATCACAAGACTCCTTTATCATGGAGAGTACTGACTAACCTAACTACTAGGGAGGACACCAGTTTCTCTGTAATAGTCTTGTGAAATATAACTGTGTTTCTTGAAGAAAGAATAGTAGCCTATTACACATATTGCACTAATTAAAAAAAATACTGAAGGCTTCTAAAAGCCAGGGTGTCAGTTCTTTTGGGAGGAGAAACCCTTTGAAGCTCTTGCAGTAGCCCTGACCAGCCATGACTCCATGATCAGAGCCTTAAACTGCTGGATCACCAGGCAAGGCAGATTTAAGCCAGTTTAGAAACCAGTACGAGGCATAGCCAAAAGAGTAAAAGCATGTAGTGGTGATTTTCTGTCAGCACGTGTCACTGGTATCCTAGACAGCTCCCTGCTTGTTTGCCCTGTACGTACAAGGACACCAGCCCTACTGCACAGCAGGAATATTTTGGGGTAGTTCACTTAGACAGGGCCAGCTTTCCATTTCCAAGGTCAACTGGTGACCCAGGAAATAGCATCACAAAAAGTACCATGCCACTGGCAGGCCAAAATGCCCCAGGAATCTTGGCATTACAAGTACCATGCGCTATTTTTGCCTCTCCCTTGAGCAACAGAAATAGCAGCAACAGCATGTATCCATGCCTGGCAGGACCAGGCAAATGATGTGGCTTGGCATCAACTTTCTGTACACTGTGGACTGTGTAGAGAAGGCAGAAGGCAAGAGGCAGAAAATGGGAAACACGAACCAGCAAAATAATTGTGGCACACACAGGTGCATTCTGCAAGTCTTTCTCCAAGGCAAAGAAGCAAAATTGTAAGGTTTTTCCAGCAAAACTGACTCGTATAGTTGTCCAATACAGCTAGTTTTGGCCTGAGGCTTAGTTCTGGCTGGACTGCAAAGGTATCTGCTGTAATTGCTGCATGTAGACATTATGGCCAAGGCCTGATGCTACTGTCCAAAAAGAAATAGATGCTACAGGGCTCTGTAGCCTGCACTGAAGAATAGGTAAGAACTTTGGGTGAAAAATGGAGGGGCAAAAAAGCTTGTGACCTTGTTGTAGTCATGCTGATAGAGAAAGATAGCACGCTAATGTCTTTTCAGCACACCAGTCCTGCCAGGATGAGCTTGCACTAAACAAGTCTTCTTTTATGGTATTTTTGATATGGTAGTAGAAAACCTAAGACTGATTTTACAGCTTAGGGGAAACATAGCTGTCATTGAGCTGTCAATGCTCAATGCCACTTGCATCCTGCCTGTTGGACTGTGACCTGCTGCCAATGAAGAACTTCGAAATACTTGTTTTCACATCCCTTGCTCTAAGTGCTAAGTACAGCTGCAGCTACAGCTGGGCTGCTATGTCTCAGACCACTGCAGCCAGACCTTGCAGAGGTCACCTGTATAACTCCTCAAACAATACAGTTTTTTAAGGAAACTCTTATACAGATTTGTTACCATAAACATGAAAACCCTATGGGAGGGATGCCATGTTGCCAAAGGGAGGGATAGCCAGCAGGCTTTCCCCTGAAGACAATGGACTGAACTGGGTTCTTGCTCCACCCATTTCCCTATCCACTTGCAGTGCAGGAAGGAGTTTCTACCTCAGGAACAAGGCTTGGGAGAGTGGAAGTGTCAACATAAGAGTGTTGTATGGGCTTTGGTTAGTATGTATGTGCTCTCACCCTTCCCAATTTGAATGTGATTTTGTTTAGACTGTTTTTTTCCCCCGTGTCTGTTCTGTTTCTTGCCTGTGACCATAAGTGGTGTATGAGCACTCCCTGTCCTTAGCTTAGACCCTTGAGCACTCGTGTTTTCTCCTTCCTATCCCACCAGTGATGGGGAGAAATGAGCAAGCAGTTGTGTGGTTTTGGCCAGATGGGGATGCTAAGCCATGATACCTTGTAATACTGATGATAAGGAGACAATGTGAAATATCAGTCTCTGCTTTATGTTATGCCTTGGGGAAAGCCTAAGAGTCTATAAAAGAGTTAGTGACCTGGCTAAGCTTTCAGGCAAGAGTTAAGAGCTATTTTTGTATGTCACATAGCCAGCAGGGGACTTAAAGAAGGAACTCATTTTTCTCAGGAGTTAAGAAAATCCTTGCCAAGGAGGACAGGTGAATTTCTTTTTTGTTGCTTGTGCTCAGAGCTGTCAATTCTCCAGTCTAGATATGCTACTCTCCAGTCTAGAGGTGATGCAGATTTACATTCCTTCATATGCAGGTAGTAGAACTAGGATATTCCTCTGTGGAGGAGCTTCTAACCAGGAGTATGTAGAGTAGGCCTCTCTCAGTCTCTACTGTCCAAACCATTACATTTTACGTGCAAAACATAGATAAGTTTTGGCTGAGTTTCTCATTCTTTATTTTGGTATTTACGTTACTCAAGTGGGATCACACATTGAGGTTTTAGTCCACCATGAATGACTATCTACATACACCAGTTGTCCAGATTTGGGACAAATCTGAGCAAGTTGAGCCTATGCACCTTCTGGAGTTTCCTTCCTAGGGGCATCAGGCCATAGTGGCAAAGATTGGAAGCAAATTCTTAACATTTCCCCCAAATACCTGGAACATGGCTGTGATGCATACATGGAGCTGGGAAGTATTGCTGAGTCTCACCAGGCTCTCTCAGCCCATTCCTGCACCTAATCTCAGTCCTGAACCCTATAGACAGCAGGAGCTGATAGCACTGTTTCAAGGGCAGACACTACCTGATCTAAACAGGAGAGCTAAGCCCTGGATCATGGCTCCTCCTGTAGAGTCTTGGCCACTCTTACCTCCTCATGAAACCTATAGCAGGACTGCATGGACCTGGTAGCAAGCAATTCCCTATTCCTGGAGCTAGCATGAGGATGGGTATCAGAGCATAGTGGAGCAGGGGAGAGGGAGAAACAGGATGGGAGAGGAGGAGGTCACATCTCCCATGGTGGTCCTGCTAAATCCACACCTGAGTTTCATTACATTATTGCCTTACAGCTGACACCTAATTATGTAAGCTCAGAGAAGGCCTAGACTTTTGAACTGAAGAACAAAGGTCAATTTTTGCCACTAAATCAATGTGGTGGAGGAAATACATGGTCCATGGCTGATCCTTCCTCCCTGTCCTGACATATTAGAAACCAAGAACTTATTTTTGCGAACAACTATTTTTGCATTTGTTTTATATGTATTTGGTATATGGAATCAGTTAGATCTCTTACAAAAATCCAAATCCTCACATTAAAACAAAACAAAACAAACTTTTATATGCAGACTCTGTTTAGGTAGCTAATATTATGATATTTTTCTTTTTTTTTTTTTACTTAAAAGAGCCATAGTCTCTGATATTGCCTTCTGTTAAACTATGCTACTGTCCTTCCTTGCAATCCATCTAGAATTTAATGTTTCCATCCTCTATCCATATTCTATTGTGACTGCTTCTAGCTCAGATCCTGCACTAACATGGTCAAGAAATGCAAACATGATAGGAAATAAAACCTCGTAGGTGAGCAAAAAGTCCTTTTCTGGGCAATTTGTATGGTCTTTCCAGATAGCTGTAATAACATCAGATCTAAGTGATAAGGATACTACTAAACTTGCTTTAATTAATGTCAGTTTTACAGTCATAAATCATTATTAATCCTCACATTCATTTTTGGAAATGGCTTAGATTTTTCTGGCTGTTTCCTCAGTTTGTCTGGAAATTCTCCCACTCATGAACCTTTGCTTGTTCTTCTCACTCCTATCCTGATGTTTTCCCTGTTAAGTTGAACTTCCATCTGCCTTGAATGCATGCACAGTTACTCTCACTTCTTTAACAGCTACCTAAGTCCACTTCTATCTGTGCCTGACCTTTTTCTAATTCCAAAGGTAGATGAGATGTTGGAAGGCATTGCAGAACTGCCTTTCAAGGGACAATATCATTTATCAGCAATTGCCTTCCATTATTAGAGCATTACTGCAATTCAATAATACTACTGATGTCTACAGAGAAAGACCACACGTATCAGTAACATGTCTGCTTAGCTTAAGCTGTTCCTTTTAAATGAAATACAGCCACCTCCTTCACTGGGACTTCCTGCTTTCATAAGTATTAATGAAGGTGAACAAAATATTTAAATTACTTAACAGCTCATATATTTTACTAGATGTTGACTTTCCAGTGACTATTTATCAGGCCTTTCTTTAATTCCATTTGGGAGCTTGGACTAGTTTGTCTTTGCTGTTTTATGTGTATTGACAAAATTCACTTCTGCTGGAGGGAATTCATTCTTTAGGAAGGCTGTGATCCTCTTATGGTTTCAATTTTGATTTCTATTTATACACTTCCCTTAGTTAACATTATTCAACCACTCTGTTTGCAGTGTCATTTGTATGCAGACCGTATTCGGATATCCTCTCAGTCCCTGCAGTGCCTACAAAGAAGTTTGATGTTTTGTGTAATTGCCTCTGTGATATTTAATCATGGGTAACTTCAAATTTTGTTAAACTTAACACAGACAAAACTGAGTTGCTATTGATTAGTTCACTGGTGCAGAGGTCTCAGGTGTCATCTGTGGTAGTTTCCATTTGTGGTAGTTCTTTTATCCTTCAGATAATGCTTGTGACCTTGGGGTCATTGTGGATTCAGTGCTTTCTTTTGAAGCCCACATCAATCATGTAATTAAAGTGTCTTACTACTGTCTTTGGAATCTAGCTGGGCTGAGACCTATGCTCTTTCTAGCCCACTTGCTAAAACTTTAATCCATATTTTGTTTGTCTGACTTGACTACAGCAGCTCTTCTGTATGCCCTCCACTGTTTGTATTAGGGACACAATCAAGCTATTTAGGAATATGCAGTGCAACACTCATGAATTAACAACATTCATTGACTTCACATTGTAAGTAGAGGATGTGTTTTTAAAATGTGGCTAGACACGGGGTATCAATTGGTTGCTTCTTAGCTGGGGGCTTTTGATGATATTCTGTTTAACAGGATATTCTTTCCAGAGAGACCAGTAGAATTTTACATGAATCATAAATTTGCACTGCTATTTTTCAGCCTGTTTCTGAATGTGATGGCTTTAAAGCACTAGAAGTTCAAGACTGCTATCACTTTGTATGATTAAATGCCATATATGCAGCATCATTGGCTGTGATTCTGTTATAATCCTGTCTTTACTTACTTGCCACTTTGGGGGCTTAATGTTTTCCAAAACAGTGTCTACTAAAAGATGACTTGTTTCAATTCAGTAGAATTTATTTGAAACAATCCTTTCCTCAAATAAATGTTTTTGCCAATACAATGCCATAGGTCACACTCTGCTCTCACTAATGTCTACGGAGCTCAGTGGGATTGTACAGGATTAACAGAAGCCTTGACCATGATGGAGAGTTGTAAGACTTTTATAAACAATCCAGATAAAACAATGCAAGTACATATGTAAACACTTATTTAAACTTTGTTTAACTCTATTTAGTTTAGTCTGATTCCTGGTAGTCTTAAACTGCACTGAAACAAATGAAAATAAGAACTCATGCAGCCTATTGTCCTGGTATAAAAATCAGGCCATATATTTGCATTTTTGAAAGTTTAACTTACAAACATAACAGCAGAAAACTGCCACATACACCTAAACATGGTTTCTACCTTTTCTAAAAGGTGAAACATGCTCTGACATACAGTAAGTAAAGGTAAAAGCAAAAAAAGATAATCCATGGAGAAGCAGGTGAATTGTTATCTGTATCTGAAAGGATTCTCTTTAAAATCTCTTAAAAGGAAGAGTAACATGGAACATCAAGTGGATTATCAATGCTATACATGCCAGGATGTTGAACCAATGTCCTTCTGCTTCTATTACCTGACACTAATGGTCACTCTCAAGACTACAGGAGACAGGAAGCTGTCTAGCATTCAAATACATCGAAAATGACAATAGTACAAACTTTTTTTTCCAGTTAGATTCTGTAAATAAGTGCCTGAAACTGTTCATTAGCATTGCTACATGCAGTCTCAGTGCTTATAGTGCAGCCAAATGGGTGAATTTTGTTGCTGTAAAGTGCTGCAGGAAAGATTAATTTACACACAATTAAGTGGAGTAGTCTATTGTCTGCCTTTGCCATGATGCTTTTTGTCTATGTGCCTAACTGCAACCCAAAGCTGTATAGGGTATACTTAGATATGAAACTCAGATGTATGGGATGAACTTAAGGTTTTGTTTACAGCCAGACCATTAATATACACCACACTATGCATTATATGCAAGGATGGTGTTAATGGCACTCTAGAACAACTTGTTCCTAGCTGAAATGTGAACTTTCATCTCCAACAAAGAAGTACTGAAACACTACAGCTTTCTCTGAAGCTGGATGCTCTTCCTGAATCATTATAAAAATCATCTGGCAGTCACTGCAAATGTTAATTGCTGCAATGAGAAGATAGCTTAACCTACCTCTCTAATTAGAGCAGAGTGGCCCAAGCAAGGGGAATGTCTGAAGCTTTGCCTAATTGTCTAAAATGGATCCCAAAAGTGAATAGATTAAGTTTTCAGTATCTAAACAGAACTGCCCATTTTTCTTATGTCCATCTGCAGCCTCTCAGTGGAGACTACTGGACTTGGAGAAAAGCAGAGTTCTCAAACTGTGAGGAAAAGAGGAAATCTGAAATCAAGAAACTTTCCAGACAAAAACTTTCATGGGAAGATTATTCAAAAGTCTCTAGAGAAGTGCAGGTTTTGTATCAAAGATGCAAAGCCTCATTTAAAGCTTGTGTAAGCAACCAATTTTTTTTAATTTACCACAAATGCAGCTAATCGGTTTTAATCAGCCACACTTTTGCTTCAGGGTATATAACAAAAGAGCAAGGATTGTTCCTAAACATCATTCTAAAGGCATTACTCACTTCAGGAAGTGTTGCAAAGTCAGTTTCTTCCCTTCCACCTGGGCTTAAAAAGTATGCAGAAGCCGTGCCTAAAACAAGAGAAGTTGAAAACTTTTCCCACCACATAATTCAAGGGTCAAACACAAAAATAAAGAGGGTATAACATGAAGAAGTATTTGTTCTGTATTATGATGTGCTGCTTTTTGGCAGCAGTCGAAGTTCAAAGAGAATTACTTTATCTCTAATATGGACATGAGTAATAGATGCCAGAATGTACTGAGACTTATATAGGCAGATTTATGAAGCATGCCAGAAAACAGTGGCCCGCTGAGTTTATTTAAAGCCATAGATTCTGAGCAAGTCTGCAGCAAGGACTGCAGCATTCCATTGCCCTCTTTGCAGTAAAGCTGTCACAAGCTTGCAAAGGTGAGTGAAGCACCACTGTCTTCTACCCAGAAGAAAGCAGAGGCATTCAATAGTCTCAAAGGCTCCAACAGCTGTATGAAAATTCTTTGTTAGTAAGAAAGCCTTTGGTTTTTGAAGCAAAAGACTCTCTGTTGTAAGTCTGCTTGACTTGCTTGACTGTACAGTGAAACAGAGCTCTACATAACTACAAGCTTCATTACAATAGATTTTTGAGATGGTTTGCTTACTTTGGTAAAATTTAGATACTTGACACTTAGTCTGTTGGCACTTTGATGTTTATATTCTCTAGTTAGTAATAAAAAACAACTTTGTGTGGCTCCAGAAAAACATGACCTAGGAAATTATGAGAAAACTTCACCATCTCTGAGCATCAAAGGTTAAGACTGGTAGGTATTCTTTGTTACTCCCTTTTGACACATTCCAGGAAGATAAAAGGGAATTAAGAGAGAAAGAGAGAGAGATTTGTGGATTGGAAATGAAAACTTAAACTACTTCTACAAAAATAATAACAATAAAATTAAATTTGTATACAGATATACACAAAACCAATACCAAACTCAACCCCCCCCCCCCCCCCGATGACAACTACCTCATTGTCACCACCAATACTGTGGCAGAAGGACTCAGCAGCAGACAGGAATCGACCTCAGGAGTTGGATACTAGATTCAGGAGCTCTTGGATTGAGATCAAAGTAAGAACAGATAGAGTCCTGCAACAGCAGAGCTGGACTTCTGATTCTTATAAGGAGAGTTACCAGTCCACCACCCCAGATGGCTCAGGTGTTCAACTTCCAGGGAAGATGGAAGTCCAAACCTCTGCTTTTAGTATTTGCTGTTGATTAGGTGATAAATAGCTTAATCATACATTTGCCTTGCTTGGGTCTTAGGTAAGAGACACCAAGGTCCAAGCTTGCTGTGAGATTTTCAGGGAATGATCCTCAGTTTTATATTGAATATGACGTATATGGAATGGAGTCTTGTTCTGGCTCAGACATTGAGGAGAAGTGTAATACTCAGCTACTTCATAATGAAGAGAGGTAGAACTGGTAGTGGAGTTACTGTGCAGTAAAATGTTCAGAACTCATAATGTTTCATGGGACCAATGCCCCTGGGAAAAGAAATAAACTCTTTTCTATGGCAGAGCAGTAAATATTTCTATATTGCATTTCCCAAATATCTCCTTCAGAAGGGACTTGGAAGGAGCTGAGTTCACAGAAAAGAAAAAGGTGCGATCCATCTCTTGCATTTACAGACTGATGATACAGATAGGTAGAGGGGAAGAGCTTGCTCCTATCACATTTAAAGAAATTAACACACTGGAGAATTTTCAGAGAATTTGATAACTAGAAGGATGACATGAATGGTGCTTTTTCCCGTTCTTTGTCTTCATATTGTTTAGGAGTGAATCACACATGGTCTTTGAATCAGCAGCTGATGGTTTAGCAAATTTACTTTCCGATGGAGGGAAAATTGTTTGCATGTTCCTGCAGAATCTAGGTTATCTGAGTAAGCACTTAACCCTTAAGAATGGAAGAGAAGGAATTACGACCCTCTTGAGCTCAGAATATTAACTTTCTCAACTTTCACAAATGCCCATCGACACAGTCCTGCCTTAAAAGACCATAACTGGTTGAGAAAAAGAGCATCAAAGATTGCAGGGAAATCATTCTCACCCACACAGACTGTGTTAAAGGTGTTTTCCAAAAGTACAAGGCTCATATACTTAAATGGAACACCCACAGCACCTAATTCATATGACACCACATGAAAGAAATAAGTTTCAACTTGATTTTCAACTTTGGAAAGTTTAAGCTATCTCCCTAAGACATCAAAGCAGCCCAATTACAGTCTTAGGTCAGACAAAGTGAGGTCTAGAGATTCACACAGCACCACAAACAACACATCTCACATTGCATGCACAAGAAGTTCTTTGCACATCTAGTGACACTTAAGTGCTCCACAAATATTAATGAGATTAAGAGGTGCAATATTCACCTAAGAAGATTTATTTATGGTTTACTGAGGCATTATTATCAAAATTTGGTCTCTGTTTTTGCAGGCATCTGTAGTTGTCTTTCATTTTGAGCCAGGCAATGTATAAAGATGACTGGTAGTTTCCAAACAAAATTAGATATGCTTTCCTCTTTTTCTAAGGATGTAAAATTGTCAATAACAGAATGTTTTGCAGAAATACATGAATTTAGATGAACCTCTGCTAAAAAATATTGGCTGCTGGATACCACTTTGCTTTCTCCCTGCAAGCACCTAAGGAATCCAGGCTTACAGAGTCAAGATTTCTGGGGTAGTCCCTCTCTATGAACTACCACTACTACTTAGCAGGCCACAAAGTTTTAATATTTGAATATTTGTAGGAAGTAGAAATACACTTTCTGCAAGGGAATTCTATATGTGCAGAATTTTTTCTGGTGATGGACAAAAAAATTTGAAATACGAGAATTGCTTTGCAAAACAGAAATATTCCATTTCAATCTTCTCTGTCATCTTGCTACTTAGCCTTTAAGGAGATCTTGGTTCCCTGCTTGCTTTCTCTATGCAATGACTGACTTCTGAAAATGATGGACACAACAGGTACCAAGCAAAATCACCAGGAGTTCCTATTCCACCTCTTAGAAATGCGCGTGACACTGATGTAAAAGACAAGGCTGAGAGGGCAGAGAGGACCCAGGACTGCACTGAGAATACAAGTACTGAGACTGGGACAACTGAAGATAAAAGTAGGGAAGCCTCATTAGCCTCCCTAGTAGCCATCAGCCTTCTGTGTTTCTAGGCAAGATGGAGTAATTCTCAGATTTGGGTAGGAAAAATTGAGGACACACTGAAACCAGGGACTAGTTTTGAAAATGCCAAAATAAATAGCCAGATGGACCCCATTTCCAGGGATGTGAGGGGTGAAGCACCTGGCAGGACTATAGAAGGAGGGGCTGGCCATCACCTTGAGTGACCTAGGGTTGCTTGAGGCACTATGAAAGAGAAGTCATCCCTGGCATTTGGGTCTTTATTATATATGTGTGAATATTTATCACTCTGAGCAAAATATTATTCACATTTTTTTCCTGGCAAGATGCTATCTTTCTCTGAAGTGTAAGAGAGAGAATCTCAGCTGGGAAGGTTTAATAGTAAGCAAGTGCAATTCAAAGGAGAATTGTAAATTGAAGTCTACTCCAAAACACTTCTTAAAACCCTGAGTCATTATAGGTTGAATCACATTATTCCTGTCAGCAAGATCTCTTCTCTAACATCATTCTCTATTTACTGTATATTACCTCATGGTCCTGGCCAAACTGTGCATCTTTTACTCAAACATGAAGAATTCTAGTCATTAGGATGAGTTTGACATGATGTGAGCTTTATTTTCTGATGCCAGTTAGAAATAAACAATCCTAATTCAAGGATTTACTTAGTATCAGTCTGCATGCTAAACAAGGTTTTCCTAACAAGCAGGTCAAATAATAAGCCTTGTTTTCTGTTTTTCACATTTCACTTATTTGCTGAAGCTCATAGCTGTCTGTTACAAGGGCAATCCTAAAAAAGTCAAAAGGTTACAGAATAAAGCATCACCCTTAAAAATTCATCATGTATCTGTCGAACAGTGACCTCATTGTGACTCTCTCAGCCTCAAAGCCATTGATTGCATGGCCCTTCATTCTCCTGTAAATCCTATAAACAAGCTCCTCTGAAATAATGCAAGAAAATTTGACATGCAGCTCTTGTCACATATTAAAATAATGATGCAATATTAGATTAGATATTGGGCTAATTACCACATACCTTGCTCTTTTCAACTGTTCATTATATAAGATTAGGGGACAAATTATCAGGAAAAGATATTATTTGATTACTTTTCAAGTGTTTTAAATTTTTTCTATAAAATGTACACTTATCTAATTATATATAACTTTAGGCTTAGTAATATGACAGTATTATGTTATGGAGATAAGCTCCTCTGATTCAGATATGTCTATGAATTTTAGTTCCTTATGGCATAGAGTTGTTGGTGTTGGAAAGGCACAGAATTAGAAAGTTTAAGCAAGCTGAAAGATAAGGATCAAGTTTAAATTGAAAGTTATTTCAGTTCATTTATTTTAGAGAAATTACATTATTAAAATAGTGAGTCAATTGTTTTAGTGCTATGTATGACACAATTGCTCAAAGGGCAGAATTAATGATGAAAAGTTTAGGAGTTAGAACTTAATTCTTTGCTGAAAGAAAGTGCTCAAACATGCAATCGAACAACTATATTTACAGTCTGGATGATGACAAACTTCACTGACAAGATATATCTCTTCAGCTGTACTCCTGAGGGGCCTGAAAGTCAGGCTAGGCTCTTTTCTTCTCAGATACCACCTTGTGCAGAGGAAGTTCTTTAATCAAAACAAACTGCTACATTTCAGAGGTGCAGCCATATTATCATTACTGCATCCTTTTTTTTTTTTTTTCTCTCTAACATCTGTTAAATCTGGGAATGATGAAAAAAAGGAAGGATTTGGGACTGAATTCCAAACTCTGATTCAAGTTCATAAGTTATTTGCTAATAATAGCATACAGTTCATAATATCACTGAAACAAAGCCTACATCCCAAGCCAGTTCACAACCACATTGCAGACACCCTTACTCTAGCCAGCCTCTTAACCAAGAAAGTTATTATTAGAATTGAACTTTTCCCTGATTGCAGTTTAAATACTCCTGAGACACCTGGGAGATAAAACTGCGAAGAGTAGTCTTGCCAGATCTACAGTTTGGAAATTACAGTGTTGGAGCAACTCAATCTATTCAGACAGCAGCTGCCCTCTAGCAATACTTTTTTCCTTCAGATTAATTAACATTTTCCCTTAGCCCGCTGGTTACAGGCATGATCATAAAATCTGTGTGTGCTAGCAGATATTACATCAGATACTGTTCACCTCACCAGCTGTGTAACAGTGATTTTCTGCCTCTGCACAATAGTTCCTGATGTTTTTATTGCGGAGGGGGGTGGGGAGAGATTTTGGTGCTGAACATGAGACTGGTCATATCTCAAATGAACTGGGCTGAAAGCCTGTCAAATTCTTCCATTCACCTAAAAATTTGTCCCTTCTGGGCTAAGTATGCTTTCATAAGAAGCTCTCATTCTATACAAAGTCAGATTTTCATTTTCAGAAGTCAGTAACAGTGTCCTATCAATAATATCAGGTCAGGATTTCACAAGTTTCTTCAGGGAAAGCAGACCTTCTATTTCTCCATCTCATTGACAATATGCATCTCAGATTCTCAGGCTGACAGAAAATTTCCTTTAGGAAATCTCCTTGCTTCTGTAAGGCCATTTTGGACTACGGTCTCACTATTCTTCAAGATTATTTTTTCTTATTAAAAAAACCCAACTTATTCCTGTATTACCAAAAAATACTTTTCTTTCAGGGAGAGGTGAGATCACAATGCAAAAGTATAAGCTGTGGTGCAATTTTCTGAGTACCTTTTAATTATCTGCTTTATAATGGATGTGAACAAAGATTGCCATGACTAAGGTTTGTAAATGACAAAACTGCTGCAAAAAAGCCAGTTTACTGGTCAAATTTCCACAGAATTGCTTCTCTATTTCACTCTCAACTTTAACTCACTCTCATACAATACTAAATCATAAAAAATATATATAATTAAATAACAGAGACTGTTCACCATTTGAATTTTAAACCATTGTACTGACCGAAGCTGATGAGAACCTTGAGAACACAAACTATTTCTGGCAAAGGAGGGGCCACATCTTGGACATTATGTTTACATGCATTGCCTTAATTGTATGATGTTCAATATGCCCCTAGCATTATACAACTGACAATGCTTTGTTCTTTAGATTAAGGTAACATCCTTCTTTTCCTATTACTTGCCCGGGACTTCTGAATACATCGCTCTGGCTCTTGAAGTAAAAAGAGCAAGTGAAATTAGTAGCGAAAACTGCAGAGGAGGACTTAGGGTGTGAAATCTGGGTCCATGCATACCATAGCTAACCTACAGAGATATCTGCACCAGTTTGTGGAAAATCTTTTTGAGACCCTTGATAAGTAAACACTGGAGGGTTTCTTAGAGAAGAAGTCGTAAGACAAAGCCCACCACTTATATATTAATGAAATAGATGCACTATTTGGCTGCATTTAAAATACCCAGAACACTGAGGGCAACAAAACCCTTATATTCATGTATAGGTCAATATCAAAGATCATCTGTAGATCAAAACCTGGAAAATGCAAAATGTTCAGATTAGTATGCAAAATAAAACATCAATGTGGAGAGTGGATTTATATGATAATATTATGAATAATTCATTAGGACAAGAAATACAATTAGCTTTTAAAAATGATCTAACTACTATGCTCATGTTTAGCAAATCTAACATACAGTAACATCAGGAGGTAAAAGTCCATAGTGCAGAAGAAATTAAAACAAATTCCTTTAGGGGTCCAGCTGCCTTATTACTAAAGGGGAAAAGGGCAGTGGATTAGACGGGTTAGATCATGCCCAGAGAGGTTAACTTGCCTGTAGTCAATACCCTTGCATTTGCAGGTGTGCCCTCAATTGACCTTATTAATATGTGCAGCCCTTGCTGGAAACCTTATTTCTGAAACATTAAGCTCTGGTTGTTTGAAGTGGCTCTCACTATGGTGAAACATTTTTTAAACTTGTAGGGGGCTTAGTTGCTGGGAGGTTTCAGAAGAGCCGAAATATTTTTCATGAGAGAGGCTTTTCTGCACTTCCAGTAGATAGAATTCAGAGGGCTGAATCAGAAGATAATCGATGCTATAGCTGGCATACTAAATCAATACATTACTGGCAACTGTAGCTAGTTTTAGCTGAACCTCTGCTTTCCAGAGCACTCCAAGTCCTGACTTAGTCATTTTCAAGATGAAATTGCATCAGCTCTTAATCTGTATTGTACTGGTTTGATGTTAGCCAGCCTGATACCAAGAGTAATTTCCTGGGAGGCTGACTTTTGTCGACTGATACTACTCAAGAAGTCAGCAGAGCAAGTGCAAATGGACAAGAGCTTGCCATGGAGTTGCCTTCTAGTTGATGTTTTGCTTCTTCCCCGTATCTTATTTCTGAGAGAGAACACAGACAGTGCTTACCCACCCTTTGATATTTAAAAAGTATTGTGCATTTGTAATAGTTGTTCTTTCAAGAATGAAGAGTGCCACTGCTAAGTGACATTATGAACAAGAAGCCAAAAGCTGATACAACAATTCAAAAGCATACAAATTAAAGTCGATTGTCAAATGGATTTTCCATTCCATTAAAAATGTCAGGTTTGAAAAATTTTGACATATAAAAGATCATATTAAATATTCATATTAAATTAAGTGGGGACAAACCCAAAAAATTGTCCAAATGTGCAAAATTAAATTCTGAAAAGAATTAGTTTGCCTAAAATGTTTAAGTCCAAATATGTTGTTGACATTTGGATTCTTCTGTGGATCCTTTTATTTTCTTTTTCGAATTGCAGCTGTTTTTTTAATAAAGCAAAACTTTTTGTGGATAATATATCAAAACCAAAGCACTACTTTGCTATTTTTTCTTTTCAATTGTTATTTTTACTATTATATTGTTATTTATTGAAATAACTTGATTTATTTTTTATTATCTATTCAAATAATTTGTCATAATTAAATATGCCAACATAAAATAGTTTTAATGAAAACTTTCAACCTACTCTAACATGACTGTAAATTAACCATTACAGTTATCCTGGATTAATTAGGAATAGGTACAACTACTATAACATTAGATGATTATGTTCTTATCTTTAAAAATTTTCTTGGTATCTGGTGAGAGCCTAATCCCAGATGTACTTGTTTAACAGAGGTCTTCTCACTGAATAGGGGTAGGCTTGGCCTTCAAACACTTTGGATGCTACTGCACACCCAAATAAAGGAGAGCCAGGGGACAGTACCTGGCACAAAAGGTTGAGTGGCACCAACTGGCTCGCATCTAAACTCATTACGGCTATTGGCCCTCCAGAACAGACTGGCTGTTCTGTCACTACACAGTGCTTGGTCCTCTGTTGCCAGCCCTTTGGGGTGCCTCTCATGCCTATTACTTTTTGAGGTTGAGGATGATAGTTCAACTCATATTAAATAGTGCTGCAGACTATCAGAGTCTTAGCTTGGAGCTGAGAGGTTGCTGTAAAGGTACAAAAGGAGCGTGTAAAGGTACAAAAGAGGACTGCGTAAGATGGAAGATGTCAGACTCAGTGCAGTGTGGTCCTTGCCATCTGTCAGCTGCAGATTGCTGATGTGAGCAACCTCCCAAAGCAAATCCAAACTATCCACTGGGCAGAGCTCATTAGAGAGGTCCCAGACAGAGACAGATGTGAACTAACAATGTCGCCAATCTGGAGCCTAGTGCTTAGCTGCTCCCTGGCCCTCTTTTATTCAGCAATAGATATCCTGTAATTTGGGCAAGGCCCAGGTCTTAGTAAGTGTGACAATTTAATTAGTGGGAAGAAGTGCTTAAATCTCTTCCTTTTCTCCTAGAGATGAGGGAAGCTGTACCACTACATGCACATCACACTGTGCCTTTATTTCCAAAATTTGCTTCATTATTACAAAGCTCTGCCAACAGAAAGACAGTCAGCACAGTGTTAATGGCAATATTTGTTTGGCATACGATGTTCACTGTTGCCTGTTTGTGTTGATGTTTTTGTTCTCACTCTGCTGTGGGAAGGTGTCTCCATGCACTTCTGTCCCATACTGAGATTCTGTTGTTTTCAGCACTGTAAATGGATCTTTCTGCACCCTTTCCTCAGAGAACAGTGACATTTCTGAGCCACACTCACAATAGCTCCATCTTTTCTATCCCAGCAGTGACTCCTTTCATACCATTTTCAGACACTGTTGTAAGCATATAGTGCTATTAAGCAACTGCTTGCCTGTCCAATTTAGAGAATGCTGCATGCCAAATGTACCCGATTAAAAAAATCAAGTTAAACTCCACTAACAGAATACTTTTTCTTATTCTTCATCCACTTCAATGTCTGTGACCCTTAACTGCACACTACAGCAGTGACCTTGTCTTCAGCAGGCACATCCTAACAACCCATTTGCAGAAGAAGGTGCCTGTGAACTGCCCTGAAGTTCATTTTGTTTTAAGATGAATAAGGCATTATTCATAACAAGTTTTTACTAGAGCTGCTGACATAGCAGCTTTGGAAGAGTAGCTGAAGACACAGGATGGAGTTATCCTTAAACACCGTGTAAGTAACTTGAAGACTGGAAGGAGGACACAAAATGCTATGACCCAGATTTCGAGTCTGACATGAAGACAGCTAGGTAACATAGACGTAATGAAGAAAAGGTGCAGCAAGGGAAATTAAGGTGATTTGATCATAATTCACAATCATCCACATGAGTAAGAGATTTCTGGTAGCAGAAATCTAGTGGGGAAAAAATTCAGCAAGACATGCAGTCACTGGAAGCTGAAGCTAAGCAAACACGGGCTGTATGTAAGAGGCATTTTATATATTTTATTGCATTGTAACAGATCATTAGTCACTAGCAGAGCTTACACAGGGACACTATGGATTGTTTGGTGAGTCTGTCCTGGCAGTGACTCATACCACAGTCCTTTCCTCTTGACATAATTTTCCACATCTAGGCTCCTGCCTTCAGTGCACTTTGATATGTAAACAATAACTCAACATTTATGCAGCAACTCTGCTGCACATTTATGAATTTTAATCAACCATTGACACACTTACATGAAGAGAAACAAATGAGCAGAGTTGACAAATGAGATTTTTGCCTAGAAAGGATTTTAGATTCATATTAATATTCACTTACTCTCTAGGACTCTTGACATCAACTGTATTTCGGCACTTGTATGGCTGTCTTGAGCCTACATGATTACTTTCTATAGCCCAAACAAGGATCCCATTGTGCTAAGCATATAATAAAAAGACAGCTGCTGCTTCTGAGAGCTCACAATCTAAGGCAGAGAGAATAAATGGCTGGTAGATGAGTATAAAGTAAGTTTGAACTATATTCAGCAAGGTAAGTAGCACTGTTGATATACCAGTTAACTAGCTGTTGGAGCCACATAATAGGAATCTCTTCCAAAGATGCAGCAGATTTCTGTATGTCACACAGTCCTCACAATGTAGATCAGATTTCTTTAAAAGCTGTGCCTAGTTTGTCAGCTAATGCAATTTTCCCTCTTTTCCCACTGCTGCCCTGAATCACTCCCTGACCAAGCTCCCTTCAGGTAAAGGTCTTTCTGCCTTTGATTATTTTATGGCATTTTCTGCAGCCTAGTTTTCATCAGAGGTCTTTCTCAGCAGACTAACAGCCCCATGAACAGAAGCAGCAGGGAGGCTCTTCATTATCACAATTCTGGCAGTGAAGTCTCTGTACTTTTATCACTGTACTGGTACCAATTATTTGGAGTCACATTAAATAAATGAAATCAGTAACATGAATATGTCATGCCCAATTCATACAGAGACTCATGAACTCTTTAAAAAAAACCCAACAACCTCCCTTTTATGCCTGCTGCTTCCCTTATGAATTTTTTGTAAGCTCTGACCTTAGACATTTCTCAATCATTGCAAGCATGCTTAGTTCAAGATTGAATACACATCCATTTTATATGGGTTGGGGGGGCAAAAAATCATGAGAAAAGCAGAAGGCATTAGGAAAAAAAATGACTTTTCAAAGAAGGTTCAATGACCTCCATATAGATATGGCATCTTAAAGTCACAGATTTCATTTAAACTCAGCACTTGCATATATATATTTAGTATTATATAATGTACTTGTAAGGGCAAAGTATCTTCAGCATTTGATCTACAATATTTGTTGTAGAGTTCTGACTCACCTTCCTTGGGTGTAGCCCAGAGTCACCATAATAGCAGTGATGACAGCAAAATGGGACTGAATTGGCCAGTGCCCTTTGGTTGTTCAGCAGTATACTGATTGCAGTTTTCTGCAACTTAAAGACAATCATATTTATTTACTGGTTCTGCTGAATCAGAATTAAGCTTGGCAAAGCCTAGTCACAAAAAGAGAAAAAGAAAAAAAAGAAATAGGAATGCTTTGGGATTTGGAGAGTATATTTCTAAAACATTTCTAACAAAAATTAACATATTTTGGTGTTGAGTAATAAAAAAAATTTAAATCTCTGATGCATAGACTATTAACTTCAGAAACCCTAAAGGCAGTTCATTTGCTCGTAATTTAACTGACCTGTTTAAACAGAGTAGGAAAAACAAAGAACTGTGATGGGAAAGGAGATTTCTTGGAGATTGCTTTGTACATACTCAGAATAAAAGATCCCTGGAACCTTTGAGCTTACTGAGAATAGAAGTGCTTTTAGATGGAAGGAGTAACAGGTAAACGTTTTGTGGGAGTGTTTGCAAACTCTGAAACTCCAATTCAGCCACATCTGAACACGTTTCAGCCTCTTCTCTGCTAACATTAATCACAGTGGCTTTTGTTTAAAAGAATGTTGTAGAAAGGGTATTCTAAACTCAAATACTCTTGCAAGCACACTTCATTCAAGCCTGCCTGAAAAGTGTTTTCTCTGCTTATAATTCAGTCAGTCAATCTGGCAGCCAAAAGAATGGCATGTTTCTTCAGTAGCCAATTATATACCCAAAATAAGGAAGAGTGAATAGGTAGAAAACATAATTAAAGTAAATATAGCTTGTGAATAAGGTCAGTCAGAATACAGTCTGATGAAATAATCATGTAGCCTGTGTCCCATGTTACAATTTGCATAGTTCTTTTGCACTCTACTTCTGCTGAAATTTACAGGGAAAAGTCTTGTCCTGTTTCAGATAGTGACAAAAGCATTGATCTCAGGATTTTGGAGAGAGTGCATCAGGTTAGATCTGTGGCTTCACCAGAACTATTAGCGTTGTGTAAATCTGAGCAGGAGTTTACATCTTTGCAAAACTAAAGCTAACCTCGTAAGAAAAGCAGTTTTTAGAAACTTTTCAGAAATTATAGGGGCATGGGTGGCAGAGTTTAGATTAGAAATACACAGCCAATGGTGAATTAAAAGAAGAAAATAATTTCTTTCTTAGAACTTGGAACTTTTGAGTTTGGATGTTTTCTTTTTTTTTTTTTTTATTTTTAACCAATTTATTAAACAAAAAGTGAAACTGGGAAACTGATTATTCAAGTATCACCTCTGAATAAAAACTTGGCTGCCAGGCCACCAATGGGAAAAATCTGGAAGTTAGTATCACCTGAGAATTTCCAAACAGACCATAATAGATGTTGGTGTTCTCTGTTCATGAAGCAAAACCAGAGTACAGAGAGGGTCTGTATCTCAGTCTTATGTCATATGATAACCAACTGGCGGAGTTTAAAATAAGAGGCAAAAATCCTGTATTCCAGTTTACCATTCTCCTATCTCTAGATCAAACTCTTTCTCTTTTCTGTAATGTAATGATTTCCACTGGAGATTTCGTCGTGAATGAAGCCATTTTTGATTGCATGCATCCTGCAAAGTTGCCCAACCACAATGGAGATACCAGAGCAAAACTGTTTTGGAGTATTTTTGACAGTCTTTTTGCACGTGTTGCCCAGTAAGACAGGAGTGACACATGTAGCAGGCTTTTATCTAATGTGCATTCTTGGCATCATCATGCTCTTTCATGAAGTAAGACTATCAGGTTTATATCCACAATGGCAAGAGAAAATGGGATTGTGCTGCTCTTCAGAGGAGAAAACAAAAGATGGATGAGCCAAGCACACATAAGAAATTGCAGGTGCCTCTCAGTTTTGACATATTTCACATATTCCTAAACTGTTCATTATCATTTTACTGTATGATTGTCCTGCAAGTGCTTGTCATCACTGTAGGGGCAACCCTGACATCCACATTTATGAAATCCATGAATTAAAACAATCAGATAAATGCAATGCTATGTATTAAGCGTGGAACAACACATCTGACTTGGCAAAGGCAAAAAAATTTCCAAAATACCTAAGTACAGTGCATACTACCACCTCTATTTGTTTCTGATTGCTATCACCCTGCACAGATGCAATGATTGAAAATGAAACTTGAATTTGGTGCTAGAAGTCCACTGTAACATCAATCACTTGAAATAAAACTGTCATGCTTATGATTCTTTGGAAAGTGCTGCACTTAACATCCAAACTGTTGGTTTCAGAAAAGGCTAATTCAGGGTTGGGTACATTAATGTCAATGTCCTATAAAAGTGCCAGAAAAAAAAAATGTCAGCAAAGACATTTTTTAAGCCTATGTCAGCACAAAAGGGTGCCTCAGTTGTTTCATCTCACAACAGCTGCATGCTTTCATTGACATTTGTTGCCCTTTCTTTGTGCACTCATCCTAACCTCATAGGTTATTTCCTGGCCTCCCTTCCATGACCTATGACAGATGATGACCTTTAGCTAGAGAATGTGACATTTTGTTCTCCTCTGGCTGACATGAGATGCCCTCATTATTCAAAGGTATGTGAAAATAATGACCTGTACTGACCTCTCAGTTTCCTTTCGTTTATTGGTCTACACTAGGTGCTTGTTCAGCAGATTGCTTTGACTAGGTGGTGGAGTGTACAATTTCTTTTGAAGAAGGAAGCTCATGAATCGCACCAACACTTTAGCTCTTTGTGTCTCTTGCTCCATTTGAGCCGCGGGAGATGAGGTGGTGCAGCTGGGGGAAGAGGGTTCAGAGTTAACGGTTCAGTTCAGTTTGGGTGTTGTGAGCATCTTAGGAAGGATGGCACGTATAGCCAAAGACTTGTGATCTTATGGAGTGGGAGCTGAATCTCAGGCTAGATACTTACCTTAGGGCATTTCAAATGGTACAGGATGCGCAAGGGATATTGATCCAAGTCCTCAGTTCTCATCATCTGAAAGAATGGATGACTAAGTAACCTTAGGAACTCAAATAGGAGTGACTACAGCTTTCTGATCACCAAGATTTCTAAACCTCCCCTATCATGATCACAATTGAAATGGAGTCACAGTTACAAGAAATCCAACATTAGTCTAACATGCTAACAGTGCTTCCTTGGGTAAGTCACTTTTTGCACTTCAAATGGTGGAGGTTTCATTGCTTTTCAGAATTGCAATCCTGAACATACAACATTTTTTGAAGAAGTAGGTTTTTTTGTCCTCCTGTGAAGTGAGATGTGCTCTCGTTGACATTAGTAAATATTTCAAATGCTGAAAGTCTAAAGGAAGAACAAACCACTTTTGTGTGGGACGCTGTGATATGAATTAGCCAGCATGAATATTTGAAACTCCTTTCCTTGAAGAAAGAATGGCTATTTCGGTTCAGGGATGAGGGCATGTATGGAGTAGCATAAGGAACAGATGGCTGCTAAAGGTAATTCCTGACTATAAATAGTCCCCATTAAGAATATAGAAAATAATCAGTTAAGGACTAAGCTCTGTTTCCTGTTGCATAGGAGCAGAGCAGCAAAAGAAGATGTTAACATATAAGTCAATGTGTGGTTCTGGCAGGGAAAGAGATAGCAGACCCTTTCCCACTGAAAGATGGAAAGCTGCACTGGGTCTGAAATTTAAGATGGAAGATTGTCACCAGATCTTTGGGAAAGGTTTTAGGTATTTGGTATGCAGACCAGGAAACGTATTGAAAATCAGGATCAAGATTTTGACCTTGTCTCAGCACCCTGTGCAAAGTAATGCAGAAATTAGGGTAAAGTCCTAGTAACAGCCTTTATTGGTAAAGATAGAGTATTCCCCACCACCTGAAGGCTGTAAAGAACTTGTTGTTGGAACATATCTACTAAAGGTCTAAAAGGTACTAATAACTGATGCTCACATGTCAACTTGCAAACTTTGAGGTTTGACCTAGACATTTGTGCCTTCAGGTGAGACATTTATCCTGAACTGTAATCAGTTAAATAACGCATTAAAAGTTCAGGCTGACACTGAAGTGTAGTAGAAAGGGGATTCTAGCTTTCATTTAAAGATAGTCTAGCTTTTGGTTCAAACAGAAGTTAGTATCATCTGAAGAAGAGTATTTTACATATCTTGATAGAAACTGCTACCAGTAGATATTTCCACGTAAACAGCCTAACTATGGATATTACTTCGCAGTCGTAGGTATATGACTTCATCTAAAGGAGGCATAGCTGAAAAATGCTGAGAGTACTATCCTCTGCCTACCAAGATCATCTTGCTTCTACTTGTGCTTAGCTTTGCTGCATCAGTCCCAGCAGCAGGTCTGAGCAGAAGGCTGAAACCTAAGAATGGCAGAAGGAAATGGCATCTGTGATATATCACATCTATTCTGTTGGTCATTTCACAAATGCCACTGATATTACATTTCTGAGGGCTAGCTACTGATGGATTAATTGAAGGAAAAAATAAAAACATAGAAGTGGATCCTAGCTGGTGCCAGGCAGTCCTCCTGTCTCTGGCATGACAGTGCTCCAAAACCTGTCACTGAGCAGTGCTGTTACATGGATCCTGCAGTTCCCCTTTGGCTGACAGTAATTTCCATATAACTCACACATGGAATGCTTTTAAAAGGATTTAGCTAAGGAATAGACAAACTTTTACATGTGACCCAAGCCCAGATAAGATGTCAGATTACTTATGACCAATTATATAAATGAACTAACCCACCATGGCAACATAACTCAGGAAGATCTTGAAGAAACTTTCTGGAGTTATATTTATCAAGTGCCCAAAAGACTGTAACACATGAAATCATGAATTGCTTTCTACTACTTTGGCCAAGAAAGACAACTTGTTTGTATGGCAAGAACAGGAGTTTAAGCGGATAGCACTAAGGTAAATTTTTAAACTAAGAGCGTGTTTAGACTTTATTGTCTTTGCTTTTCTCCAGAGGCATACCCAAAGTAATATTTTATTTTTCTTCCCCTCCATCTCATTTGCTTCTCATTTTTCAGGAGCTCATAGGGTTTCACTCCTCCCATGATCCATAAATCAGATGATTAACTTTCAGTCCAGGACTGTTTTATATGAGCAGAAGAAATCTAATTGGAACACAATCACCCTCCTACTGCTTTTCACAGCTTTCTTTGCAGCTCAGTGTGATCTGAATTTCAGATATCTTTTTCTGTGTGATATTTATTTTTTCCCATCATGCATTGAACCCAATTGTTCCACTATCTTTTTCTGCCCTTTTAAGCTCTGGCTGTAAATTAACCATTATCCAACTGAAATAAGTTCCTTTAGAGTTCATAAACAGTATTTCAGCATGATAGCTTCCAGACTAGTTGCACAGGAACAAACTGCCTAATCCTCTGAATAGGTGTTAATGCTAGTTTCATTTTCCCCTTCTCAGCATGGGTGCTTAGGGGAGAAGTTCTTTTGTAAGATGAGCTACTGGAAGGACTGCAGGAAGAGGGAGTCTGGAAATGCAGAATTCCATTTGCAGGTGCTGGGTGAACTCCAGGTTGGGAAATCATCACACTACACTTATGGTTACTTGTTTTGATATATGCTGATAGAGATTTAGTACAACTGAAAAATCCTGTTGATTATGGGCCAATTATTGCCCTGTGATTTACTGGGTTTTATTACTCTCTAAAAAAATAAAGTCAAAATCTTTTATTAACTTAGCATTTAAGGAAACTGGCAGCCTAAAAGTCCTGAATACTAAGATGCTTCCTATAAATATGCAACTCACAAGTTGCATATTCTCCCCCCTGCCCTCCAAGCCTTCTCTAGAACAAACAGGGCATGTCTATGGGAGAAGTTAATACTCATGACTCATTAAATACTTGCATCTCTTCTCAGATGCTCTTTCTGCAGTGATTTGTTTATGTAGGTATATGTTACAGATAGTAGCCTATCTGATTAAAAAAATATACTTTAAATCTAACTAGTTTTAGATATTCAGATATCAAATGAAAACGACTTATTACCACATGATCATGAATGGAGACTGAACATAACAAGCATGATATCAACAACTCTATGAAACCTGCATCTTTATGTCCACATCTCAAGTTATTTACACTGGCAACCTCTCAGACAGCACTACAGCTTCTGATTTCTCTTCCAACATGCAATAGGGTGCTGCTCAGATTGAAGCAGAAAGGTATATGCCTGGATTTCTTCCTGGTGTGGGGTCCAGACATGGCAAGATGCCAGCAGCAAGTCCTACAGTTTAGATATGGTCTATCAATCCATTAAGCAACTGAGTGTCACTTAAATAACTACATATCAAACCCAGCTTTGCTTTTCATAATTTTAGCAGTCTCAGTTGTCTCAACAGAGCTACTTGTACAAATGTCTTTGGGAATCTGACCTGCCAAATTGTTAGAGTAAAACCTTGCAACCAGTTACTTCAGAGTTTGAAGTGTAACATTGATGTTGAATTGTATTTCTGATCTAAAATAAAATTAATGATTAAAATTATGAAGTTATTAAATAAATATATCTCAATTCACAATGGTTGTGAACCAGTGACTGACAAATTACTCAAGAAGAGATAGACATCTCATTTTCTGGACCTTCACATGCACTGTTTTAGTGGTAGAACTTTTCTTATGTAGGTTTTCAGCAGTCTGAGGGAAAGGAAGATCTGACAGTGCAGTAATTCCACTTATATGATGAAATTTTGTGTCTGGTTTTGTTCAAAATAGCCTTCTTGTATCTGAATTTTTAAGTAGTTATTTTTCAATATAGCAGACAATATACAGAGAGTAGTATTTATCTCACTCTACTTAAGGTATCTCTAGTGTATATGTTTAAATCTGAACCAATTACTAAAAGCCCTTATAATTTGCTTGAATGGGAAATTCATCTCGCCAAATAAAGACTCACGTTTTCCCCACTACTAAATGGAGCCAAAGTTGATTAACTCAGAGACAGAGATCTACATTTAATGAGACTAATCCCATACATGGCTCTGTCTTCAAATCTTCCTTCCCTGCTAACCGTTGCAGTGCTACATGGCAATGTCCACATTGGTGCTCCACTAGCCATCCTGGAAGGGACTTTTTGTTCAATATTCTCTTGGTTCTTAGTAATTCATTAAATGAGGTTGTCATGGGGACACAGTCTCAGGGTGGCCTTACTTTCTTTCTCTCATCCACTCATACACAGCATGCACTGTAAAATACTTTATGCAAATAAGTTCCAAGCAGAGTTGTTTGTCATTAGCATGGAGAACTCTAAAAGCAAAACCAACAGAATTTGTCAGTAAGAACTCAGTCATTCAGGAATTTTGCTTGTACCCCTGCAGTGATTCATAACGTACTTGACTGTTTTCTACCTAGCTCTTAATGTATTTTTTATTTTTTGTTTGTTATCAATGTGAAAAAATGTCATTTTGGGTACCTTTTCCCCAATTACAGATTTTACTGATGTCGTACCAGAAGGCTGGTTTCAGTTCCTGGCAAATTAGTAGCACAAGAGAATGCTTTCCTGGATGTCATTTTCATTCAAACACTGATTAAGTGCAGCTAAAGCAGGGAAGAAAAACAAAAGATTTGAAGTGTTTCTGGGGAAGGAAAGAACTAGACAAGAAACCACAGCCTAATTGTAATGTAGTAAAACTGGACAACTATCAGCACTTTGTTTTTACAGTGAAGACATATGCATACAAATAACCTGAAAGTGCTAAGCATGTCCTGCTTGAACCAGAGGATAAGTTTATATGATGCAATATGTAAAGATACCTGAGTTACCATCCCAGGAATACCAGGAGAGCATCCTGATGCATTTGTACTTCCCTTGTATTGGAACTAGCTAGATATGTCTGTGGTTAACTGCTGTATACCACTACACACACTGTGACTGTCTCTCAGGTCCCACTATCTTTTTTGGAACTGAGATCTGCTTAATAATTCACTGGTTCAAGCACTGACCACTCAGCCAATGTCAGCCTAAACAAAGCCATCACTAAAGCTTCCATCAGACCCAGGCCCTGTCACATCTGCGTGAAATGACCAAATTTTTAAACTGTGAGTGGCACAAAATCTTTGGTTTTCTGTCAGCTACTGAAGGAAGCAAAATTACTTATCCACGAAAAATTCAAACACGGCTTTAAAACATTAGCCACACAGATATACTTGTGTTATATAAAGTGTTCCTCATGAAACAGTAGGATATCTGCCTGAAATTACCAAGAATTACAAAACCTCCCACTCTGAAGGTGAAAGGAGAAGCAAGGGTATAATTATATAAATGACTATGGCAGAAACAGTTGCTCTGTATAGAGTGTGGGATCCAAGCAGTGTCAAAGCGTTCAACAACATCAAAGTGTTGGAGACAGCTTTCCTGAAGCCAGAGATCTGTTCTTTTTTTTTTTTTTCCCCCCTCTCTTTTTTCTCTAAGAACTCCAGTCACTTCCCTGGGAAGATTTTCACTAAGGAGTAAACCCCATCTGTACTCTCTGTCAGAGCAAAGGCTCCAGATGCTCTCTAGTCTTAACCTGATTTGGTGGCATCATTCCCTTTCACCCTCTCTTGACATCCTTAGTCTTTCACCTTCACTCCATTGGTGTAATTCTTAGTATGGACTTAAAACAGCTGCAGAAGAACTGGACTACAAGTTTTATATATTTTTAGGCTCCACAACAGTATTTACCCAGGGTAATCTAGGATTATAGTCCATTCTTCTGGGACATGTGGCAACAGAAACAAACAGAAATATGACCTTTGAAGGGTTCTAAACTCCAATTGTATCTTACATCACCTTGCATTAATTGACTCAAGAAACATACAAACAAATAAAAACATGGCACTTGCACACATTATTGATTCAGTTTCCTAACCCTTCTGAAGTAATCCTTGAATCTGAATCAACAGTAAGTTAAGGTCTTTCTCTTGCACATGGCTTCTCCTATAGGTTAAGCAGTGTCTGTTTCCTTGTCTTTCTGTTCTACTCTCTGTGCTTTTATAACTTGATTCCATTTTCTCAGCAGTCCCCACAAAAGGCATCTCTGTTACAAAGGCATTTCCCAATCTTGTCTTTGATTGCCATTTGTACACATCTCTTTCCTTAATCAACTATGTGCAGTCAGATCAGCTGACCAAACTCATTTTGTGGCCAAAGCATTCCTGAAGCCACGTGAACTGTGGGGACACAGGGTCTGGGCTGAGACAAGGCAACTCTTCTTCTTTCTACTATGGCTGGCTTCAGCTTAAATTGAACAGAAAGCCATGCCTAGACTATATAAGATTCTGCCTCCTAGTATATGCCTGAACATCTTTACTATAGTCTTGTTCACAGTGGCAATTACAGTTGCTTTCAGGAGAGAGAAAAAACAAACATGATTTTCTCTGTTTTCCTCTTTTCATTTTTGTACATTCAAAAATGCAACAGTGTGATTTTAGCAAACATCAAACTGGCACAGCTATGACCGCTGCAGATTTAAAAGAACTGTTAGGTGCCTACAGTCTCAGACCTCAATAAACTTTTCAAAGGATAGAGCAGAAGTCAACATTTGCTAATCAGCATCATTTGTAATACATGCTATCCTTATTGTAAGGAAAAAGAAGTGGAGGTCCCTAATACTGCTGTGATAACTGTTGACAAGTGCTGACATTTAAACAGCAATCAAAACAAGATCTGACCCTGCAGTGTCCCCACAAGTATCATTAGTCACCTAATCAAACCTGCTAAAATCAACTGTGATTGCTCTCTCATGACTAGAGTTTTCAGGATCAAGCCCTTAGTGGGAAAAGCATCTCTCTTGAAGTAAGATCCTGCTCCACTCATGCTAATCGGCATATTAAAGTGTAGCATGACAGAGCTTGTAGCATAAACATGAAGTCTGTAATTTTAGGGCACTAAACTGTTATTAAGCCAAATATCTAAAGTATCTTAATTTCAAACTTCAAAGAATACCTAGTTGGGCAGTAGGCATTTTTGCTGTTAATTAAAATACAGTTAATGAATGAAGCACAGTCCATGAAGCACCTCAAACCCCAGCAAACAACTGAAACACCAGCAATTGTGACCTAGCACATTGGTACAGTGGGGTTAGGGGAAACCAGAAAAGCTATAAAGCCACATCTCTCAATGTGACATATTCTTAAAGGTAAATCTGTGTCCCACCATGCCCCCCTCACCATTCAAAAACTTGTCAAAAGTGCTTAGAATCAGATATGGCTTGTCATCACCTCAGTGAAGTTAGGTGGCATTTATTTCTTTGGATTTTAAGGGATTTAAATAATGGAAAATTCCTTCATAGAAGTGAACAAGACTGTGATAGGAGGACCTTAGCAGTTTTAAAGGAGCTATTAAACTTTCTGATGTAAACACACATTGCCTGATCTTTTCTATAATGTGGGTTACATAAATTTGAATTAAGCAACTTTTAAGAACATTGATTATTGATCTGATAAACTATAATGGCAAGCCATCAGGAACTATTGTGTAAATAACTATTTCTAAAAATGTGTTATACCATAAAAATTCTTATGAAAAGTACTTATGGTATTCACATGCTGAGTAACCACTTCTCAACATTAAGTACCTCAGCCAAAGATACATTTTTAAATTAAGCAGCTTTTAATTTATACATGATTTAAAAAGAATGCTTTTAAACCAATCAGCATATACTGGTTTTGTACTTGTGTAATTTTAAAATGGCCAAGCCAGGTTTTTTTTTTAATCTTTGAGAAGGAAGATAATAGCAAAATAGGAGATCAAGTGACTGTACCAGGCTCATCAATGGCTCTTTGTGACCACATAGCTTTTGTGACAACACGTACCTACAAATGTGCATAGATCCAAAGAAGAGACTTTCCGCTCGAATCTCATTAACAACTTCCTTTGAGAATTTGTTTGTGTCAGTTGATTTCCAGCAAAGATGGAGATGCCAGCTATCTATGTTCAAATCTAAAAAGGTCTTGTTGAACAGGCTTTATGCCATGTAGTAATGCAAGTAGAGGAGTTGTCTCTTAACACAGGTAATCTACCATGTCCTACTAAGAGATAAAGAAAGGCAAACAAACCAACAACTGAGGAGGCAGAGTTGTTTGGGACAAAAGGCAATGACGCAGAAGAGTCTGCATGTACTGGGGTTGTTAAAGGGAAGCTGAATGGGGAACTAATGAGAGTACATACAAATGATGCTAAAATAAACCAGCTACATTCAAGGAAGTAGATGTATAATGAGGAAGAATGATGCCCACAGCTGGAATGTCGTGGATCAGGAGCAGAGACCACAGAGAAAACAACAACGGTAAAAGGGCAATGCAGATACCACCCACACAAATTTCTCCTGCTAGTGCACTCACTAGAACAACAATACACTGCAAGAGGGATATCTGCGACGTAGCCATTTTGTTACAGTGACTTACTCAAATAGGCTGATAGGACAGCCTATATCAGCAATGTGAAATAAAACATCAGTGTATGTGATAGGGACATGATTTTAGAAAAGATACTGACATGGAAAAAAAAACCCAAACAACAAAACCAACAACACACACACATAGGAGTGCTCACAGGGGATAGTTTCTCTGGGTATTTTGGATACTGTTACTCTAACTGGGGGGCCTCACAACTGCATTGGCTCATGTGCCTTCCTCAGCATCACTGCTTGTGGAAGCATGAACCTAGACTGTGACCCAGGGCTACTTCATAGAATCATAGAACCATTATCATTGGAAAGATCTCTAAGATAATCAAGTCAAACAGTCAGCCTATCTCCACCATGTCCTCTAAACCATGTCACTAAGTGTCTGCAGTGAGGACCTCTGTCTTTTGACAGTAGGACATTCCTACACTTCCATATTTGTGCAGAGTTGTAATATACCTACTCCACCTTCCCATGGCATGGCATGAAATTCTCTTACAATGAGGCTCTATGCCACAGCATTGCACGAACTACACTGAGGATGGCTCCAAGACAGAGTTTAGAAGATATGGGAAGGATCTCTGGAAATTGGAACTGATCCCACTCTTACCCTACTCCTCTCTGGCTTTACTTAAAACTGACTTGACACATTCAGCTACAGCAAACAAGAATGATAGGGAAGGATAATTGTACTGTAAATGAACTACAAATCACTGTAGGGAGGAGTTCATGAGGATAACAAATGTCAGTTTAGGGAAAGCTGTTTGTTGCAGGGGCCAGCACATACAGGATTAAAAGCAAAGCTGAAGAAACAGCTAGATGTGGTACTTAGGGCCATGGTTTAGTGGCATGTGGGTGATAGGAAGATGGTTGAACTTGATGATCTTGGAGGTCTCTTCCAACCTTAATGACTCTGTGATTATTTTTGACAGACATATAGGATCACTTTTTAATGAACTTCAGTATTAAAAGCCTGTCTTCCAGCTGGATGCAAGCCTGAGGAGTGTCTTTTGGAGTATTATACAGTTGATTGTGCTCCTCTTACATAGTTTCTAAGTGTTCTGGACTACAACACTGACATTCAGGTAGCTGTTGGAAAGGAGTTGGTTTTGTATCCATTTCCCAAAAGGACTAGAGGTTCTTTGTTTCCATCAGAATGCCTGACAGGTCTGACCTCAGATGAAAAAGCAATGCAGGCTTCCTTCTTGGAAGCAGAAGTTGATAATGCTTGGAGGATTTTGTTTCCATTTTGAAGTTGCTTAGCAGGCTTCCATGTTAAGAAGTGGGCACTGGTGCTTGCTCCTGAGTTACAACTATTAACTAGTTAGTAGTTTTAACTACATTTGGTGACTATCAAATGTGCTTCACAAGCAGTGAGGGAGGGGAACTCTAAAGCCTGACTTCAGGAGAGCAGCTAGGATGAGTAACACAGTGTTTTAAGCAGAGCCTAGAGGTGCTAGGCTGGCTGGGAGCCAAGCCAAAGGGAAGAAAGAGGAGACTTTCTTGTGGCCTTCCAGTATCTGCAGGGGCCTACAAGAGGGCTGAGGAAGGACTTTTTAGGATGTCAGGCAATGCTAGGACTAGAGGGAATGGATACAAACTTGAGGAGGGAAGGCATAGGCTGGATTTTAGGAAGAAGTTCTTCACCATGAGGGTGGTGAGACACTGGCCCAGATTGCCCACAGAGGTGGTGGAAGCCCCATCCCTGGCAGTTTTGTAGGCCAGGCTGGCTGTGAGCAAGCTGCTCTATTGGGAGGTGTCCCTGTCCATGGCATGGGGGGTTGGAACTAGATGATCTTTAAGGTCCCTTCCAACCTGGGCCATTCTATGATTCTATGATACCTGTAAGAAACACAATGGAGTAAAAGATCATTTCATTGCAAACTATGATCATAGAAAAGAAGGACAACAAAAATAAGCCAGGTGGTAAACCCTTCTCCTCTAAATGTTCATGTTCTCCTCAATACCTACTGGGTATTTTAGTTCAACCAGCAAAATATCACCTCATCCAGTGATGAAATTTCTCTCATTCATCTGTAGACACTGAGGTGAATGAAAGTTGACTCACGTATTGAGAAAGCAAATTTAGGTATCTACATGTGAATCTAAACACTTGCCCATTGCAAATGTGAACTAACATTTCCCTCTAAATTTTATGCTGTGTCAGTGCTACTCTCTGAATTCTCTCAGAAGAAGAAACCAGCATTTCCAACTCAGGTTTTTAGGTTTCCTGAAAGCAGCAGAACTTTTTAGTCCAGCTAACTGGTAGAACACTTCAAACTATCTCATGTGCATCTGCACAGCACATCCTAGCTACCCCCCAGGGATGGTGACAGCCTGGGGGTACCAACCCACCTCCCATTCCAACCACCCACCTCCTGTATGGAGAAGGAGAGGAAGCAACAAGCTAGAAAAGGAAAATAGATCTGGAGAGAATAGGAGCCTTCCCAAAGAAGATTTGAGGGAGGTAATTCAGGCTTTGTGGCTTGCCCACATGGGACCAGGACCTGCCTCTCTCACGGCTGTAAGCAGCTTACAGCAGCAGCGTGCATTTTGCAGTTCAAACATCTGGCCCTTCTCCAGCCATCCTTCCAAAAGCAAACCTCTCTGCTTGGCTAAGAGAGCAGATACCATAAGCATATACCCAGGCAGCTCCTGCCCCACCACCAACACCACTACTACCCTTAACCCAGCTCAGAACCTCAAGTGAGACCCTCACCCAGCCCAGGTGACACACAGAAGGGCTCATCCTCATTGAGGACATACAGCTAGCACCCATAGGTGATGTTAAAGTGGCTACCAACTCTCATCCTGCTCCTGCCTAGCTGGCTGGGGGGCCACCAGGCCCCCCAGCCTTTCTCCCCCCCTTCCAACCAGGGTGCACCCATGGGGAACTCACCGGTGATGCCAAGAGGAGTCTCCTGCCTCCCTCAGCCCGGCTGGGCGCAGCTGAAGCTGCTACCCTTCCTGGGGAAGATAAAGGACAGTGAGTGGGAGGGCAAAGAGCCACACCTGGGGAGGGGAGGGGTCTGTAACTGAGCCCAGGTGCTCTGTCATTTGGGGGAAAAGAGTGAGGCAATGGGGCGGGAAAGGGGAGGTGGAAAGATGTGTCAGTGGGACCCATCTCTGGAGGTATTCCAAACCTGTACACCATCCTGTGCAACCTGCTCTAGGTTCAACTGCTCTGCAAGTGGGGTTGGACAAGATGATTTCCAAAGGTCCCTTCCAACCCCTAACATTGATTCTGTGATTCTGTTACTCAAAGTGGCAATATCTTAACTGTCTGCTTTTATTCCTGATTTATCAACACATTGCTTCTCTCTGTGGTATCACCTATGACCAGGCTGGACTTTTTCTACATAGATTCAGAAGACATATATTTGAAAAGAGAATATACTTCAGGATAGCTTAATACTACCTCTCTCATGCATCTCTCACTACACTTTATTTTTTAATCTCTGGCATACTAGGAATGTGTACCAAACAGCATGTGTACCTTTCAGAGATAACTGGAGTCCAGGTGCCACACAGACAGTCACCAGCACAAGCAACATGAACTTTGGTCTCACATGGTCCATTCCAATTTGCCCATACTAAGGCCTCCTATTCCCACAGCAGATTGCAGTGTCTTGTGTTTGCTGGCTACACAGATGCTCTGAGGGAATACTTAGGTATGCAGTTACATACATATTTGCCTTTGCTTAGCTGATGTTTTATTTTGTGCACGTGTGTACGTGAATCAATGGAAATTCCACTTGGAATTTTCATGGGAGTTTAAAGTTCTGTGAATATCTCCCATGCCATTTCAAACTTTCAGAGTAATAAAATGGTGAGAACTGACTGATTTAAAAGAAGTGAACACACCAGAAACTGCTCTGTAGATATTTGGGAAAAAAGATAAATGTTCCATCTGTCTTGATTATCTCTTTGCCCTTTCTGTATTTAATTTCCCTCAGTGTTCTAGAAGACAAGTCCCCTGACAGCTTAGCAAAACCTGAGATTATTATATTTAAGGTTTTTGCAGAAAATTTTGAACGTATGAATAAACAGTAAACTGAAAATACTTTTACAAATTGAGCTAGATTTGAGAGTTACATGTATCCACCCAGGAAACAAAACTTGGACCCCTGGCCCTTCTCTCTAGCAGGCTCAAATACCACACACGCATGGCAGATGTCTTGAGAACAATCTAATGGCCAATACTTATTTGCAGCAACTGCACTCATGATTTCAAGTGAGGAATATGTTTTTAAAAAGTGCTACATCACTGAAGAAAAAGCTCCTGTTTGTCAAACAAAATATTCCCTGTGAACTATTCGGACATCTGTCAAAACAGCATAACTTTTTAATTGCATTTTAACAATTGGTCAGGAATATTATTCAATATTATTTATGAACATCTGGTGAATAAAGGGTCTCATACAGTAAAAAGCATGTTTGTGTCAGCAGGAGTTCATGAGCAACCTGGGGAAAGGTCAACTCGGTGTCAAAGGCTGCAAGAAATGTCACATACTTTCTCTTAATTAATGCAGGCTAGGAGAGAATACTCAGGGAGGACCCAAGATCAGAAGGAGGAAACAGACATTGTTGTACCAATTATCACTGCTTATTTGAGTGTCTCCCTCTTTGTGATTACTCCAATTTAACCAAACATGTAATTTCTAGGCTGCATCAGTTTATCATAAGTGAATCCACTTGGATGAGTGTTCATTCCATATTTAAATATAGATAGACTCATCCTTGCCAGGTGCTGAGTTTGCTTAACTCCTACTGAAATTAGCAGGGGCTCAGCATTTTTTAAGAATCATTTAGCAGTGCCCAGAATTGGGCTCTTTATGTGTCTTATACATCAAATCAAAATCTGTGCTCCTCTAATGTCCATTTGCACAGTAATCCATTTTTCTTTTCATTCATTTATTAACAAGCAGACATCCACTTGGTGTTTCTCCTAAATAAATGTTAGTGGCTGTCACTAGTAGATACTTAGGCAAATTGAATGTATTCATATTCCCTTTTGCACTATAGCAATATCATGCAGTGTACTTTAGCTTTCAGCTTTTCCTTATGTACAGAATATTTATGGTCCATTTTGGAGTTGTCATCCAAGCACTTGGGGTCATTTTCTTATTAAACAGTACAATATTAAAGCAATGAAGCACAGCAGGTGGTGTGTTTCTGGCTATTTTGTCATACCTCAGGCTGCGTTGCCATCTTCCACCCGAAATAATGTTCTACAGAATATTAGTACAAGAAAAAAAAAACCTGACTAAAACCAGATAATTTAAAAAAAAAAAAGTTACATTCTATGTTCCAAACTTACATGGGAGCATTTTTCATGTAGGAGCTCTGCAGAGAAATCAAGTGATTGATTTTTATAAAAGTTGGCATGCATGACCAAGGGCAGATGGTGCATAAATTTGGGCCCCAGTCTTACATTCTGCTCCGTGTAGGTGGACCACTGACCTGCGGTGACAGAGACAAAAAAATACAACTGTGAACAGATGCAAGAGTCCTGGGTACCATGATCAGGCCATAGGACTAGGACCCAAACTTGCATTTCAAGAATGATTTTAAGGCCAGCTTTTGGCAATATACTCAACCATATAAGCTAGAATTTATATGTTGGTATTTATGTGCTGCTGATTGATTGTGTAAAATGTGTGAGATGTCTCTGCTTAAGATACACTTTGTGCTGTTATAGATTGTGTGATAGATGTTTGCTCATACACCCTGCTAAACATTAGGTCTCAGCCAGCTTCACAGCTAAAAAGAAAATGTGAACCACCTTCCCTATTTGAACTTATTGAGGTGAGGACTAGAGGGATGACAGAAAGGTGAGGAAATAGAGAGTTGGGCACTACAGCAACACAAAGGACACTGTTTAGTTTCCATCAAAAGATAACCCACATGGCTTCCTGCATCAGATGGCTATTAGTGGATCTCATGTGTTGTCTTTTCCTGGATGCCCTGTCTTCTATTTTACATTTGTTGTGTTCAGCTGATTTGCTATCACCGTACCAATGTAATGCACTAGTTCAACGCACACTCTCATTTCGTGTCTGATGACACTGAAAATATAGCATGCTCCCGGAACACATGTCACCAAACTAATGAATCACATGAGCCAAATATACACAATCTATCATTTTGTTGGTAAATGATACATATGTAAAGCATAGGCTGTCTTCATAGGGTAAAAACCTGTTAGACTCAAATTTGTTTAGCATTTTCCAAACTGAAAAATAGCTTACATTCGTATCTTTTTCCCTACAGGCTTCCAGAAAGGTGTGCAAGGAGGAGGAAAGGGCACAAGGTGGCCACAGAAAAGGGAAAAATAGATGGGCAAAGCTCAAAGGAAAAATTCAGTGTCCCTGGAGAGAGAAAATCAAGGAATGTCAGAGAACAGGTTTAGCAGTCTTGGGAAATGGCTCTTGCCATTTACAAGCTTTTTCTAACATCTGCAGTAGCCAATTTACTATTCCAAAAAGCAAATACATTTCTTTGCTAGTTACCTTGAGATTATCACAGTGCCTCTTTCACAGCTTGAATTCTCCATTTTAGAATGGGAGATAGCAGAAGCACACAAAATTAGGCAGTGATGTACTGCATCCACTTTTAAAGTGTTGGCTATGCTTTGCAATTTCTTCAATTTATTGTGCTGTGGGCAGCTTTACAAAGCAGCCTCAATCTGTATTTCAGTTTCACAAGATCCTTCAGCACTTCCAGAACTGCTGAGAACCTGGGCCACACCCACCAGCTGGGCTAGGAGAAGAAGTCGCCATCATTTAGCTCAGAAATGAATGAGTCTGCTCATCCCAGAGCAGCTGGACTAGGTAATTGCACAGAGCAAAGGAAACACCTGGTGAAGACTCCAGATATTCTTAGTTACTGCTTTTACCTGGTTTATGAATATTTACAGGAACAGATTTTGTCTCACACTGAGAGACTCTGTCATAAATATCTATGGTAACATAGCAACAAGGGATTTTGTGCACAAAACTGGTTTTCTGACTAATTTCTCTTGATTTCTAGGATTCTTGGCTCTGATGGAAAAAGATGTGTTTAGTTCATCTTTGAAACCTAAGCTCATTATTTCTTGAACAATTTCAACAGTAGTTCTGCACAATAATTAGTAAGGCTTTATTCTTTAGTTACAGATGCTTTAAGGATATTTTACATTTGGATTTTTATTAGAACAATATCATTGCTGAGGTATTCTTCAGGTGGCCATTCTACAGCATGTCTTTTTCTAGAATTTGTATTTTAAAATTAATCATGAAACCCTTCCATCATATATTAAGTAGGTGAGACAAAGTGTAAAAACAAGGGCTGTACCTGATACTTGGAAGTTGCTATTCCTGACAGCACTTCATCTTTTTCATACCCATATTGGCTTTTATCCCGGGCCATCTATTCCTTAATGTAAGTGTTATAAATTGTTGTAAAGTGCCATTAAATATAATAAACATGAATCAATATTTCTTGGTTAAAAAACTTAGAAATGCTGATGAGGCTCAGGTTTATTATAGATGTCCTGAACTCACAATGTGCCTTTATTTTTTTTACCTTCATCATTTTTTCAGGTCTTGCATTCGTGCATTCATATACATTCATTCTTCACAAATCAAAGCAGCAGTGAAAATTAAAATAACTAATGCAGAGCTAATGAAGTATCTAACATTTTAATCAGTTGTTTTAGGCAGGATATCCTGTATATACAGGGTTGTTACATTTGGTATGTATGACCCAATTCAAGAAAATTCCTCATGGATCTAGTGAATATTAAGCACGTGCATGGCATCAGAAAGTTTGGGGATTGCTTAGATGCTTAAATTTGAGCATATGCTTTAATATTTTGCTGAATCAGGTCTTTTTTGAAGAAGCATGGCGCAGAAGTGCTATTTGCCATAAAAATTCATCACTACCATGGATCTCTGCTCATTAAAGAAGATACTATGATTTGTGTTTAAAATATGAAAGAAATATGATGCCTGCATGGTGCATTAAATGCCGAAGCATACACATACATTTAAATTCTTGCTATCTTTTTAAGGATATTGTTGTGAATTATGTTCTTATATGCAAAAGCATCCTTCATAGTGAAGTGACAGTTTATTTCCACATCCAGCTGATGCTCTTTACATATTATTAGTGTTATTTATTCTCAGTCTGAAACTAAAGATGGATTTCTTTGTCCTCAATTGGTTTTGTGGTTTCTCCACAGGAACCACCATGGGCCTTGTCTTTTCGAGGGGCATTGGGAGATTCTCTCCAAGGCAGAGAAAAGCCAGCCTTTTTCCCATACTTGAAGGAGGTTGTAGTGAGATAGGGATAGGTCTCTTCGCCCAGGTTATTGTGACAAGAGGAAATGCCCTCAAGTTGCACCGGGAGATGTTTAGATTGGATGTTAGGAAAAATATTTTCACTGAAAGGGTTGTTAAGCATTGGAACAGGATGCCCAGGGAAGTGATGGATTCGCCATCCCTGGAGGTGTTTAAAAAAACTATAGATGTAGTACTTACAGACATTGTTTAGTGGGCTGGTGGTAATAGGTCAATGGTCAGACTTGATGATCTTAGAGGTCTCTTCCAATCTTAATGCTTCTGTGATTCTGTAGTTCTGGCCCCTCTGTGAAACTTGCCTGGCTCTATCAGTGATACAGCCTTGGGAAGCATCCATGCTCTGTCTTGTTGAACATCACCCAGGGATTTGAGACCTGCTTCAGAGCTGATCTGGCAGCTGAAAGAAGAAATACTGTGACAATTGTAGAGCATTGCCTCTGTGCAGGCCCTTCACCCCACAGTGCCCAGAGAGGCAGCCCTGCAGTGGCAGGTGCAGCCTCAGTGATGGCTCTGGAAGCTGCAAAGGGAGTAGCTGAGGAGAGGACTCCTCAGGGGCTAATGCCAACCCTGGGGCCTTGCCCTCAGGCTGGCGCTGCTTCAGCCTTTCCACCAGGCCAGGGGATGGCCCGGCTGTTGACATCTGTGATCACAGTCCCTGGCCAAGCCCAGGTCACCTCAATGAGGGCTGCAGAACAGGTCTGATGGGGGAGGGAGGGCACCTCACCACCCTGGAGCTCCACAACCACCGTACACTGGACCTTTGCAGTTATCAAATGGAAAGAAATCCTGACAGAAATCTGTTTTAAAAGATCCACATATTGGTCAAGCAATATGGCTGCTTTATACAGTGACAATCGATTTGACTGAGTTTTTGCGTGACAGGGAGGCTAGCAAGGATTGGGGCAATGACTGCAGCCTCGTGCCACACGCTATGAGACACCTGTGCTGCTTGGCCATTCAGATCAACCATCCATGGCTGGAAACAAGGCCACTAAAGTGGAAGAAAGATAACAAGTCTCTAAATTATGTGTTGTTGTGCGTTGTTTTTTCCAGTTTAGCTATTTATAAATGTGATAGTCCTCTGTTTCTCCTGCCTCTTTCAGCACCCCAGTGAAGAATGTGTGAAAAGCTCTAATTTCCCCTGAGGAAAAGTTAGTATCTTGTGATTTCAGTGAAAAGCTGTGTTCACACTGGGGTCAATAAATTCCTATAGACAACTTTTCCCCTTTGGAATTCTCTTATCTTACTATTTTCTAAATGCTTGAGACGAGTATTCCAGCTCAGTAAAGATGTGGTGGAAAGCTGCCCCATTTCTTGTGGGTTGGCTTCAGAGGAGGATGCCAAAGCTTTAACAGACTCTCCTGGTACTGGGTTTCCCTTTTCTTTCATGAAAACTGAAATATTCTTGTTTTTCTTCTGGCTTGGAGCAAGACCAAATTTCAAAATATTCAAATCCTCCATGAAACAGCATTACATCTTTCTCCAGAGCCCCAGTTGTTACTTCTTGTGATGATAAATCCCACTAGTATCATAAAAAGAAATTTTTCGTTGAGAAAAAGGTTGAAATATCTCCCTAGACCAAATCTGTAATAACTTCTGCTTTTTGTAGGCAAAAAACCCCCAGTTTGAAATATCTGAGCTGAAAAATTCCTGCCTCAGTGGTTAAACTGTTTCTGCATTCACGCCCCACATCTCCATAATTCCCCGATGACAGGAGGCAGAGTTTGGGGATACTCAGAAAGAAAGGTGCAAGTCCAAACCAAATGTATCCTGAACCCATTGCTATGTGGTGATTCCAAAGTCATGGAAAGATTCTGCACCCTTTAATTTCAGGGACTACTCCAATATCAGCCCCATTAATAAACTCTGATGCTGGTCTGCAGGTAGAATTTTAATTACTGCATTTAGATATGCCATCCTTCTAATATTATATTTGAAGACTATATTCTTTCTAAGAAGGCCAGCAAAGAAAAAGTTTAATGATACCATTCTCCGTGATCACAGTATTTTTGTCCATGTTTTGGAGACTATTATATATATGACTATTTATTTATTTAATATAAGACTGATCCTGTTAGTGAAGCGGTGTCATTTTACTCAGTAAGACTTCTTATTTTCCAATAGTTAGTTTGATCTTCATAATGTAAACACATCAGGACTATATCACAGCACCACTGAACAGAGCACTGCAGCAGTGCTGCTAATCTTACTGACAGCACACAATGAGATGGAAAGAAAGGCAAAACAAAAGTGGTTTAGTATGATGAGAAGCTACACTTAGGTCTTAGCAGAAAACTCAGAGCAGGAACTACAGCTACAGTGATTAACAAGGAGTTTCCAGAAGTTAATATACCGGGCAAAAGGGTTGCTCCTTTGGAGGCTGAGCACTGGAGAGTGGAAGTTAAAATGACTTGTGCACCATTGAGCTGGAACATGCTGCTCCTGGGTCATTGATCTGCTCTGCTCTGGCAGGGCATTGCTTTGGTATTGTTAATTTTCAGTGACATAAAGACTTGTATTAGTACAGGAAGCAGGATTGAAAGGCTAGAGACTAAAGGGAAGACAAAAGAGAGGCCGGGGTAAACATGGAGGGTTCCAAAGACTGACGCAAACCAGAAAAAAAATATAGCCTCTGAACAATAAGAAATTCATTATTTCACGGATCAAATGGACCAGGATGCCAGGGTTCAGAATCATTACTTCCATATCAGAGCAATAGGCTCACATGAACTGGAAGAAGAGATGATCCATAGTTTACATAGGCAGTGAAACTGTATGTAAAAATGACATTTTTGCCTAAAAAGCAGGTGCACACAGAATTGTACAATGCAATTTTTTTATAAATACTCAACACCTAAAGCACACTGACACTGCAATCCCTTTTTATGACCCCTACTATAATGATAAGTATGAAAAGGTGCATAAACCTCAAAGAGCTATTCATTTATCAGGAAGAGAGACATTCTAAAAACTAGGGGTAATAATTTATTGTTTGGATCTTCTGTAATGATCTTGAAATAATGCCCTTAAATTTCAGAATTTTACTACAGTGAGACAGTCATTAGTTCTTATGATTGAATTTCCACACCGTAACATTCATTGTCATCGCCAAACAGTCCTCTTGTACTTTTGCCCAGGCTTTATATTACACTGGGTACACTGCCCTGGGGTCTCAGTGGCACAGGCACAATCACAGCTTCCACATCTTTTTAATTACCAAGGCACTGTAAGTCTAGATACTTTCCCCTTTTGCTTTGACATAAGTGAAAGTCCTATCATGCCTCCACTTCAGCCAGCTTGGGAAGGCAGACATCACTTTGCCAGTGCTACATGTAAGCTGGCTGAGTTGTGTATGGAGGAAAAAAGTTCTACTGAGAAGTCCATCACGTCATTGTGCCTGACAGCTTTGATGTACAGAGAGAAATGGACAGCTAGGAACAGAATTAAGCTGGTAAAGTGAACTTTTGTCTATATATTATTTTTTGCAGTACTGTATTTACAAAGTAGAGAATATTGTCTACTTCAACATCACAAATGGAGAAAATAAGCTGGCACATTGCAGGGATGGGGAGCTGCCTCTTGACTTTGGCCACTGAGTCAGTTGCTGAGCTTAGCATAAAATAGCAATAATAAAGAATCAACTTTTTTTAAAAATATTAACAGTCTTCAATTAACTAGAGTGTGAGGAAAAGACAATCAAATGACAGCATGAGAACAAGCACAGTAAGACAAACTGAAGGATGCAACAGTTGTTGCTGGAATGAGCTCTGTGGATATAGCGGTATGTGTGATTAAATCAGTTGCTTAAGACCAGAAGTAAACCCGAGTGTTTAAAAAACACTTAGTATTTAAATACTAATATCAGACTGTATTTCCAACGAGAAGCTCTAATTTAGAATTTTCTGGCCTTCACAAGAGTTTTTTTTCTCTCTTGTTCTCATTCCACCTCTTCCTAATTAAAAGGTGGATTCAATGCAAAAAATATTTAAACATTAAGGCATTGCTCCTTTTTTGTTTGTTGATCGATTGTTTAAATAGTTTAATAGCTTACTTGGTGTCAGAAACAGTGTAAATCATTAACTGATGCTCAACTCAACAATAAGCTAGCAATGCAGAATATCTCCCTCCATTCTAATAGATGCCAAGAAGTGTTTAGTTCTTCAAGACCATCTGTAAGATGTTTCAGATCCTAAATACTTTCTTATCCTAGGCTTGAGGATGATCTTTCACTTATTGTACAATGAATGAGGGCTCAGTGGTGCATAATGAAAAAATAAAGAGGTTTTATATTAGGAAATGACAGCTTTTCTTTGTAGATTTATATGTAAAGCATGTTCACTTGCTGAAGTACAGGCAGTTTTACTGGGGTCCTTTTCTAATTTTTATTGCTGTAGCAAAAAAAAAGGTACTGGCTTTCAATGCATGAAAATCACAAAGCACGACCAATTTGGTTTTTTATTCTACTGAGAAGTTATACCAGCATTATGTTATGGATTAAAAATGTTTGAATTTTTTAGAAACAGGCAAATAACCTCTACATGTAATTTAATTTAATGATTAACTTTGGCTATATCTAGATTAGTAATTTAAGTAGTGCCTGGACAGTATACTCAATTGCCTATAAGGTTAAATAGCTTGAATATGGCTTGATTTTATTCTGGGCCATCTTACACTGTCCCACAGGGTTAGTGAGGGACAGTTTGTGCAGCCATATCTGACTAGTGTAAATGCAGCCATCCTGCTTTGAAGACTATAAGAGTATAATAATATGGACAGGCTATTCTCAGCTAGTTAGCCTCAGTGACAGGAAACTAGGATAGGAGTAACCTTTCTGAAACTGCAGGGCTTCACTGGACAGTTCTTGTAGGCTTTAGTATTCACTGACAATGTGTGATTGATATTTTATACCTAAGCAATTCTCTCCCATTCTTTTCGTGTTCCATTGTACTACCATATATCTGAAAGCCTATGTTTCAGGTCATCAGCTGTAATAGGGTAAAGCCTTATGAATATGTTCTCTAGAAGCAGAAGAAAGAGGGAAATCCTCAGTCTCAGAATAACAGTTTTATAGCTTCACCTTTCTTTTTTAGCTCCACCTTTGTCATGAGCTCCATATTTAAAGTTCAAGACCAAACTTGGCGTATTAAAAAATATATTCTTAGACTCTGTATTAGGAAAGTAGTCTAGTAGCAGCTTTACAAAAGAATCTATTGCAGTACTTTCTTCAGAGCTAAATCAATCACTTCAAATCCTCGATCTTCCCCAAATATGTACAGTTAAAGACAAGATTAATAACAAATCATAATCCCAAAAGAAACGTACAATCCACTGCTCTCCAACATTTTGAAGAGTTGTGTGGTGTTATTCTTCTTGGGGTCCATCTACCACACCAGAAAGAAGCAAGTCTCCTGTAGGTCCTCCCTCCTCTCTACCAGTCCTACTAGAAAGTCTTGGATATCTTTGGGTATCTCTTAATCCTCAGTATTCAGGCAGCAAGAACCTCGATGGAGTTCTGATCACAGACAAGGCTTGTAAACACCACAGTGAGATTAATTTTGAAAAAACCATGTTAGGAATAAGTAGTAATATTGCTCTACAAAACTGACAATGTCCAGGCCTAGGACATTGAACTCTCAATTTTTGAACTCTCAAGCCAAAGAGTTCTCACTCAGATGGTTGGTTTCCCTGAACAGGTGCTGGCCTGCAGGAAGGATAGTGATAAATAACAGCAGATTTGTTGCTTGGATACTTGAAAATGGCAGATACTTACTTGGTAAGAGATACCTGCTGTCATGCGTGGTTCCAAAGCTTGTGACTATACTAAAAAAATATGTACAGGTTGAGTTTTTTTCAAGTAAAAACATCACACTACAAGTTTCACAGGTTCTTTAAATACTCTGAACCAATGCAGACCATGCCATCTAACAGAAGCATCTTTCAGCTGAGACTTAGAAGCTTGCATGTGCTACAACTAGGTGCTTATTTGTGTGGCTGCTGCAGAGTTATCACTGTATCTTTATTAATCTGGACCCTATTCTTACCATTCCTAAATCAGCTGAACACTCTGCTAACCATGTGAGTAAGCAAGGGTGAGATTAGATATGTAGGTATTCTACTAGTCCATCAAACTTAGAAAGAGGGGAGACCTATGGGTGCACTGGGTGTACACTACTCTTTCAGTGAGATGGCCAATATCAACAGCAGTCAGTGGAAAGGGGCAGGCAGTTAGCTCCTAAGCTGAGATCATTCTTCAGGTCTTCAAGGACATTTGAATTATGCAGCCATCTGAGTGTAAACTCTTCGGGGTGCATACTATTTTACTATGTCTTTATCAGTTGCACAGAAAAGATTGTCAATGCTCAACTAAGAATAAGTAATTTCTCAAATGCTGCATTCCAAACAGGTATTACTCGTGGTCGTTGACATCTCCATAAGGTACAGCTTTGCATTGCATCAGAGGGTATAAAAAAGTCAATCCATGGATCTAAAAATAACAGTTTTATCTATGTGGCTGGTGTCAGGAAACTATTTCCAAATTAGATGTGTCCATCTCTATTTTGAGAACCTTTGGATAGAATTAAAAATTTTGGTTTCATGGTAAGGCAGTCCTACTGATTTACTCCAGATGAGATTTTAGTCAAGTTATATGCTAAGATTGCCTGTGGCTGTTCTAAATATTAAAGTTCAAAAAACCAGAAAGGGCTGGAAATTGATCACAGTTAAAAAGATTGCTCAAAGTACATTATCATAAAAAAAAAAGGGGGGAAGGAAAAAGGTTGAATGGCAACAAGATAATCAAATACTACGTAGTTTAAAAGTCATATGATTACTCAAACAACTGCCAGCTTGCATTTATTTCTTATCTTCCTTTTACTGAAGACAGGTTTTTTTGTCCTATGTGCAATTTCAGCTAGGAAGAACCCTAGTCAAATATTATCTAGTAATTCATAGCTGCATTTGTATTTTTATTGTTTTGCTATCAAGGGTTAAGGTCTACTCAGACATATTAATTTATTTTTTTGAATTTTCTAACACATAAAAGAGTAGGAGATTCTGATAAGGCCCTATTGTAGTTATCATGTGATATAACTACAGCTAAGGTCATGTCGACCTGCTCTTGTTAGAGTACATCATCTACTTAGGAGAAAAGAAAACAAATTGTGTCACATTTTATTCCATCAACGGCTCTAAATGAAAAGGATATTTTGAGAAACTGAATTAATAATATATTAAAAAAACTAGGAAGAAGGGCTGATAATTAAACATGCTCTGCAATTCAATCCCAGCCCGAACAATGAATCTACTCTTTTGGTAACAATTCTTTTTAATTCTAGAAATGACAATTCTGAATGACTCAAACTTTCTCTGTCATCTTGCACATAGACAAAGCCAATTGAGGTGAGACCAAAGCAAAAATA
>VWZO01004818.1:157-21694 GCA_013396975.1 Bucco capensis
AGAATGATCAGGGGGCTGGAACACCTCTCCTACAAGGACAGGCTTAGGGAGCTGAGATTGTTCAGCCTGGAGAAGGGAAGACTTTGGGGGGACCTACTAGTGACCTGCCAGTACCTAAAAGGAACTTACAAGAAGGCTGAAGAGGGCCTGTTTGCAAAGGCATGGAATGAAAGGACAAGGGGCAATGGTTTTAAATTGGAGAGGAGGAGATTTAGACTTGATACTAGGTAAAAGTTCCTTACCATGTGGGTGGTGGAATACTGGAACAGGTTGTCCAGGGAGGTGGTTGGGGCCCCATCCCTGGAGGCATTCAAGGTGAGGCTTGACAGGGCTCTGGGCAGCCTGATCTAGTTGGGGATGTCCCTGCCCATTGCAGGGGGGTTGGACTAGATGACCTCCAGAGGTCCCTTCCAACCAAGGTGATTCTGTGATTGATTCTGCGATTCTGTGATTCATTCTCATTTTAAGTTGCAGCTCTGCAGAATTCAAAAGTCTATGGCAGCTACTTGTATTCCTCTCCTCAGCCAGAGTTTAATCAGTATTCTAATCTAAGATGAAATAGAAAATAATTCTGAAATATAATTTCAGGTACAGTTTCTAGGGATATATGTTTGCACTTGCACATGTGTATATGTAGGTGTGCATATATTTTATACATATGTCTAAAATAATGCTTAGTAGAATGGTCATCATTTGTTTGAAACAATTTCTTTCCCCCTTGAACAAAATTGTTTTACTGTATTGATCTTTTGGTTCTTGAGAATTTAGTACTATAAACCTAAACATTTCACACAGTTATTATTCCAAGGGTTTTTACTCTTGCACTCAACATCCAGTGTCACATAGGACTGGATCCTTTTTCTTCTTGATTTGTTCTGCAGACCGATTCTAAACCACTGATTTTTGTAAAATGATAATCTATTCCAGAGGAAGAGAGTAATGTTGCAAATATAGAATTACAGCTTTACACCTGGCTTAGGCAGTAGAAGAAATTAGATTCATGGGGTCTAACTTTATTCGTATATGTACAGATACCTAGTATTGAACAAAGAAAAAGTGAAGGACAGGACTTTTCAAGTGCCCCCCCCTTTTTTTTTGCTATGAATGTCTTCTTTTCTTTTTGAAGCTTGTTGCAGTGAGAAGGCTCCACTTGAATTATAGTGAGCTATAATGTAATTTCTAATGAGTCTGAAAGGTATAAAGCATCACAGACACACAGACTGCCAACAGGAAGCCAAGCAAGTGTCTAACTGAGGTTCCTCTTCAAGAGTTAAGGTGATTATATGCTGCTTTGGAAGCCCACTCTGCAATTACTTCACTTTCATAGTCACAGATTGCTACTGAAATCCTTATATCTGATAGTAGTTGATGAAGCATTTAACATTTTGAATCACAGTGGACTAACACAGTTCAGAATGAGTCCTGAATGTTTTAACTGGATGAAACACGTCTGAGAATTTTTTGTCTCAATATGTTATGCTGCTTTAATTTAAGAAAATCTCAGACATTTTAAGGGTACAGTGTTGAAAATTCCATATGCTACTAAAGATGCTATAGAATATTATTTTTTAAATAATACTTATTTTTTTAATACTTTTCTAGGTGGCTTTGGCTGTTTATTTCTCACCATGAAATATGTATTAGCTCTTTGAGGCAGCTGAGCAGTCACATTGTCCTGGGCACTGAAAAGCATAAAATCACTGGCAATCACTTTGCCATTGTATTTGGAGATTAAAGGACAAGACTTACCAAGCAAGGCAGACCTGGAGTCAAAAGATGAGGTAACATCAGACAATGCAGCTAAACGATATGTCTAGCACAGCTTAGCTCTGAATGAATTCGGGGCCTGTCATCTCTTTGCCAACCTGTTTGTCAAAGTAAGATCTTGATTTGTCTTCCAGGTAGTATTGAATTTTATTTTTACTCTTGAACTCTTTTTGTATTCTATTGTAATTAAGATTTGTGATGGTCTTGTATTCTTCCAGGAATGCATAAAAAGCATACTGTGCATTAGAATGCTTTACCTGGACTCATACTTCTCTGGTTGTTCTCTTTAGTCTTGTCCTGTGAGCTGAATGACCTGATCCTTGCAGCACATATTTTTATCAGTTTATCAATTTTCTAATGTAAAAAGCAGCATATAAGGATTTAGATGAAGGTCTTGAGATGACTCAACTATTGGCTTGCATCTCTGCAGCAGAAGGTTGTGGTTTCCATTTCCACCTCATGTGGTAGGCTCATACCCAATGCTTGGCACTGTATTGCAGTGACAGGGGCTGTACCACTGTGGAAGATGTCATCCTGAAGATGACATGATGAACTCAGCTCTATTGTTTCTCCATCTGGAAATGAAAACCCCAAAGGATACTCCAGAAAGAGCAGGAGTTTAGCTTAAGGCCCCACCAAATCTTCCTAAAATCATTGCTGTGGCAATGCATGTGTGAGATGTTCAGTACATGACAAGTGTGTTTCTGCCTGAAGAGTTTTTGCAGCATCACTGTCTACATCATTCTCATCACTGCACTGCATCTGTTGTGCCATTTGTAAAACATTCAGATTTCTATTAGCAGAACAAGAATTTTTCTTCTGTGCAAGTGACAGTGATTGTAACAAGTCAGCTCCTCTTCCTACATTTGGAGAGGCTTTCTCTTCCTATTGCTGCAGCTGCAGGGTGAAAGGCAGTTTCAGAAGTCAGTGTGTGGCACTACTGGAGCTTTTAAATGCATCTGCCAAGGGAAATGCTCTAGCTTATTGCATGTTTTTAGTGATATGAAAACAGAAATTCTTTAATTATGGTGCATGGTGGAAGCAGTAACAATGGGCCAACACTGACAGTTTGTAAGTGTCTTTAGTAAAGAAGCTTGATGTATCTAGGGGTAGTAGGAGATCTTTAGTTCATTAGGACATTCTGCTTTTAATCTGCATGTTAAAAAATTCTTTACCTTCCTGAAGTCTATATAGTGGCTGTCATTTCTGTCTATCCATCTAGCTCTTTGTTACCCCAGCTTTTCCATACTTCTCCATAATCCTACTACAACTTTCTTCTCTTGCTTCCTTCCTCTTGATTTCAGAGAAATCCTTCACGTATTTTCTCCTTGTTTGCTGCTTTTTGCTTTGGTTTGAGAAACAGGGAAAATGCTTGATCCTACATATGAATAACTGTAACAGCCAAGGGGCAGGCTTCAGCCCTGTGTTCTTATGCTCTTCAACAGGAAACATGCTGATGAATCTGAACAGATCCAGTCAGAGCCCATTGAGTTTGTTCTTATCCAGTGAAATGATTGTAGATTTCAGATAGTTTTGGGGTTAAGAAAATGCTTGTGTTTCTTCTGTTCTCTTTAGACTAGACCATTGATATCGTGCTGTACAATATTTAGTGCAGTAGCTTTTCATGCAGTGAGGTCAGAACTTACTTCACTTTATCCAGAAATTGTGATCATTCCAAGATAAGATTTTTGCCAGTGGCTTTCTATCTGTACTTTCTGATGTTAGGAGACCTTATTGCAAACTTTTTCCCTAGATGACTGCAGGACCTAACGTATCATCAAGTTTGCAATTTCTTGCAAGTTGCAAAAGAATAAGCCCATTTATATTTTGATTGGTTTGGTGCTGTTGGTTAGTTTGGTTGTATGTGTTTGTATGGGGTTTTTTCCTTTGTGGTTTTGTTTGTTTGTTTCTTTGGTTTTGGGAGTTGGTGGGTTTTTTTGTTTGTTTCCATTAGAATTCTGCTTAGGAACTATAGAAAATCAAAACTGTAATTATATATGAAGTCTTGCATCATGCATCAGCATGATGTGGTTGGACAATAGTCAGAGTGTAATTTGGATGCTGATAGTGTTAATAAATAGTTTTTAAAACAATCAAGCCACCAAAGCCCCGAACTCAAATCCATAAAGCCCACAGATAAGAATGGATTCTCTCTCTCAGTTTTAAACAATCTAAGATAGTGAGGCTTCTCTTCAAAAGTGATTTAAGCACTTAACATATAAGACCTTAAATCCAAATCTGTCTTTTCTAAGAGAATTGAGCATGTTACCTAAAAGCAAGAGTCCTGTATCATTGTTCCATTGGTACCTTCTGAGATTGCTTTTGTCCTGTGTTCTTACTCTAGACTGTTTTTTCTTTTAATTAATATCTAATAGGCAATAAGGAACACTTGTCTGGAAATGTGCACAGATTTTATGTGAACAGCACTAAATTTGCATCAATGAGTTCCTATAAACCAATTTTTCTTGTATGTTTTTTTAGTATCGTAGCCTCCAGTGACTATGGCAGTAACGAGCAAGCAACTATTTTCCTTCTGGTATGACAGATTCCTCCATTTACACTTAGAAGTATACGGGCATGGACAGCTGTTAAAATACTAAAAGAAAATGAGATGTCAGCAAGCTCTTAGGTTAAAACACTCCTTGTCATTTGGCATGATGAGTAACTAGAGTTTAACCCACAAGCGTGTCATTTTCTGTTACATATATCCATATATATATTTAAAAATACAGCTCTTTTACAAGTGTTTTCTCACTTTCTGATTATTTAGTGTTATAGGGTCAAAATTATTACAGGCAGCATGTGATATTAGCTAGTCTTATTCCAGCATGTTTATAAATGTAGGAAAATAATCAGAAATTATGACCAATCCTACTGGGACAAACTTGACTTGATATCTTAAATATCTTAGCTAGTGTACGGAACTTCAGGTCTGTCCTGGGTTTATGATCCCACTGGAGAGTTCTGCCTGACTTTTTGCAACCAGAGTTCTGCTGCTTCTGCCAGTCAAATATGATCATTGGTCCTGAAACAAGCATAGGGAGCACATTGGCATTGCATAATGAAGGTAGTTTTGAATGCCAATGTTGTCAGGCTTCAGGCACAGTCTGAATATCACTTGGGGTCTCCTGTGGTCTAACAGTGCCAACAGCAGAGGGAGCATTAAACTCATTGCCCACGGTAAAGTGTGGGGAGTGATACCCATGTTCCTATAATCCTTGTATGGGTAGGATGAGCTCATTAGCCTTCTGGNGCCCTGCTGATATTGTTTGAAAACTCACCTGCTCCTTTGTTCATTACAAATCTAATTTTAAAAAGCAATTAAAATTGCATTTTAAAGGTATATTACAATGACAACTTATCTCTAGGCAGAGGAGATCAGGATCATACCAAGGATGCCATCATATTCTAAACCCCTAGTATTCACAACATCCTGGTAGTCACTTGGAGAACTCAATTTTTCTCTGTGTCTGAACTCAGAAATAATCCTTGATGGAAGTTTGTGGAAAAACAGTCCTGAAAACTACTGGCAAGTGAGAAAAAAAGTTGTCTAGTATCATGAAGAAAATCCTGCATCTTTACAGGTAATATACAGAATCACAGAACAACCCTAGTTAGAAGGGACCCAAAGGAACAAGTCCAACTCCCATTTAAGCACAGGACAACNGTACCATAGCAAATGCAAATATTCTTATCAAAGTGTGGCATACTTCTAGGTTCTACCTATACAAAAACACAGAGGTTTAGTGTTTTCCTGGGGCTTAACTCAACCCACAGTTTGAACAGTGTGACAAACTTCTTCAGTTGCTTTCCAGGTTTCATAAAAACTCAATTAGAAATCATTTTCTTGCTAACTTAGGTATTCGACAAAGTTACAGTCAGTAGTGATACCTCATTTTACTACAAATATTCTGTGAAGGGATTAGTTAGGCTATCTGGAACATGGTTCCTTTGGATTTTACAGGGAGTGATGCCAGTGACTGGGTCTAGAGGTGACACACTGTGAAGTACCAGCCCTGCTGATATTGTTTGAAAACTCACCTGCTCCTTTGTTCATTACAAATCTAATTTTAAAAAGCAATTAAAATTGCATTTTAAAGGTATATTACAATGACTTATTATCCCTAGGCAGAGGAGATCAGGATCATACCAAGGATGCCATCATATTCTAAACCCCTAGTATTCACAACATCCTGGTAGTCACTTGGAGAACTCAATTTTTCTCTGTGTCTGAACTCAGAAATAATCCTTGATGGAAGTTTGTGGAAAAACAGTCCTGAAAACTATTGGTAAGTGAGAAAAAAAGTTGTCTAGTATCATGAAGAGAATCCTGCATCTTTACAGGTAATATACAGAATCACAGAACAACCCTAGTTGGAAGGGACCCAAAGGATCAAGTCCAACTCCCATTTAAGCACAGGACAACCCCAAGGTCACACGAGGTGACTAAGGGCATTGTCCAAGTGCCTCTTGAACTCCATGAGATTTGAAGCCGTGACTACCTCCCTGGGGAGCCTGTTCCAAGTAATGTTCAAGTAATACCATTTTGTCTCTGCAATTCTCATGACAGAAGTCAGTTGACAACCCTAAATTAAATTTACATTACAATCCACAGAAATTAGAGAGCAGACATCTTCACAGAGCCTCACGTGTGAGCAAAGCCGCACATAAAATAGGCTGCTCAGAGGGAATTTAAGTAGTTTTCTTCTTTAAGAAAAATATAGCAGTTAGATGTTCTGCCAGACTTTCAGTGGGTTAAAACACAAAAATTTCTACTAAAATCTGGAAAGAAGCTACTTTGAAACATGATTTTTATCAGCAGGATTAGAAGGAATGATCAAAACAAATCTGAAGTTTTAATAAACAAACAAGATTCCATCTTCATTGTTTATGTTACTGTTTCCCTCAGTTATGTTATGTAGGTATTACTAGATTGCAGGTACCAGATGGGTTTATTCTTCATTAGACTTTAATATCACTTCATATATATTTAAAATTTATAACAGGTCTCATGAATTCAAATGAGATGGTACAGTTCACAGATACAACTGCAATAACAGTTATACAGCTTTTAGAAAATAGCCAACCCCAGGTGTTGACTCATGAATATTTATACACATCAGTCGTCATAGAAGCAAAATACAATTTGGATCTGATCCAATTCCAAATAAAATGGATAAAAAACACCCAGTACTAGAAATGATCCTTTAGAAGACATCCAAAGAAAAATAATAATTCTTTCCCATCCACATGTGTTTCCCCAAAAAATGGGATGAGGAGAGGGATCAGAAAATGAGAACATGACACAGTGTTTTCTTTAAATTATTGAGAGTGTAGATTTTTTTTCCTAAATTTGGGATATGTTCTTAAGATATGTGAACAAACTTTTATTTGCATACAAGATTTTTAAATTGTGTCACAATTTTTGAACTTAAGCAAATATTGTTTGCCTGCTAAATTTCATGAATTTAAGTAATTTATGATGTCTGTGGAAACAAATACATAAGTGGTTTGGTTTTTTTAAGTCAGTAGAGGTTTTATTTTAATTTTATATAACTGAGATGTAACCACATGGATTTTTTCATACTTAAAAAAACACTTATACAAACCTAGAATTTTCTATTCCAAAATACGATCTTTTGATATTTTTGAATTTTCTAGGGAAAAAAAATGTACCTGTAATTGAAATGAGATAGAAATAAATATCTGGTAAAGTATGAGCTGCAGGCCAGATTCTATATGGAAGTTACATTTTGACTCTTTCCTTATTTTTGCATTTTTCCTCATGGAAACAAAACTCCATGAATCAATGAGACAGGAGAAAGGGTAGGAGAAATGCTTGTGGCAATAAATATGCATGAAACTCATAAAAATAAATAGAGTACATGTAATACCAATTTAGAATGTAAATGAAAGCTTGTGAAAGATTATTAATTGTTTGGAAAGGCTCAAATATGTTCTTTTTTTCTAGTGGCCATGGATGGGGAATTCATGCAGAATTGGTGACTGTTCTATTCCTTTTCACAGTAGTCTGTCGTTTTCCTGCATTGGCAGGTGAGATATTAGGGTATTAAACACTTAAAGGTCAGCTTACTCTGGGAATTCTTCTCTGTTTTCAGAGTTGAAGAACTGTACTGAGTTACAGAAGACAGTATACAAATGCAGTAACCAGCCAAATTTAGAAAGCACTAAAGGAAAATGTTCATTTCATGAGGTGATGTTGCTATTACTTAGAGGACAAGAGCTATGCACTAAGAAATTTGTTTGTGTTCGGTTGTCTTTCAGCTTCCTAACTTGTGACAACTACAAAATGAACTGCAGTTTTAGGAGTAATATTATTTGAGTAAAACACAAATGCAGGAAAATTTTTGCAAATATGGCAAAAATGATATTTTTCAATTCACTGTGACTTGTCTTGAGTGCTTATTGCACAACATTATTTGAATAGCCATTATGTATTTGTGATAGACTTTGAATCCCAGAAGATTTACAGGAAGCACTTAAGTATGTTATTTCATTATTCTTCCATTTAAAGCAGTTCACACTTCAATTAGGCAACAGAAACAATATTTCACTTTGGTGTTTAAATTTTAAGCTGGGTGTAGTCAGAATAAAAAAAACTAATAGAGTGATGGAAAAAGAATTAGCTTGGGAATTATTTGTAATGTGCAGTAGAGCCAAGAAATAATTGTTAGATTTCTGCTTTAAAGGAAACAAAAGAGAGCAGAAATGAAAATTCTTTCCTATGCATGATCAGAGAAAAATATTAAGTAGACTGCCCATGTGACTATCATATTTTGCAAGGCAATTTTGCTTTTTCTCTCATTTATTTCAGTTTAATGTATTTTTACAAAAATAAGCAGATCTCTTTGAGGAGGATAGTGCTGCACTTGTAGAGGCCAATGTCCAGGTGACACATGACATTGCCACTACTTTATTCAGTGGTACTATGTAAGGGAGGGCAACCAGTTTTTCTCACATGGTCTCAAGACTGATAATCAAGTACAGACATTTTAGGATTGATTCCACATCTCCGAAAGGACCTGTATCAGTGGGAAAAATTGACATGGAGAAATTAGATGATAAAGCCTCATCTCTCTTCAGAGATCAAGGTAAAAGCAGGCGATGGCAAACACCATAGGGTGTCTTTGCATCACTGGGGAGTGTGGTTTGTGTTTGCTTAGTAACTGTAACTGCTAACTGAAGTCTGCACTATCTGGAAAAACAGCTTAGTGTGTTTCCAAGAAATTAATTGGAATTGCCCAAAACAAAGCAGAAAGTACACTCAGTTTTCTATGGACTCAAACAATTAAGGCAAATTTAAATAGATTAAAAACATCTATCTGTACTTATGCAGAAAAGGCATTAGGACTTAGATGCAACAACATAACCTTGTTTGACTGTAGCTGAGGCAAAGTTTGGAGCTCTGTGCTGCGTAATGATTAGAATTCATACAGTGTTGCTTAGAAAGGAAAGACATTTTCATTCACGTCTTCTAATTAGTTATCAACCAAATATGACATATAGACCACAGAAGAGAAGGAAAGGATATGATGCTCTAGCACTTAACTATTGCCATAAGGAACATCATCTTTTCTTACTGTTTCATGACTCTGCATTGCTGGGCTTTACACTACACAAGAGGAATGGGCTTGTGTGGAACATAGTGAAATTTGGTTCTTAAGAAGAAATGGGGTAACTGAATGTGTGTCATGTTCAGATTAGAGATTCAGATGTAAAATAGTCCTCCAGAGAGACTATAGTGTTCTGTGAGAAAATCTAATTGAAACTTATCAGCAGCAGTACATTTCATCCAAACAGTGGTGCTGAAGACAGATGTGTTCTCTAGACACAGAGATTCTAGTGAAAACAAGTTTTGCCCTGTTCCCAGCAACATGCTTTAACTCTAATGTAGAAGGGTCACAAGTGGACCTGGAATAAATTTTTTGCAGCAGGAGGATAACTGCATTTGACGAAACATCAGTGTAAACTGGATAGCAGTGTAGGCATTTCATGACTTTATGTCAGTGAGGTTGGAAAGCACTGCATGATTTGGAGCTGAGAAATCAAAGTATTAGCAAGCTGAGGGAGAAATTCTGATTGCTTCTGGCTCCATTACTGAACCTGGTAATATTTAAGATGCTAAGAGGGATGATAGTCTATATAATAAGGGGAGACCTAATCACTCTCTACAACTACATGAAAGGAGGTTGTAATAAGGTGTGGGTTGCTCTCTTCTCCAAGGTATCTAGCTATAGGACAAGAGGAAATGGCCTCAAATTGTGCCAGGAGAGGTTCAGGTTTCATATTAGGAAATTTTTTTTCACTGAAAGAGAGATTAGGCATTGGAACAGGATGCCCAGAGAAGTGATGGGTGTGTTAAAAAAACAGGCAGATGTGGCACTTCACAACATGGTTTAGTGGGCATGGGGCTGTTTGGTCTATAGTTGGACCTGATGATTTTAGAGGTCTTTTCCTACCCAAATGATTCTATAATGTGACTATACCATTCATGCAAGGGAAGCAGACTGCACATAGATGATAAAGCTATTTTCAGACTAGCTTTCACTTGCCTAGAGTAGCGTGCAATGCTGTTTTCTCCCACCCCTTAAACCACAGCCAAAAATGGGTTTTCTGCCTGGTAAAATGTTTGCACAGAAATAACAATACCGAGTTCAGCTTCCCTTCCCCTCTCCCGTACATCGTGCAAAACCAAGTAAGGCCAAGGCTCTTGCAGGGATGGTGGAGCAGTCCCCCAGGAAGCTCTGCCGCTTCCCCCGGCGGGCGCGGCCTGGCTCCGGCACTGCTGGGGCTAACGCTCCCTCTCGTGGCTGGAGAACAAGTATAAGCCTTCTCGGAACCTGCTGCAGTTTGCAATCGTTGTGTTCCACACGTACCAGAGAAATCTGAACATTTGGTTTCGGAACAGCTTATTCTCCCTTAATGAACAGGATGTTTATTTTCGTCTTCTATCCCGGCTCATTTTCCTCCAACCCTGCCTGATAGCAGCAGCAGCAAGTATGGAGAAAATCCAAACAGTGCTTTGCAAGGCTTAGATGCAGGAATTCACTCTTGTCTTTATGTGCTGATGAAGAACTCTGTAACTGCCCACTCACTTTTAGAGGGATGCTTCAGCCCAACAGATCAGCAGTGCTTTCCTTTTCCTCATCATCTCCTACCACTGAAGAGTTCCACCTTAGGAGTGGAAGTCTGCAAAATATTTTGAGGGAATTGATCTCTTTTGATCATGCCTCTTGTTAATCATCTTTTCCAGCACCTCAGCAGTCACACAGCCTTTGGAAGCTGTTTCAAACTGTTACCATATTGGATTGTGGGAAGCATATAAAAAGTGCAGAGGATCCAAGAGCATTGCAGTAAGTGCAGTAGATGCCTTTGTTGTCAGAACTTTATCTGAAAAAGTACTTGCACATTATTTAAATGAATATTTAAATTCGAAGGGCAATTAGATGCTTTTGGAGAAAAACAAGCACCTCATAAACTAGCATATCAGAAATTCATATTAATTTAGGGTGCATTCTTTGCTGCTCCAGTGGAAACTATGAAATAGATCGATGCAAGGATGAAAAGTGACAACTACATAATTCTTGTAATTAATATTAAAGCGTAGACTGAATAAGAGCATTTAAAAGGCATGCCAGAAGAGCATGGCAGCCTGCACAAGCCTATGGGAAGGTAGAGAGGGGAAAATTACAGAAGACAATACTCAGAGACTGTATCTGAAGAAACTGGAAAATGAAGGCAAATCAAAGAAAAACCAACACAAAAAATATGTATTTCAGCTCTACTGTCAGTAACTGATATTTAGGTTACTTGATATACAAAAACTTTAAGTTTTCCTTATTTACCTTACCATTTATCCAGTTTATATCCAAGCATGTTTTGATAGGAACTTTGGGTATTACTGGTAAACAAAAGAAGAGTATCAATATAATAACTTGCATATGCTTTGCAGATTTCTTTCTTTTTTTTTTTTTCAAAATGACCTGGAGCTAGTATTTTAAATATCCTTGGCTCAAAAATACAATTTATTTTTATGTCAAGATAGTGAGGGATTTAGATACGAAGTAATACATTCTTGTGCTTTAGAGTTAATACCAGTTTCCTGCTTTTTCCTGATATCGTGGTATCTCTTCTGCCCATGATAACACCTCTGCATGCCAGTTAGAAAATACAGAAGCATCATAAAGACAAGTTTTAAAGAACAATAGTGTACTAGATAAAGAGGAAGCCACAAAACCACTTCCAGGCTCTGAATGTCACCATCTATAGCTTTTCTATGGCCCTGATTAAACTGATTGAGCTGATTTTAGGTCAGCAGATGAGAGATGCCTTCTGAGGGATATCAGACCCTGTCTCATTTTTACAGCCACTCTATGTTTTTCTGACCACATCACATGAGTATATGTTTGTACACACATTTATTGTATTGAGCACAAATGATAGAAGAAAGAGTCTCCATGGAATTTAGCTAACAATCTATAGGAGCAAGAAAATAAGGTGGGTTGGGATGAATGCTGTTCTATACTATTATTCTATAGTTGTTATCAGAATACTTTTATTCTGTAATTGTCTTTTGAAACTGTGCAGAGTGTTCATGGTGAAAAATCAAGCATGATTAAGAAAACTGATGAAAGCAAGCATATTTTTTTCCAGAACAAAGTCATACACAGTCCTTTGATAGTTTATAGATACATGTATATAAGTAATTGTGGATGCAAAGTCATTCAGATACACTTTCCCTCAGTTTTATGAAGGAAAGTTTAATTTATTGCTTTTATTATTTAATTTATTGCAGTATCATGAACTAAGTAGTAGGTTGTGTCTTTGTTTTATAAGTGGCTAGAATAATGTCTAAAATTTGGCAGCAGTACCATTTCTTTCCTTGCCTATCCCAAAATCAGTTCAAATTCTATTTTTGGATTCAAGTGATAATCTATGATAATTACATTATCACAATTTAAACTACAATCTCTTTGAATCTCACAAAATTTAGATGCATCAAAGGAAGACAGTCTGAGTTCCAGATTTTGGGCTTTAATATTGGACATAGTGTACATAGAAGGAAACTAAATCATAAAACTTTGTTTCATAATAGTTTTGTGATGATGTTATGCTCTCTATCAGATTGATATTACTTGAACTGTGCACAGAATTTACAAAAATGACATTTAGTATACAATTAGCACTCATTTTGGTCCTCATAGTCTTTAAAACTTGAAGTAAGAGAAGAAATATTAGTGCAAAAGATGCATTTGTGTCCTGGAGTGATTAAAATTTAAGAGTGTACGTCATGTTCCCTTTTGAACTTTTGAATTTGGTTATGGACACTGTTTCTTTAAAAGAAAAGNGAAGGGCTGTGGGGAGAGGGGGGCCTTGGAGACCCTTCCTCAAAAGATTGTTCTTTTGACCCTAGCTTCCGGTCAAACCAGGACGATTTGTGATGACAGCTAGTTAATATTTTTGTTGGTTTTATTTTCTGCTCCAGAATTTTGGCCATATTGTGAAACTTTGCAGCTTTTGAAATGCTCAGAAACCGAGGAGAATGATGTACTTTCATTTCAGAAACTAGAGTTTCCAAACAGCTATCTCATTCCAAACTAAGGCTAGGAGGAGAATGTAGGAAAAAAAGAACCAGTTAAAACCTGGTTATTTTTTGTGTTTAAATGAACACAAAATGAACACAGGATATTAGGAAATGATCAAGGGAATTACTACAAGAAGGGTGGGTAATTTGACCTTTGTGGCTTCTGCTAAATTGTGTGCCCTCTGGTAGAAATTAATGTAGAACCTCAGAAGTACACGAGAGATCTCCAAGGAGACTTCAGAGCCCAACGTGTTCCTCAATACAGACACTGGCTACTTTTAGTGGACATAATTATTTTGTCAGCCAGGAAATTTGCATAACAATAATGTTAGAGCAGAGCAGATCTGTTGGATTTTGGTTTCAAGGAATGGATAAAAGTAATTATTTTCCTTAATTATTTTTCCCTATGCAGTGGGTTATTTGATTTCTCAGTTTTTAACAAGTGACACCAACACATCAGAATGACTCTTTACATTTGAGCAACTGGAAGACTGATACAGGGATACAACAAGCACATTTTTATTTGTCTCAGTAGTGCAAAACAGCTCTTGCAGTTGTTACTGCTAGGTAGTTACTGGTCTTCATTGGTTTGGAAGCAGAGCTGTGAAAAGAGTCAGAGCCCAAGTCAGCTGCCTTCTGCTGTGCTCAGGGAGCAGGGAGGATGTGGCTACCACATATTCTGTTAGTGTTAAGATGAAGAAAGCTGGCAGTGCTGCTTTAAATATCAAGTATCCTCTCCTGCCTACCCTGGCTGTCTCTCCAAATTCTTCCTGATGATTGACCCTCTTATTTGGATCCATTCACCCTCCTACACTGCACTTTTGTCTAAGATTTCTTCTATGTTGTGGTACATGTAACTATGAAAATTGGACTTTGGAGCACTGTAAAGGTTTACAGAAAATGAACCAAAGGGGATTTTTTGTTTGGTTTTTGTTGTTGTTGTTGTTGTTTGTTTTGGGTTTTGTTTGTTTGTTGTTTAGAATATTGTTTTAATTTTTAAACTAATACCATACTGGGCATGTCATCATTTTTTAATGCCCAGGAGGAAAAATAATGAACTGATTTGTGTACATAAAGGAAATATTTCTGTCTAGGAGTATACCCTGCATGAGGTACATTGCTAGACATAAGTCTGAGCCATTTATTTTAGATAAGTATTGCAAATATTTTATGCTAATTATCTGCACAGATATTAATACAATCAGAGGCAAATTATGTAAGATCCTTAAATAACTTACACTAAGAGTTCCTCATATTGTTAGGCTGGATTTTGTGTCATTGTTAGGTTGGATTTCATGTCATAAGATTCACTGTTCTTTTTTTTTTTTCATGAAGAAAAATATCATAAAAAAGAATCCTACTTAATGTAATCATTGGTGCTTAAGTCAAAAAAAACCCCTCTGTGCAGTATGACAGACACAGGAAAAGCCTTGCAAATAGAGGTAACTTGTTTCCTTTAGAGGTAGATCATCTATATCAAGACTTGAAATTCAGGCCATCCACTAGTAACTTTTTCCTTTTCTTTCTCTGTCAACTTCAAATCCAATTGATTGTAATGATATTTTTTAAATGCAAAATGGCAATAGACATTGTAACAAATATTCCAGCATCTCAGTTTTGTACCAAAGCCCAAACCATTTTGATCTGGTTTTGAGATTAGATTGTAATATGATCTTTCTTCCACTGGAGGGGTCAGAGGATTCAACGTCCCCTGTCATCTGATCATAGAATCATAGAACAGCTACAGCTGGAAGAGACCTTCAAGATCATCGAGTCCACCCTTTTTCTTAGCCCTATCACCCCACTAAATGATGCTCCCCAACACAACATCCAGCCGTCTCTTAAACACCTCCAGGGACGGTGACTCAATCACCTCCCTGGGCAGCCTGTTNTCTGCTAACCATATCTCAGAAAGTGTGGGAATCAATGTTATTAACCAAAGAAAGTTATTACCCTCTATGCAAGCCCAGAAAAGTGGAAAATGTTTCTCCTAATTCTCCTCACTTAGTCCTGCTTCACCTGGTGAACACAATGAGCCAGCCTGTATTAATAAGCAATCATCTAATTGCTTATTGAAAAGAATATGGCAGCATACCTGAAATAGCTTTGGCTGTTTAAATACCTGACTTTTCTGAAGATAAAATGCTGTTGTGATGGCACAAGCCTATGCCTGGGCTCTCTAATAAAACCTCTGTCCTAAGGACTTTGCTGCCAGCATCCAAGCTTGCTAGGCCCTGGCAGATGAACCTTAGGACTAAAGGGTGGGTCCAGCTCTGCGCATGCTATGTCTCACCTAAAAAAATCCCTTGCGCAGGCTCGAGGGTGCTATCTGCTATCCTCTTTTTATCAGCGCGCTTGGAAAAGGCGCTGAGGAGGAGCGTGGATGGAGCCCTCCCTGGATCTTCGTTCACGAAGCCTAGCCATGCACATACACATGCCTGGGCTGCATGTGTCTTCTCAGCATTGACACTGGATGAGTACACCTAGCTCATCTCTTAAAGCTTCCCTGCTCTTTTTTCCACTCCAACTAGGTTAAAATAACGTTGAATTCATCAACAACATACTTGTAGTGTGTATCGCCTAAGGTCAGAGTGGTCTTGCTTTGGTCTGCTGTCACTACTCACAAGAGGTGTGACACGCTGCTCTCTCCTTGGGATTTACATGTAAACACAATTAAGTAGACTTCAGAAATAATTTCTTTCTCATTTCCCTTTCAAATGCAAATGAAATGGTTAAGTATATGTAATGTGATAAAGTAATCAGTTTCTACACTGGATTTTCATCAGAGAATTCAGTGAGACTAATAGTTTTAAGAGTTGTAATTCATTGTTTCTTCAGTAACTTCTAAACAGAAATAGGATGACATATTCTCGAGTAAGAAAATATCTTGACTAATCCTTGTGCATTTTTTTTAACCCCAAATATAGCTTTAAGTTGCAAGGATTGTACTTTTATAGGCATTTCATCGTAGTTTCTTAGAGGTCAAAATAACATGCAGACAGTATGCAGCTGAGATACTAGCCTTATCTTAAATATTTTGGGAACAGAACACTTATTAAGGCTGGCTGGCTAGCTCTCTGTTAAGTTTAAAAAGTAGAAAACTAGGGAAGAAACAGAGGTTGAGACAATCAGGTTTGGTGTACCTCTTTTACTTGCTAGTAAAAAATGCATTTTTAAATACTTTCACCACTTTAATGTCTCTTTATATTATGTTAATTTAAATAAATGATTCTCTTGTTTATCTGGCAATTTCCAAAGGCCAAGATGAGCATGGACAAGGCCTGATATAAGGACTGATTCTTAATCACATGAAACTTCTTTAAGTCTATACAAAGGACACACCTCTGTAGTGGTCATCTAGGAGAGCTCATTAAAAGAGAGTGAAAAGGAAGATATTTTAACTTTATAATCTAATAATATTATGGGAGACACTAGAGTAACTCAGAAGTTCCCACATTCTGATTCTATTGAATAAAGAACTATACTTGAGAAGGCAAGGGGATTGACATTCCCCTGCTGAGGATGACCACAGCTAACACACAAATGCTCTTTTAGGAAGACACTAGTGTAAACAGCTGTCATGGTATATTTTGCAGGTATAAATGGACAGAAGAATCATTGTTCCTTCATTTCTATGCTGTGTAATCTTGGTGTATAAATATAGCCTTAGCATATGTGCATCTTTTCATTATCACTACTCACTTATACCATTGATACCTATTATGCTCTGTATGGTTTTTATCCTCTATAATCCTTCTATTCTCAGTGACTTTGCAAATGTACTCCATAATGCTTTGAAGATTAATCCCCTAATTAAAGGACATAGTTAAATAATAAAATTCTGGCTTGCTTATATGAAGTGGCATGTACAATCTTCAGCCATTAGAATACATCTAAAAGCATATTTCACTTGAAGTAACAAAGTACCAGATAATACTTTCCAAAGAAGGACTTAGAGCTGCTGATTCATGACATACCAGGTGAGCATGAGTATCATATCCTATATTATGCTTTGGATGGAATATACTTCACTTAAGGAGTAATGTTTAATTCATCTCTACTATTGTCATAAGACAGTAGAAACATCTTTCCTGTTTATTAAACAGAAAAGGTTTGATTTTACCAGAATACCAGGGTAACAACCCACGACAGTTGAAGAGGCAGTGATATGTGCTGAATCAAAATCTGAATATCCTACAGCACGAATTACTACACTTTCTGTTTGATGGTTTGTCTGCCTATAGGTATGCAGGTCATAAGCTCATTCAAGTGGAGTCCTGTTCTTTCAGTTACCATTTGTTCTGATAGCTGCCTTCATCTGAGAAAGCTGTCCTACATCTCCTGCCCCAACAAAGTCATCCTACTGGCTGAACAATAATAGGCTAAGCAATCCTGCTTGCTGCCACAATTCAGCAAGGCACAGATGGAAGTTACAGTTATCAGATGTTTGAGCAGCAGAATATCCTGCTTCTAGCCATTTCTACTGAAGTGTTTCACCTGAAGGATTACTTTATCCACTTGATCTCTTCAATTTGGGCTTGAAATGGAGCTCCAGTGATGACTTTTTATAGTTAATGGTCCATCAGATATCACTTGGACTTACACTAACTTGCAGCCATGGGGAAAAAAAATATCTGTTAAGATAAAAATATGAATTCTGTCATTTGGGGGGATAAAAAGCTGCATCTGACAGAGTGTTGTAGAAGTACTGAGTGAAATACTGTCTGTCCTATGATTAAAACCCTGAGGCTAGAACTGAATCATAATATACTTGTAGGAAGCATGACCTTGTTGGGTATTTGAGCACATATAATTTTGAATAAAGTTATCCATGTCATATGTATTACTTGAAAAAGGTTGAACAAAATACTATGGTGTACCAACTCTTTGCAGGTTATGTAGGGTAAGAGGTGTTTCAGGCAAATGCGAGGAAGAAAAATAAACTATGGAAAGAGTTTGATGGGAAAGGGTTTTATTGAATCTGGAACCTTGATTGTAGAGACAGAGGATCAAGAGAGGGTTTTTAAGCTGTGGGAGGTAACGCTGGTGAGTGACAAAGGGTCATTTGGCCCTGCCCAAAAGTTCTTGGCCTCAATATGGCTTAGTGAGCCAACACTGGTGAGCAATTTCAGTAGGATAAAATGCCATCAGTAGATATCTCTCTCTCTCTCTCTCTCTCCGTCTCTGCAAGGAAAAGACAACATTTTCAGTTTCTCTATGTGATCTTTTTTGCTTTTGGCAATCTCAGCTGTAAGGGAAAATAAAGAATTGAAAAGCAGTGTCCTTTCCACAGAACAGGTAGCAACAATCCTGCAATCTCTATTTGAAATCTATTAGTAACTGGAAATAGAAGTTTGATGGCCTTTCAGAGTTTAAGAGAAGGTGCTAGACTGCAATGTTTAACCCTTGATACAAGTATTTGTCCTCCTGTGTTCCTCCTGAAATGTATTTTCTGAAAAAAATCTTGGTACTATAAGCTCAACTTTCTGCCTTCCTTATTACTGCTCTTAGTAAGGTCAAGTTGTAGGTTTGTTTGTTATTTGGAAAGATATATAATTGAGATTTCTTAAAGGCTGTCAGAAGCTGAAAACTATAGAAACACTTCCAGCAGGGACAGATTTGACCAGAACAGTGTTAAGTCTGTTCTTAAAGGTCAGCCCTTGTGATATTCCAGAGTAATGAGATTCTGTCAAAGCATAAACCTTCCAGCAACTTAATTTAATATCAATATACATGTGTATATGTATTGATATACATATGTATATGCATCATTTTCGTCTTTGCTTAACCTTTGTGCATCTTTAAAACAGGAAGGGAAGGTGGGGGTGGGGATGGGGATGGGAAGGGAGTACCCTCTTCAATCCCAGAGTAATCCTTTTTTACACAGAAAGAGGGTAGCAACAAAATAACTAGTTCAAATGGAGAGTAGCAAAACCACATTTGAAGTATATTGTACTGAGGACAATTTTTAGAAGATTCTGTGACCTTTGTAAAAAGTTGGTCTTCATTACTGAAAAATCAAGTGTGCACACAGGTGAATCATCAGGACAACCTGCAGCAGATGGAGCAGCAGTCACTTCAGTGTGCTTTTTCCTTTTTTACACTATCAACACTGACCTTTCCATGGTTTGTGATCTCTCGTGTGTTCGTAGCTTCAGGTATGGTAGGTGCCATCCCTGCTTTCTGTAAACTGGCACAGCTGAGAAAACAAAGCTCCTGTTACTTAATCCATAGTGTGTGTATATACTTACATATATATATATATTTATACATATATATATATATACACACACACACACATATATACATATATATATACATATACATATATATACACATACACAAAGTGTCAGGATCTAAGGGAAGAGTTTATGTTAAGGACTTTCTAAAACACAGTTTCAAAATTACTTATGTCTTTCATGTCTCTCTTAATTACCTTCTTTAAAGATGAAGCACTACATAATTTGCCAAAGTTTGGTTTTCTTTGAAGTGTTTGCATTTTAGGTATTAAATGTGAAGCTCTTTTTATGGAGCCGTTACAGTATGTGCTTGTGTCTCAGTTTGAACACTAGCACTAGATTTTAATTCCTCTCCTTTCCTGAGAGCAGTACAAAGTGCAGCTCTAAATTTATGCTGTTAACAGACAAAACTTGAGACAAAAATGACTGTTAGGGCTGGTACAGAACTGTTGATGTGATAAATAAAAAATAAAGAAGAATCCAGAAGAAGAGAGATTCTTTATTGTCAAAATCAGATTAGGTAAACTTGGTTGCACCATAAGCCCATGAAATACTTGTGAAAAAAGGACAGTTTTGAGTCAAACCATGAGAAGAGTTAGAAGGGCCACATTGGTGTAGATTCAGCAGGCATAATATGTACAAATCAAAATGCATAGTGAGAATATTTCTCCTCTCAGCATCACAAATCTTCTTTTTTGTGTCTGGAAGTTTTTTGCAGACTTCTATTTGAGAACACTGCAGAAGTCCTGTAATGACTATCTATGGTAGACAGCCTTATGAAGTTCTAGTAATATTTTGATTATTCAGCTCTGATAGTTCTTGAGCACTGGGCTATAAATTAGTGAAATCATTAAAACTGACATTTTGATTATAGGGGAAATATCATGTGTAAAGCTGAAAAGAAGCATCATCAGTTCTTTCACTTTACATCTGGAGATATGGGCATCTCTGTGGAATGTCTTCCACAGCAGCCCATAATTAGATACTCATTTTACATAATAAATAATAAAGTGACAGCTATGAGTGGGGGAAAAAAACACTGAGAATTTCAGATGTGGTCTGAGGAATATGAACTAAGTTTAATATATTGCAGAAGAAAAATAGTGTCTACATTTCAGGTTTTTGATTTACTGCTGTCCTACTTTGAGTAAAAATATAAGGTATTCCATGCCATATAGGTCATATTTATTCAGTCCTTGAGACCTTGATATCAAGCATGGGCCTTGGGGTCTCTTGCATGAGGCCTATGACCAAGCAAGGAGGTGCCTGAATTAGCTAATTAGCAGCTAATTAACAACGTGTGGGTCTGGGTCTGGGTCTGGGTCTGGGTCTGGGTCTGGGTCTGGGTCTGGGTCTGGGTCTCTGCCCAGCCAGAAGGTTGGGCATCTGAGCCCTGTGAAGATCAACAGCCCAGCTCTGTTCCTACAAGACTCCTCCTGTTCTGCTTTCCATCTCAATTCAAGAGTCCCTGAGTTCCAGGATCCAGCTTCCCAAGCTGCTGCTGAAGTCTTCCTGTTACATCAAAATAGATTATTTGTCTAGATTAGTTATTTAAATGTACCTAGACCAAAGTGGGATAGAGGACAAATTTGAAATCATTCTGCTGATTGTTTAGCAGGCTAATGGAAGGTTGAACTCTAAAATTACTTCTGTTTTAAACTTCTGCAAAGCAACAAAAATTAGAGTAAACAACTGAGTGCTTTTTTTGACTCTAGTTTTCTTTTTGTATTTTTTTAATTTGGAGTCTGTATTTATGCAGATGATAATCTGATGACGTATCTCGTGATAGTGCTGAGTTTAACATAACGTGGTACTGTCTAAATGTGTCTAAAGTAATTCATATTTTTGGTCTCCTGTTTTACAGAATGTATGTTGATGGCATGATCATCTTGATAGATAGAATGATAGAATGGTTTGGGTTGGAAG